>CM060912.1:239094730-239607230 GCA_030737875.1 Allium sativum
AAAATCATCCCAAAAACAAAATTTCACAATAGACCTGTCAAAATATAAAAATGGGAAGCAAAATATTGTTTATGCATATAACAAAATAAAGAATTAAATTCCATAATATTTAAAGTGTTATATACACATACCTCCCATCTGTAAGTTCAAATATAAAATTGCATTGCTCTTTGCCCGTTGCATCCACAAACTCATTTAAACCATCTTTTGAAATATCACAATCCTTATATTTGAGCACTCCAATAAAATCTGATAAATAATAATAATAATAATAATAATAATAATAATAAATGAAACTTGCTGCTTATTGTAAAACAGATGTGTATGTATGTCTAAAGTATCTTAGATCATACCTAATAATTAAGCTTGGTCTTTCTCTAGTGATAACTCTTTCACATCAGCAATATCAAAGAAATCTAATTCATTTTCCCATATTATCATCTCATAATTCAATAATTTGGTTACCTTGGTGCGTCTTGTTAACCAAATCTGTAGATCATTGCGGATAGGTTTTATAGATCCCGGTTTGTAGGATTTGACACACAAATTGTTGAGAATGTATATTTGTCCTTCTACCAACTTGTCCTTCAAGTATTCAAAATGATTTGCCCATATAAAAGTTTGAATTCGGGTATTCTATGTTATGCAATAAAAAATATTTGAAAAAAATAAATAATTATGAGATTGCAATATATATATATATATATATATATATATATATATATATATATATATATAAAAGAATAAACTGTTTAAATATAATTATTTACCTTGTCATCTAACAATAGGAGATTTCTTCCTAGATATTCCTTGTCACCTTTACTGCTGTAACTTTCCCAGATTCTAATAACTCGAACTCTGATTTTCCAGTCATATTTATTATCAATAGGTTTTAGAGAGCTTAAGCTATCAAATCTTTCCATATATGCCGCTGATATGAGTTCTTATGAAAAAAAAGAGAAATTTGCTAAGTTTTGATAATCAATGATATATGGATGAAAAAAATAAAAGAGATGTTACATGTTTATGTGCGATATTGACAGTTTTTAGAAGTACTAACCTAAGAATACAGAGAGGCTTAGAGATGAGGAGGGTGTGATAATATGGAGAAGTAGGGACAAAAGTGATTTATATTGTGCTATGTACAATCTCTTTAGCTGGTCAAACATGATGGTCCATATTGTTAGATTAATGTTATATGTTAAGATATTACATATATATGTTAAGATATCAGTGTAAAATTATATACAAATAATTGGTATCTATTTTAGTCGAATGAGTAAAGGTATTAATGTTATATCACTGTGATACATAATATAAAAAGAAAGAAAGCAACGAAACATATGAGAATATATGGAAAAATGTTATATGTTAAGATATTACTTACATATGTTAAGATATCAATGTAAAATTATATACAAATAATTGGTATCTATTTTAGTCAAATGAGTAAAGGTATTAATGTTATATCAGTGTGGTACATAATATAAAAAGAAATAAAGAAACGAAACATATGAGAATATATGGGAAAAGTATATATAAATAACAACTGAAATTAATTGCAAGTGTATAAGTTAAGAATTCAAGTAAATATCGTATAATGTGGGAACGATTGTCAAAGAAGGGAAAATGTCATAGCATACCACTAAAAGACGGAGCATTACATGAGCCAATAAATATGACTCATAATCCATTCATGTCAATAATGGAAATAACAATTCCTTGATGCGTTTTTGGTTGTTTATCAAACAGGTGTATTTGGAAGCAATATAAATTTATTTCGTGTAAAAATTATCGTAGATTATATTAAATTCAATAAACATAATTAGAATGTTTGCACTAAATTAAGAAAATGTAACAGGTGTATTTGGAAGCAATATAAATTTATTTCAAGTAAAAATTATCATAAATTATATTAAATTCAATAAACATAAATAGAATGTTTCCACTAAATTCAGAAAATGTTGTGGCAACATTTTATAGTGCTTATGCTTCTAATAAAGTGTTCAGACACACAACATAAGATGTATGCTAACCATGTAATGCAATCTACATATAAGAATGAATTAAGATAAATCTAAATGTTCAAACAACACTACCTTCCTTGTAGAAGCAATAAATACTGGCAGTAAACAGTAATAAAGCATGATTAAAATATAGATTTCTGTTAATTATAGATGCAAAAATATAGATTTCTAATAGTTATTACCTTTTAATTTCTTCTTAGTTTTTGTCGTAACTTATTGTTTGACATCAACTATAAGCAATTTTTTTGACGTAAAAGTAGTGGTTTAAGAATTGATGACCGAAGAGAAATAGAAATGAAGGTAGTAAGAACTGTAGTAATGAAAAATAATAGAAATAGGTATACATATGGAACTGAGAATAATATATAATATGTATGAAAAAAAGCCAGTCTAGCAATATAATTGTGCAATACATTAAACATGAAATATATTTTACATTGGATGATTGGTAGATATATTAAAAAATTGAACCAATAAAGATTGAAACATGTAGTATATTCAAACAAACGTAAACATGTTACACACTGTTGACAACATGTTTAACAAAAAAAAGTATTCTTGAGTTTTTCTAATCATTCCCAAGTTAATAGTATACAAAAAAGTCAATAAAAAGCGCAAAACAATATTTATGTTTTAATTCTTTAACTGCTTGCATCCATCACAGTTTACAAATAATCAACAGTGGGTCATCACGTTGATTGAAAATGGGTACACTAAAAATGACATTTGTTGTCAATATTATCTGAAAGACTAAAATAGATCTAGAGTATTAATTCTGAAATACAGACATGTAATCTAAAAAAATAACACTAATCCATGTATATATTGAGGAATAATTAAATTTATCAATATTTGGATGAGCGGTTCTTCTTAACTGAAAAACAAAAACTGCATTTTATATGCTGTAAATGTTTAGAGAAACCCAAAATAACAAAAAAAATTGAACTTACCAGCAAAATCGAAGAAGGTCTTAAACTGTTTCAGTGTTTGTATGACTGTGCCAGATCCACCACCATCATTTTTTTTTCAAAATCGTAGCAGTGCGAAGTTGAGTTTAACTTGGTAACAACCAATCTTTGTTGGAAATGACCCTTGTTGGATAACTGTACCAGATCCACCGCCCTTATTGTTGAAATAAACAAAGCAAATCCAAGAAGAACCAAGTTTAGTTATGCATAACAAATCTAATCAACAAAACTAGCAGAAAAAGGATTTTTACTTGGAGTATGATCGTTAGCTAAGAAAAAAAATACGAAGGAACAAACTATGCTATATGACACCTCAAATAGATCTGAGAAAGGGAAACAGAGCCACCACTACAAATTGGTGGAAGACATTAGAGAAGGCAATAATTGATTTTCCAGTTTAATTTGACTTTGGAATGCTGGATGAAATTAGGGTTAGAACAGGGGTGAGGAGCACGAAGGAATTAAAAGGAAAACCGACGATTCAATTCTTGTATGACATGGAATATCTCAGATCTATTTATTTTGAATTGGGTAACTATAGTATAGTATAAATTGTGTAATATTTTGATTTAATATAAATATCTTGAGGGAATTAAGGAGAATAGAGATAATTGAGGGAATTAAGGAGAAAGAATCAAGGAGGTAGCAGGAAATTTTTCTGCTTTGCTATTATTTAATAGATTTCGTACTAAACATATCATATGTTTTTTCATTTTATTTCTTTAAAACTGTTGATTGCATTTATGTCTAGTTCTATTTAAACTATAGAATTCTAATTAATTTAAAAGCATTAATTTCAACATTAAATTCTAAAATAAATTTTAATTTCTGAAAGGTAAAAAATAGTTTATATTCTAATTAAACTAATTGAAACATATTAATAACTTCACAAAATTCAAGAGGTTATTTGGTACTAATCATTGAATAGAAAGTAAAGAAATCAGGGAAGATAATTGTAGGTATACGCATATATGTATATGTTGATAGATTTTACACATTTAAACAATTAAAATTAAATACACAGAGGTAGCTATACCGAATTTTATGGAACTAATTATAACATCTGCATTAGAAATGTTCTAGTATTTAAAAAGGGAGATTTTTAAATTTCAAAAATATTTTATTTTCAAATAATTTATGGATTCTAATTAAAATCTCGCAAATGAATGAAACTTGTGTATTTTACTATGATAAGCGTATATATGCAAATGGTTAAGAAATGTTGAAATAATTGGTAAGAATGTGAAAGCTAAACAAGTAGTATAAACAACAAATGGTTAAGAAATTATTGTTTCCAGAAATATTATATATTAAATAACATCATCATATTTAGTGAAAAATATTAAATTTACGTATATTATGTAAAGCATTTCCAGAAATATTACGTATGTGATAAGAAAGTTTTTCGTCATATCAGCGTTTCCAGAAATATTATCTATTAAATAACATCATCATATTTAGTAAGAAATCTTAAATTTACGTATATTATGTAAAGAATTTCCATATACTAATAAAGTTTTTCGTCATATTATGTAAAGCATTTCAAGAAATATTACTGAAATCATTATTATGTATGTGATTTTTACAAATGATATACATTTGTAAAAAAGATTAGTGAATTTAAGATTAGTAAATTTACGTATATTATGTATGTTATTTCCAGAACTAAAAAAGATTAGTAAATTTATGTATATTATGTATGTTATTTTCAGAACATAAAAAATTAGTAAATTTGCATATATTACATATAATATACATTTGTAAAAAGAACTAAAAAGCATTTCGTCATATCACGTATATTATTGAAAACGTTCTTATATATGTTATTTTTACATAATATTTCCAGAAATATTTATTGTAATTTACGACATTTTAGAAATAATAGTTTACATATATTATGTAAATAAAGCATTTCATAAAATATTTGAATAGACAAAATTATTAATTATACATGTGATAAGAAATCAAGTAAAGAGCAATAAAAAAAATTATTATCGTCATATTATGTAAAGCATTTCCAGAAATATTACTGAAAATGTTATTATGTATGTTATTCTTACAAATAATATACATTTGTAAAAAAGATTAGTGAATTTAAGATTAGTAAATTTACGTATATTATGTATGTTATTTCCAGAACTAAAAATGATTAGTAAATTTACGTATATTATGTATGTTATTTTCAGAACTTAAAAAGATCAGTAAATTTACGTATATTACGTATAATATACATTTGTAAAAAGACCTAAAAAGCGTTTCGTCATATCACGTATATTATTGAAAACGTTATTATGTTTGTTATTTTTACATAATATTTGCAGAAATATTTATTGTAATTTACGCCATTTTGGAAAAATAGTTTACGTATATTATGAAAATAAAGCATTTCCAGAAATATTTGAATAGACAAAATTATTAATTATACATGTGATAAGAAATCAAGTAAAGAGTAATAAAAAAATTATTAATTACATTTATTGGTCGGACCAAATGCATGTAATTTTTCCTAATTTGTAAAAATACATGTATTTTTTTAATAATTATTCCTAATTTGTAACAATTATGTAGTTTCAAATAATTTAAAAAACTACAATAAAATAATATTTTTAATCAATTATATCAAACCTTTTAGACTTTTTTGTTGAATATTTATTTATGCATTTAATAATTTCCTGTGCCTGATTAGTTAGAATAATTATTCCTAATTTGTAACAATACATGTAATTTTTTTAATATATTGTCATTCGTATGTAGTTTCAAATAATTTAAAAAACTACAATAAAATAATATTTTTAATCAATTATATCAAACCTTTTAGACTTTTTTGTTGAATATTTATTTATGTATTTAATATTTGCATGCGCATGATTGTTAGAATATCCTAATTATGTAATTTTTTTAATATATTGTCATTCGTATGTAGTTTCAAATAATTTTAAAAACTACAATAAAATAATATTTTTAATCAATTATATCATACCTTTTAGACTATTTTGTTGAATATTTATTTATGTATTTAATATTTGCATGTGCTTGATTAGTTAGAATAATTATTCCTAATTTGTAATAATACATGTAAATTTTCTAATATATTGTCATTCGTATGTAGTTTCAAATAATTTTAAAAACTACAATAAAATAATATTTTTAATCAATTATATCAAACCTTTTAGACTTTTTGTTGAATATTTATTTATGTATTTAATATTTGCATGTCCTTGATTAGTTAGAATAATTATTCCTAATTTGTAACTATACATGTAATTTTTTTAATATATTGTCATTCGTATGTAGCTTCAAATAATTTAAAAAACTACAATAAAATAACATTTTTAATCAATTTTATAGCATTACAAAGTTGGAATAATTAACGATTGGTGAGAATAATTCAAGGTCGGACCAAAGGTTAGAATAATTAAATGACCTTGATAAATATGGGTAATTTGGGTATTTTACGGTCGGACCAATTAGTAATCATTAAAGATTAGTGGGAATTATAATATAAATAGATTTACTGATGGTTAATGTAAACAATTTTTAGCTTATGATAATACTGTATAACCTAAAACTTGCACACGTGAATGCAATTTTACAGAATTATAGCATCCTTCTATAAACAAATTCATTAACTTTTGTACTTGTATTTAATTATTAAAAATTACTGCATTATTGTCTACTTATATTATTACGTATTGTATGATTACGTGCATAAAAAAGGAGTAATTGATTAATATAATAATACACTGAGACAAAATATTAGCATGCTAGTATGCAAACATTTTGAATTGTGGCATGCTTGTATTCATATATGCAGTCTTATGTGTTGTTTGTGTGATTGCATTAATAATTACTGCATGCGTGTGTGCATCTAATAGTAATTGTTTCATTATTGTCTGAATATATTTAGAATTATTGATGTCATTATTACAATGTGAATAGATAACGAGGAGAAGACTGACAATGATGTCACTACAAGAAAGGGTCCATTTGGTGTTGGATCATGGCGACGGTTAAAAAAAGCGGCCCTCGCCAGCCATCGCCAACCATCGCCCAAAAATTAATACACCGGGAGCGTACAGTCCAGATCGATCAAACCCCAAATCACCCAAGCCCTTCGACGAAAAAAGAATTTCACCCACCACCGCCGCCGACCGACGCCGCCACCCCAGCCGCCGCTGATCGACGCCTCCCCCTCTCCAGCCGTCACTCCTCACTCCTCTTCAATCCTAGGTATGATTTCTAACCTAATTTAATTAATTAATGGTTATTTAAGTGTATATGTTGTGTTATCATATTTTGATTGTTGAATTATTATTGATTTAGTTATGATTGAAAACCCTAAAATGTGAATTTAATTGTTTATTGGTTAATATTGTATGTTAGTTGATTTTGTACGTATGTATGTGTTAATGAATCATTACTTCATAGATAATAATCAAATCACGGACGACTTATTTGAGTTGTGATATGAAATTTGGTGAATATTACGAATGGTTGATTGTTGATTATGGTTGATTTTGGTTGAACAATAAAAATCACATTTTTATTGTATGTATGAACTAGTAAAAATATTCATGTGTTGAATAAATTCTTTAAACAATAAAAATCACATTTTTATTGTATGTATGAACCAATTAAAATATTCATTTGTTGAATAAATTCTTTAAACAATAAAAATCACATTTTTATTGTATGTATGAACCACTAAAAATATTCATGTGTTGAATAAATTCTTTGAACAATGAAAATCACATATTTATTGTATGTGTGAACCACTAAAAATATTCATGTGTTGAATAAATTCTTTGAACAATAAAAATCACATTTTTATTGTATGTATGAACCACTAAAAATATTCATGTGTTGAATAAATTCTTTAAACAATGAAATTCACATTTTTATTATATGTATGAACCACTAAAAATGTTCATGTTTTGAATAAATTCTTTGAACAACATATGTATGTGTTATCGAAATCACTGACATATATTTTTGAATCAGGAAAAATGTCCAATTATTACATTGACCGTAGTTGGATGTATGACGTTAGAATTGGAATGAAAGGCTCAGTTAAAGAAGATTTCTATAATGGTGTAAATGAATTTGTTAGATTTGCAGTATCTAATAATCGAAATTTCGAGGAGCTTCGTTGTCCGTGTACTAAGTGTAAACTGATGAGGTTTCATAAACCAGACATCGTTAAAGTACATTTGTACAAATCAGGTTTTGTGCCAAATTATTATTTATGGGATTATCATGGAGAACTTGTTGCGTCTACAATAAATCCTGTAGCGTCGGAGGTCGAATTAGTTATGACGAATCCAATAGAAGATATGGTGGAAGATGCAGCATGGTCAATGTTCCCTATCGGTCAGGTTGACGACGATGACGTCAATATTGAAGAAGAACCGAACACGGAAGCCAGAAAAATATATGATTTATTGGCTTCAGCTAAGCGGCCATTGTGGAATGGTTGTGAAAGTGGAACTGAATTATCGGTAACCGCTGAGTACATCACCATGAAATCAAAATTTAACCTTACAGAAGCTGCATTTACAGCGGTTGTACAAGCTGCGAAAATACATATGCCACCCGATAATCTGATGTGCGATAGTCATTACAAAGTGAAAACACTAATGTCGGCTTTTGGTTTGCCGTACCAAAAAATAGATACTTGTGTTAAAGGTTGCATGTTGTATTGGAAAGATGATATTAATCTTAGAAACTGTAAGAAATGCGGCGGGGAACGGTATAAACCTAGAAAAAAGAAAGGTAAGGAAGTTTCGTATACAAGAATGCATTATTTACCAATCATCCCTAGACTACAATGGTTATATGCATCCTCAGTCACTGCATGTCATATGCGATGGCATAGTGTGCGAACACCAGAAGATGGAACTTTGACACATCCATCGGATGGAGAAGCATGGAAACATTTTGATAGGACGTATCCAACATTTGCCACAGAGAGTCGTAACGTAAGACTTGGTTTATGTACAGATGGGTTTTCACCATTTTCTCAGTTTGGTAGTAAATATTCATCTTGGCCTATTATCGTTACTCCTTATAATTTACCGCTGTGGATGTGTATGAAAACTCCATATATGTTTCTCACTGTTGTCGTTCCTGGTCCTAATGATCCAAAACAAGGCATCGATGTTTATCTACAACCATTAATCGA
The DNA here is from genome assembly GCA_030737875.1 of Allium sativum. Classification (NCBI taxonomy): domain Eukaryota; kingdom Viridiplantae; phylum Streptophyta; class Magnoliopsida; order Asparagales; family Amaryllidaceae; genus Allium; species Allium sativum. Next base: position 239,103,907 of record CM060912.1, read on the forward strand.
AGAGTTGAAAAAACTATGGGATGATGGAGTTGAAACCTACGACATTTCAAAAAAAAAAGAATTTTCGTATGTTCACTTGTTTGTTATGGACGATTAGTGATTTCCCTGCATATGGGATGCTTTCAGGTTGGAGTACCGCCGGTCGTCTATCTTGTCCTTTATGCATGGAAGAATCACAAGCATTTTTCTTACGGTATGGAAGGAAGCATTCTTGGTTTGATTGTCACTGTTGTTTTTTGCATACCAATCATACTTATAGAAGAGATAAAAAAAACTTTAAAGCTAACAGCGGAATGACTTTGCAAGCACCCAAAATTTGGACAAGTGAAGAAATATACGATATTGTAAAGGATTATCCGAAGATCCATGAGACTGGAGAGCAAACAGAAATTCCGAGTAAATCTGACATTCATAATTGGTGTAAACAAAGCATATTCTGGGAGCTACCTTATTGGAAAGATCTCAAACTTCAACATAATATCGACGTTATTTGATAACGTGTTTAATACTGTTTTGAATGTCAAAGGAAAAACAAAGGACGATATACATTCGAGACATGGCATAGAAGAATATTGTAAACGTCCAGAACTTCATATGAAGCCCAATGACAATAAAAAACCCAAAGCGTGCTATGAACTAGACAACAAACAAATAAAACTTGTACCGAAATGGGTTGAGGGACTGAAATGTCCGGATGGGATTTCTTCTAATCTTCGTAGATGTGTTGATTATAAAAACAATAAACTGAGTAGGATGAAAAGCCATGATTGTCATATCATGATGGAATATTTATTACCAGTGGTGTTCAAAGAATTGTTGCCTGTAAAAGTGTGGGGTGTTTTAACAGAGTTAGGCTTATTCTATAAACCGCTTTGTTCGGCAACGTTAAAAATTGATCGTCTCCGTAAACTTGAAGTAGAAATTCCGATATTGATTTGCAAATTAGAGAAAATCTTCCCTCCGGGATTTTTTAATGTAATGGAGCATTTACCTATTCATCTTACATTCGAAGCTATTCTTCGAGGTCCAGTACAATATGGATGGATGTATCCTTTTGGAAGGTTAAATTTATGCTTATGATTCAAAGTGACATTAGTGCATATAAATTGAATTAATTTTATTTTAGGTATTTGAACCATCTGAAGAAAAAAGTACGACAAAAAGCACAAGTTGAAGGTTCGATTTGCAAATCTTATATTGAAGAAGAAGCTTCATTCTTTTTTTCTCATTACTTCAGTGATCATGTGAACCTATCATTTGTAAGTGGTCCTCGTAATGATGAAACCGTGGAACCCAATTTTTGTCCGACAATGTTATCTGTTTTTAGACAACATGGTCGATCGTCCAGAAAATGTGTAGAAATTTGGTTAGATGATAGAGATCACCATGTGGCACACACATATGTTCTTCTAAATTGTGCTGAAGTTGCACCATTTGTTAGGTATTAAATTTTTAACTTTATTACAGTTATGTGTACATAAATTGTTTGATAGTAATAAAATCATTTATATTTGCAGTATTTACGAATCAGAAAATCAAAATGGTGATCTCAGTAAAGATTTTGCTAAATGGTTCTCGAAGTACGTTTTTGATCCAATAAACTGCGTCAATGATGAGGGTTTGCAACATCTTGCGCTTGGACCAAAAAGAAATGTTAAGACTTATCCAATATTCTTCGTCAATGGATTTAAATTCAACACCGAAGAACATGGTACTGACAGATTAACATATAACAGTGGTGTATTTGTCAAAGGTAGTGATGATCCCGAAGAGCATATAAACGACTTTTATGGCGTCTTGACACAGATTTTAGAGTTGACATATTATGTACAACCCGTTGAAAAAGTTGTTCTATTCAAGTGCAACTGGTTCAGCAATGTTCCTGGTACTGGAATCAACGTGCATAAAGATTACAAGTTTATAGAAATAAAGCACACATCGCATTACTATAAGTATGATCCTTTTGTATTGGCAAAGCAAGCATTACAAGTTTACTTTGCTCCATATTCGTCCTTAAAAAGAGATAAAGCAGATTGGTCTGCTGTAATTAAAACAAAGGCAAGATTTACCATTGAAGGAGTTGCTATTCCAGACGATGCAGCGTATCAAACTGATGCAAATCAAAGCGATGAAATAATAATTGCTAATGATGTTAATTTAGAGTCTTTAAACGATGAATCAAATGAATTAATTGAAGCTTTTGAGAGTACAGAGGACAACGATATAGAGTATGAGACCGAGACTGAATCAGAAAATGAAGAAGAATAATGTTATTTGCATCGCTATGTTGTGAACTTATATCATGTGCTATGTTGTGAACTTATATGATGTGCTATTTAGTGAACTTATGTGATGTACTATTTTGTGAACTTATATATGATGTGCTATGATTATTTATTATCTGATTCTTCTTCTTTTATGTAAATGGGTCTTGTAGTTGCATTTGACAATATATGTTGTATGAGTTTATTTGATAATGGATGTGCATAATGATGTATGAGTTATTGTGATGTTCATAATTGTTTGTGTGATGTTCATAATTGTTCATACTTGCTTTATGTGATGTGAATAATCTGTTTGTGACAGATATGCCGCCTAGACGCCGAACTACCCACAGTTCAGAGGCGGGTGCGAGCGGTACAACACCGGATACACGTCCTGTCGTAGAGGTTGTACCCAAGTCCGCAGGGTAAGTTATTGATTTCGTAAATGCTTAGTATTCCAAAGTTATTAAATGCATGCTAATATCGTACTTTCTGCAGGGGGTTTGATATTATTCCAGGAGAGGTTGTTTTACGTGTGTCTAGACAAGCATATGTCGCTAGGTGGACAGAGGCGTGGCCTCACTGGGACGATATTCCTGTGCAGATTAGGAATGCCATCCTCGCGGAGGTTCTTGTAAGTATAAATTTATTTCTCATTTGCAAAATTATATGAAATATGTAATACAATTCGTGTGGTAATTTATAGTGTGTTGTACGGGTCCGGGACGAAGATGTTGATGTTTTCCTCACCGCATGGAACCAGAAGATGAGGAAAAATTATTCAGGCAATATATACAAGGCAAAAAAAAGCGACAAAGAGGCCTCCGTGGATGAGCGAGGAGGTCTACGGCGATTTCCAGAAATTGTGGGCCACGGAAGCTGCGAGGGTAAATTAATTAAGCTTATTTTAAAATTTTATTTTGCATATCGATCAATTAATCATGTAATTAAATATACAGGAGCTTTCAGAGCGAAACCGAGAAAATAGGCTCAAAAATCCTGCTTTGCATCGGGCTGGGTCTAAGTCGTTCTCCCAGCATCGTCACGAATTGGTATGAACGATAAATCACATATACAAATAGTTCTAAACTTTTAAAATCGTACTGACAAATATATATTTTATCATTTCAGATGTCGACTCTCCAGCGGGAGCCTACATTTGCTGAGATATTTACACAGACTCATGCCGTCGAGCGGACAGATGAGGAGGGTAACACCTCATATCCCTGGTCGGACCCTAAGTCCTGCAAGATGATGGTTAGCATTTGTAATAATTTTTATCTCACATTGTTATTTTGAATTGAGTATTTAATATATTCCGTAATTGTCCGCCATTGCAGGACAAATACAGGGCGGCCTTCGAGCGACGCAGTTGGGTCAAGAGCCAGACGTGGAGGAGTGCAATCGCATCTGGAACAGAATCATTGACCCTCCTACTAGGGGTAGACGCTACGGCTTCGGTTTATCGTTTATATCTTTGTTTTTTGGACGTTTTGATGGTATGTGTTGATTTATAGTGTTGATGAGGTGATTGAATGTGAAATTGAGTGGATGAAATGTGAAATTGAGTGTATATGAGTTGCAGTTGAACTGTGTTTCGAGTTTGTGTGGTTTGATGGCTTGTTAGCTGCTGAAATATAAAAAAAAGTTACAGTTTGGCGACGGCTAGCGACGGCTGGTGACGGTTTTCTGGTCACATGGGATGACGGTTGGCGACGGCTTGTGAGGGTTTTTCACCCAGTTTTGTCACGAATAGCGACGGCTTGCGACGGTTTATTTGTTGGGTATAGTGACGGTTAGCGACGGCCTGTTAGGGCCCAATGGTGACGGTTTGTGACGGCTTATAACCGTTTGTTTGAATTATAACCGTTTGTCCACGTGGCAACTTTTCCGTCGCTAGCCGTCGCTAATTTGGTGTCCACAGCCGTCGCCATGGCCGACGCTATATAATTGGCGTCCACATTATTTGTGACGGCTTATTGCGACAGTTGGCGACGGCTAGCGACGGCCGTCGACGGTTTTTTGCCGTCGCCATTTGAGCCGTTTCTTGTAGTGTGTATATGATGAGGGTAAAAAAGACATAGAAGATAATATTGAAGACATGGAGTTGCAGAATGAAGCAGAGCCGGACATGGAACATGAGAAGGACAAGAATAATGTTGATGATGATAAAGATAATAAAGATAGTACACGAGTGGTTGAAAAAGAAGATAACTTAAAATGGTAGAAGATGACAAGGTGATTAACGAGATGGATCAACCGCTACAAAAGAAAAATGATAAGCAAATGGAGATGAATGAGAAACATGAAAAGGAGCAGGAAATCAGAAGTGTAGAAGAGATAATAGGTATTTTAAAAATAAATATGTTATGATCATAATATAAGTTTATACAATTTATCACCAAAAGTAGTTTTATATATATATATATATATATATATATATATATATATATATATATATATATATATATTCAAAATCAGTCTTATTGTTGTTTGTGTACGTAATATAAAATAACACTTGATGATGGTAATAATGTATACATTATCAAGTTTGTAAACACAATTTATTAAAAAATAGTTGCACACTTTTGTGTATATATGCTTGGTTGTTTTAATCTACTCATAATATTTGCACACTTGTTTGCAACTGTTCAGAATAGTCGCATGATTATGTGAATGTATTAATGCTTGATGGAAATTGTTCAGAATAATTTCATGTTTTTGTGTAGTTATTTTGAATTTATGCATCTTTTTTAACATATATTTAGATATTGATGGGAATAATTATGTCAAAATAGATAACAAGGATAGGAACATTGATGATATAGTTCCTGAAGATGTTGAAGACCAAAAAGAGCTGGAGATAGACCAGCAGCAGGAGAAGGAACACGAGATTGACGAAAAACATAATATGGATCAGATTAAGAGGCAGGGAAAGAAGTGGGAACTTCGGTCTTTAAAAATCCAAAAAGGTTATATATATATATATATATATTAATAATTTTTTATGGTAGAAATGTTTCAAATATGTATGTTACTTTAGTACACTGAAGATATATCTAATTTTATTTCCAACAGTTGGCAAAAGAAAACTGAATCATATTGAAACTGTGGATGTCGAGGACTTTAAGAAAGTACCAAAATCTAAAGAAACAAGGATGGGTTCAAAACTTAAACTTAGAAGGTACAAAGAATGTGCTGAATTTGGAGGAGCATCAGATAAATCAAATGGAAGAATTTCTTAAACTGACTAGCCTAAGGTAAAATTAGTATACAATTTTAATTAATTATGGATATTATTTTGCACAGTACAAAAATTAAGAATAATCCCAGAAATTTGTGCAAGAAGTAAGAAAACTTGAATACCTATATACAAGTTTGTTGTTTAGTTTGAGATTATTTCTGTTAATTAATAATTTAACTTGCATACATATAAGCAAGTTTTATACATACTTGCATACATGTATTCAAGTAATCAGGTTTATTTGCACATACTAGTAGCACATTAGTTCTATATGTTATTTTAGTGGAATTTTTAAATTAACAGCAAAAGTGCATACCTAAACGACAATGACGACATATTCATCATTGGAACTGCATGGGCGAATTTGATACTTGGACGATTTATAGACGCAAAGGTATAAACAGAATGAAATAATAATATAGTTACAATAATTCCATTATTATTTTTAAAATATCAGCATGTATTCAACTATCAGTACAAATACAATCTACTTGTTGTAATAGATTATTGACTGGTTTGCGTATGAGCTATGAAAGGACTACCTAGAAATTCTATGCTTGAAAACTGTAGCTTCTATAAATTTTTACTTAATTTCAACATGAATTCCGTGATGCAAATTTAAATTTTGTCACTAAAATGAACAATTACAAGTCATGCTTAATATGAAGTCAATGAAAAAAGTAAAAGGTTTGGTAGATAAGCCAGTTGAGGAAGGATATGATTTTTGCACAAATATATTCGTTCCTATACACCATGACAAGCATTTTTCACTTTTAGAATTTCTAAAAGAAGAAAGACGGTGGATACATTATGACTCAAATAAACCAAGGCGTGAAGGAAGAGAACAACAGAGAACAGCCAGGAAAATGGTTTGTACGTTGATATCCAAAATAATTGCATCAGTATTCTATAAATTAATATGTGTGTTATTTTGTTGAAAGGAGAACTTACGTCAATGCATTTGTGAAAAAAATGCTAGGCAAGAATTATCTGAAACACAAAGACATTGAATTTTTGAACTGCCCACAGCAAAGCCACATGTAAGTAAATAGATTCAGCATACTTACATACTACAATGCATTTATTTGAAATTATTGCATGCTTACATGCAGATACTAGAAATAGTTCCATAAAAAAACAATTTTTCGGACTAATTGATAATCTTTTACAATTTTTGCAGAGTCGATTGTGCAATGTTTGTGATGAATTTTATGAAACAAGTGAGTACATAGAACTAGATAAAAAAGACGAAAGTTACATGCCACATGCTATTTATCTACAAAAAGCTGTTCTTGCTTACGAAATCCTCAACTGCAAACAACATAGTTGGACTCTAACCGAAAACTTTGACACAAAACTTCTTTCTATCTGATGCAAAGCGTGATCATTTAAATTTAGGAAAGATAATGTTTACGTTTCTTGTATATTATTAATGGTATTAAGTACTCGAACTATAGTGAAAAGATTATGTAGTTTGTAAGCTGAAATGATGTTAAATTTTATGTTCTGAATCTAATCTTTTTGAATGTCTCACGAAATGTTTTGAATATTTACAAGTTTATACGTACTTATTCTTGCTAGTTGCTTACATGTATGCAGATGCTCTAAATATTAACTGCGTGCTATTATTTTTGATAATTGCATACATTTATACGTTTTTCTGTTGTCGAACTACTACGACATGATTATGTAGTTTATTTGCTGAACTATGATTGAATTTTATGTTCTGAAATTAATTATTCTGATCTTAAATGATATTACGAATTGTTGCTTTCCTGTATACAGTTATTCATAATACTTGCATACTTAAATGCAAATATTGTTAAATTTTATGCATATTTTTTTTCAAAAGAATCAGGATATCTTCGTAGTTATATGGAAATGCTCTAAATATTTTGTTTTGTGAACATATTTTGAATACTTGCATACGTTTATGCATTTTTTCTATATAATTGCTTACATTAGTGCAAGCATATGTAGAATCAATCCAACAGTCGATGTTGCAATTTTTTTTTTTTTTTTTTAGATCTGAAATTTTAAACTGGAAAATACACAGGTAAATAATTGATGATTAAAAAAGAAAACAAATAATCAACGATAAAAGAGAATATGGCTATATGTTGAACATTTGCAGACTTGCATGCATGTAATAGGAATAGTTGCATACTTATATGCAACAAAATATAATACTTGTATATATTATCCAGTTATATAAATACTTTCATACCTGTATGCAACAAACACGATATGTTTCATACATTTATGCATCTACGCAAAATGTTATCTAATTGATACAAATAATCCGTATAATTGCATACATGTATGCAACTATACAGAAGAATTGCATACAAATAAGCTATTAAAAAATAACTGTAAAAATCAGAGAATATAACATTAAAATATTGATCTAAATTTAAAGCAGCACATAGATGTTCACAACAATTTACACTAAACCCAAATGTCTTAAATATAAAATAAAATAACAAAGCGTATCTAATAGTTTTTTGAAGAACAAGTCCTTTTGTTATGACCCAGCTTCTTGCACAAACCACATCTAGTCGTCTTTGTAAATTCACCTGCTGATTTCAACCTTTTAGAAGACGATGGACGACCAGGCATTTTCTACCTTTTGGAGGAGCTATAATTGTATGTTCAACAGAAACGTCTTCACCCATATAGTTTATGATAGGATTGATTGGATGAGAATAAGATATTAAAAAATAACCAACTTTGAAATAAGCTTCAATGTAGTCATACACATTCAAATTTTCACAACTTAAAATACATCTAATGGCATAAGCGCAATGAAAACCATTAATTTACCACACATTACAAGAACAAAACTGATTATACAAATTAATAAATTGATAGATGGGAGAATGAATCTCAAAATTATATTCATTTGATCTGATAACAAACCATGAAGCTCCTTCCAAATGAAGATTCTGTAACTGAGTTTCATTCACATGACATAAAACACTATTTTAAGTAGAAGCAGCTTCACGACGATCGGACATAAGTTTCAATAACTTCAGTCTAATTTTATCCAAACAAACAGTGATTGGTAAATGTCTTTCCTCCAAAATCCACTTGTTAAAACTTTCCGAACAGTTAGATGACATTTCACCGTAACGACAACCAGAAAAAAATACGTTAGTAAACTTCTCAAAAGGAATTCCACTCAAAAAGTTTGTCGCAGTAGATCCACCAACATCTCTAAAGTTCTTCAATGCAGCATTCAAATCACTCAAATTATATGCATAAGCAATGCTTGCAAAAGTATCCAACAATAACCTCTTATTTATTTTGGAAAATTGAGATTTTAGAGCAACCTTTAAATTGTTGGTCGAATGATAATAACAAGATCCATGAACTGAATTTGGAAACACCTTTGGAATAGCAACAAGAATATCACGATGACGATCAGAAATGAAAACATTACTTCCACTGCCATCTTTAAGAAACTCTTTAAGTTGTTCACAATACCAAATCCAATTGTCTTCATCTTCTCCAAACACAATAGCAATTGCTATAGGGAAAAAACCTATGAAAATAAACAAAAAAATAATAAACTAATAAATAGAATAAAAAGCAACAACAGGTAGAAAAAATAGCAGTAAAACATGCAGATTCTAATAAAATTTGCATACTTGAATGTACGAAATAAGAATTGATGCATTCACTTTGTAAAGTTAGAATAAATGCATTCAGTTATGCAGATATACGTAGAGATGCACATCCGTATGTAAATATATTTTATATTTGCATACCTGTATGCACATATTCAGAAGTGAGAATAATTGATTGCAATTAAACTATAATAGAACAACAGATTGAAAATTACAGCGCAAATTTACAGTTAAACTGTATTCAAACAGACAATTCTAAATTATTTTACCATATTTATCCAAATTAGCTCACGTGCATGCAAATCGTAGAAACATTTGCATACTTAAATGCACAAAATCAGAATTGATGCACTCACTCTATACAGTTAGAATAATTGCATTCAAGTATGCATAAATACAAAATATATTTGCATACTTTTTGCATATATATTGAATATTTGAATACCTATATGCAGATATTCAAAACTGAGAAAAATTAATTGCATATATTCAAAAGAATATTAAACATGTATGCATTGGTTTCGAATTATTGCTCGAATACATGCAAAAATTTAAAAAAATTGCATATAGGTGAGCGTAAAATCATAAAAATTGATGTTATCAATGCGAAATAACCTGTAAAACAACATAATTTCATTTCCATTTTTACCAGTAGCAGCCATTAAATACCCTTGAGCTCTTCCCTTCATAAAAATTGCATCAACAAAAATTAAAGGCCGACAATATTGAAATCCATATGCACAAGCTTCAAATCCAACAAAAACTCTCTCAAATTGACATGTATCATCATTACACTCTGAAACAACTTTACTCCCAAGATTAGTAGTGCCAACAACATCACAAAACGACTGTAAATGATGGTAGGACATTACATCGCTTCCATATAAATCCTCTAATGCTAACCTCTTCCCACTGTAAGCATAATAATACTTCAAGATAACATTACACTCCATTTGAAACAAATTCATAATATAATTTGTCTTCATTAACGGACTGGCTTGAATATGATCGCAAACCAACAACTTAATCAATTTACTAGATATAACCGGATTATTTATGTCATAAATTCCGGCACCACAGTTATGTTCAGGTTGAAATCTCTTCACAACAAAATATCCAAGAAGATTAAACTTGAGAGAAGCATGAATCATACAATTACAATTTTGTTTAGAATAAATATCCTTAACTCTTTCTTTATCATTCTTAATCAGATTCAGCTTGTGTCCAGTTTTCCTACTATACGTCATCCAATAAAGTCTAAATTCAGTAACACCTCCTGGAAATTGTTGACCAACACCAGAAAAAATAAGATGATTCAAATTACTTCTCAACATTTGCCTAAATTGATTGTTCGAATCACCGGTACTAGCAAAAGAGGAACCGTTGCCAAAAGAAAAATAGCCACCATAAGAAACTAAAGAACTACTACGATCGACGTCAACAAAAATAACCAAATAATCCTCATGATTTTGTGCAGCCAACAAAAGAATGGACTGAAGATCAGAATTACTTTCGATATTCCTTCTCAAACCATCTCTGAGGTGATATAATTCAAAGGACAATGAACTTAAATCAGTCCAATTACCACAAACAGTATCTCTCATGATATCAATAGAACTATCAAAATAAAGACAAATTGAAAAGCTATCATTCCCTAACTTCAACAGCACCAATACACCAATATCAGAAGGAACACTGTTAAACAAAGAAAAGAATCACCATTGATAAGCCAAATATGCAGTAATCATATAAAAATACAAACATCTTCAAATATTTATAAGTAGATGCATACATATATTGCATATATCACTAACAGTTGTATACTTGTATGCAAATTTCAGAATTATTGCACATAGTTTTAATCAGAATATATGCAAAAAACTTTTACCACGCATATATTAATTATATATGCATATTTGTATGCAACTTACCAGCAAGCACACACAAACATATTTTTAAAAAAATCTGTGTATAATTATGCATATATACGGAATATATGTGTACTTATACACAATTTTCCTGAATTTAACCAAAAAAATATGTACGTGTTCTAAAAATAGTTGCATACATATATGCTTATATCAACAATATATGCATACTCTTATACACATATTAAGAATAGAAGAACAAATAAAATGAAAAATTAATACATACAGCTGTATAATCCATAAAAACACTAAAATTTTATATAATAATTACATTATCCATCGACAGAAGTAGACAATTAAAGAACATTAGAATAATCAATCAACAAAAAAATCAAAAAAAAATGATATCCGTATAGAAATTAAATTATTAAAAAGTAAAAATTACCTTGAAGAACAAGTTGATGTTGTATAAATCAAGGATCATTCTAATTAAATCTCTGAAAAAATTCTGCATAAATTGAATGATCGATATACAAAATTCTGATATTCAAAAATTTAAAACGATGACGGCGCCGCTATGGATAAAGTAATATAAGTTTCTCGAAAAGAAAAATAATAATAATTACGTACTAATTAAATTAGACCTAGTTAATTACGGCGTTAATTAAAAAAAAGGGCAGTTTTGGAAAAAAATTAGCCGCTATTTAAAATTAGGGATGAAATTTGAATGTTTTAAAAGAGGAGGATATGAGCTTAATTAAGTTTTATTTTAAGGATGTGTCCCTAATTTTCACTAAATTTATAGTCTGAATGAGTTATATGATCCTACAAAAATTATATAGGAATATCATATTAACTTTAGTTATTTTTAGGTTGTAATCGCCAATAAAGAAACCAAATAATTTCTCAGTTTTCTTATTCTTTTGATAATTCTGCTTGCTTCGATATTAAAGTCCAAGATATTTACATTTTTGACTCTTTTTTTATTTTTGCATATATTTGTTCTATACATAGCATTCAGTTTAACAAAAATAATTACATAATGAAACACACACACACACACACACATATATATATATATGTGTTTGATGAAAACTTACAAAAATATACCTTTATATTGGATATATCTGTGTTGCAAACATCTCTTCGTCCATCTCCTAAATATATACAGTTATAAATGTTAACTAAATACAAGTTCTATATCTATGTTTAATTATTCTGTAAACACAATAGAAGGCAAAAATAAGATCGTCAAGGCGATATCTCATAATAAGGGGTTGGATAAAGCGATTTTGCCTGTGGGAACAATGGTGGGTTCTATATGAATATAATCAGGTATTTGAATCCTTTTTAATGCATAAAGTAAAGCAAAAAGGTAGTTCATACTAGTATAGCAAATCACGTACGCGTATAAGTGTATAGTCCTATGTGTGCTCTTATATATCTTGGTTAGTTTATTTTCGAGTATAAAGTAACATGGATATATGCTTGTGCAGATTATTGTGATATTGTATATATTTCAGATACATAGTGTTTAATTTATGCGATCCAAACATTTGTTTAAGAGAGAAAGAAATTAATCGGTTCGATCAATCAATTATGTTATATATGGGAATATTTGAGAGGATATTTTGAAATGAAACAAATTAATTACATAATTACTTAATCAATCAATGGATTTATTGTAATACCCTGAATTTTTTGTTAACAGTAAATCAACAAATTATAGTATAATCAATTCTAATTGAAGGAATTAAGGGAAACGGGTTACGCCATTGCGTTCGTCTTGGAATTCTGCTTGAGATAGAGTCTGAGTTTGCTTGAATCAAACTCCTTATGAAGGAGTTATGACCTCCGGAAGTTTCAGAATTCAAATTTGAAGTTCAAACAGTTCAAATTTCGAATTCAGACCCAAACTGGGCTGGGTAGGAAAATTCCCGCCCAGGCACCAGGTCGACCCTATGGTCGATCTGGGTGGGTCGACCTGGGGGTCGACCTGCCCAGTTGACTTGGTTTGGCCCTGGCTGGCCTGATCAGGTTTTTGGTCGATTTTTGGGGCTTGGCTGTGTCACTAGGGCTTACATGTCGCTTTCTGATTGGCTTCTCTTGAGATGGATGGTCTGGATTCACTCTAGCTTCATCGACGGCTCTAATTAATTTGAAATTCTATAAATACAACTTGAGTCTAAACCTAAATTCACACAAATAAATTGGAGATAGAGCCGTCATGCTGCTGGAAGGAAGCCAAGAGTAGCTTCCAATTGTAGAAAGCTTAGAGACGAGCCAAAATCAAAGTTAAAACACGATTCAATCAACGTTAGTCTACCTAAAGGAAAGCAATTCAAATTCAGAACTCAGAAATCAGAAAACAAGACCATCGTTTGTTGTAAGTATAGTGATTTTTCCGATGTGAATAAAATTAAGACTTGATTCGATGTAAATTGGGAATGGAATTGTTCTATTATGTAACGACGATGTTAATTCATGTATTGTAATGATTGTGGTATTGTGATGTTTATGGTATAATTGAGTTTATGTTGATCCTATTGTACATTTAGAATGAAAACAACATCGAATGCAAGTTGTATAGTTCATGTTGTAATCTACACCTATATGTTTATGTGATTAAGATTTCATGTATATATATGCTAAAACCTTTATGCCTAAACGATTATGTTCACATACATGCTAGTATGTTTGTAAGAAAGTTGCAAGTTCCTAATTGGTTCCATGTCAAGAACCACTTTAATATATGTTTCATGTTGTAATTAGACATATGATTGGATATAGTTCACACATGCGATGAAATTATACATACTTTATGAAAACGTCATATTCTTGTCATATGCTAGTTATGTTCGATGTTATGCCTAGATCCAAAACATGTTTAGGCTTATGTTGTCTAAATCATATGCTAATTTATGTGACACCTATTTGGTTAGATCCCTATTTCAATGCTAGTTCACATATATGTAAGTTGATTTAGGCTATGTTGTAAATTCACATGTATGTTGATTAGTCTATGTTGCAAGTTCACACCTATGACATTAATGATGACTATTTTGCAAGTTCACACCTATGATGTTCATATTGACTATGCCAAAAATACCAAGTTTACACCTATGTCATGTTTATGTTAGTGAACTGCTTTATGCCAGTTTTGTGTACGCTAAATTAGGCTAAGTTTTTAGCCTAATATGATATGTTAAAAATCATGTGAACGTAAAATTAGGCTAAGTTTGTTAGCCTAATACTTAGACGGGGTAACGTTGGGATAAATTGGTAATTATAGGAAAACTTGACATAAAAATATATGGAATTGGCATGTTTGTCACATGCCAAAATTGGTGGCATTTAAACGGTATAAATTCTTATACCAAAAATGTTAAACTTGGAAAGTGGGCCATAACATTTAATGGTTAGAAAATTTACATATAACAAGTAATAAAGACAAATATGTAAATTTAGAAAATACGAGTATGCTTTACACGAGGTTGGATTGAGTTGTGATGTAAACCTGCCCGGACCCGACCGGCTGTCCAGTAGTCACAACAATACCTATCCAATGCGGGTGGTTAAGCATGGAGCTGAATAAGGACCCGAGGTTAGACTGAGTTACGGTGTAAATCTGCCCGGAACCGACCAGCACATTCAGTAACTGTAACGATACCTGTCTAATGTGAGTGGTCGGTGCTTTAAAAAGCTAAGGACAGTCTGTCAGGATGGTAGGGTTAAGTTAACTAAAACACTTAACTAATTCAACATGTTAATGAAATTGATGGGTGGGGTTAGGTAAATACAAACACTTAACCATTTAACATGTTTGACTAGAAAACCCTAGTAACGGGGACCAATTTCAGTAGTAACCCAATTAGGTATCATGGTACCCTGAAACTAGGCAGGGTGGGGCACGATTACTGGGCTGATTGTAAGCGGTCAAAAGCCACGGCGGTGGGTGCAGTAGTGTGGGTTCTAACGGAGTGCGGGCGTGCACACACTTCGGAGCAGACAAACAGGGCACTGGGGGCACCAGTAGTATAACCTATGCATTCTAAGGATACACCCCATGGTGGGGCCAACATAGGTGTCTACAATATTTGGGGGCCGTAAGACATAGATGATTATGTGAGTAGAGCCGATCTTTAGAGAAAGGGGATCACTTCACCTCCTACATGGGGTGCCAGTTAAGACAGTACAAATAGGTGCAGAGATATAGTGTGGGGTGCAATAGTATATTCGATTCAAACTGCCTTACCTTAGTTTATGATACTTTCCTATTTCCAGTTTATACTTATCATGTCCTTTTTCTTATTCTCATACTGAAGAGTCACTAGACTTACCAGGCCTTATGTCTGACCCTATTTTCTTTTGTCTTCTTTTCTTCCGTCCCCCCTCCCCCCGGGTCCACAGGGAGGAAACAACCCAACTTAGTCAGACTCTTTGCAAGCTTCAAGATAGTAGATGTACGGTTTGGACTCTCTTTCCTTGGCTATGGCTGTTGGACACACTCTATGGGGATTATGCAATTTTAATTATGTTTTTATGCTTCTTTATTTAATAACCAAGACAGAAATGATGATGTAATGTTTTGGAAGTTACTATGTGACAGTTATGGAAATGTTTTGTATGAACACGTATTTATGAAATAAAAAGTCTGTTTGTTTTCCGCTGCTTATATATATATGTGTTTATATATCTGTCTTGTGTTTATCTATGACTTTTACTTAAAAACCTCCACCAAAGTTAAGGCATTCCCTTTGTGAGTGACCTTAATGGAGGGTGGGGTGTTTCATTTATAAATAAGGAAAGAAGTATATTTATAAACTCATTGATTTTGTAATATAAAGAAATAAATGGTTAGGCTGGGGAATCAAACAAGGAAGGAAACATATGGAAACCAAGATCTTCACTTCCTATTTTGTAACAACCCGTAAAATCTGGGCCAGTTTAAAATTTTTATTTTGGCAATATTAGCGAATTTTAATTATTTGAAATGAATTATTTTAAATAATATCGACGTGAAATTTATTTTGAATAGAATTAGAACGTATATATTATATACGTCGTCGTTAGAATATATAATAATTATATATAATTAAAAGGAATTGAAAATGGCGCGGTAGTTCGATAATTCGATTTCAAACTTCAATTGAATGTACCGGGTGCAAAACAATCCGGATTTTAGTGAAACCAAAAATAATGGAATCTAATAGTGAATATCTTTCTAACGAATCCGAAAAATCAAGATTTCATATCAGGAATCAAAAGATATGTCCAGTTGAAAATTCTGAATAGTCGCTATGGAATTCAGGCCCTTAAAAATGGACATTTTGCAAATGACCTCGGATTTCGACGAAACCACTTTTGTTGGGTCCGTGATGTCGAATTATTACTAGGTTTCAAATTTCATAATTTTTCGAATCAATATGTGAGCGTGGCAAAGGAAAACGCGTTTGACCAGTTTCAGTTGATTTCAATCGACTGGAAAATGGCCATTTTTCCAACGGTCTCAGAATTCGACGAAACTAGTTTTGTTAGGACCGTATCGTCAATACGAAGCTAGAAAATATTTTTCTGGAATTTTTCTAGTTAGTATGTGACCCCGGTAATTTGAAATGTACGTTTAAAATTCAATATAGAGATTTAAATGTAAATTTAACGGAAACTGATTGTAACAGCCGAATCAGCTTGCGTGGCATATCCCATTGTGTTCGGAATGGGGGTGAAACGCTATGGACGACAGGCGGTGGGCCTCGTTTAGAGGTCATGTGTGAAAAGTCAACTTCTTCGAAAATAAAATAATTAAATAAAAAAAAAAAAAAAAAAAATATAATAACTCCCTCCTTTTGACTCTGGCCCCCCCCTATTTCCCCAAAACCTGATTCATCCATCAGATAAAAAAAAAAAAAAAAAAAAAAGAGAAAAACCGCAATCGAACCATCGCCGCCGCCAAAACCCTGGAAGCCGCCCTCCGTTCATCCTCCTCCCACCGAACGACAACCCGAAGCCGCCTCATCCCGAAGCAGCGCCACCCCGTTCGAGCCCCCTGGAAGCCACCGCCCTCCTCCTCCTTCAATTCGCCAGCCCCCCCCCCCCCCTTCGAGACATCACCGACGAAGCCCTCCCCCTCGCTGACGACGATGAAGCCGCCGTCCATACCTCGAAACCCTCCGACGCAGTGAAGACCCCCCCCCTGTTTCTTCGGCAGTAAGTTTTTTTTTTTTTTTTTCTCTTTTCTACTTTACTTTATTTTATTTTTATTTTTCAATTCTGTAATTCTAATTTTGAAAAAGGTTTTTAAAACTGTTTTTTTTTAAAAGAGCAAAACTGCATTTTTTTTAAGAATTTTAAAAACTGTTTCTTTGTTTTAGAATTTAAAAACTGAATTTTTTTACAGTTAGAAAACTGTTTTTATTTTAGTTAGAAAACTGTTTTTAATTTGATTTAAAAAAAAAAAAAAAGAAACAGATTTGATTTTAAAAAAAGTAACAGGTTTGATTTTTTAAAAAGTAACAGATTTGATTTTTAAAAAGGAAAAAGAATTGATTTTTAAAGCATAAAAATAGAATTTTTATATATTGAACTTCGAGTTAAAAATAGAATTTTTATATATTGAACTTCGAGTTAAAAATAGAATTTTTATATATTGAACTTCGAGTTAAAAATAGGATTTTTATATATTGAACTTCGAGAAAAAAAATTAATAATATGATTATTATATATTGAATAGCGAAGTAAAAATTCGATTTTTACATATGTAGTGAAAGCGGACAACGAAAGCGACAAAAAGGCGAGTTGGCGAAGGTTTCCTGCATTAGAAGGGCCGTGGAGCTAGGATAGCTAAATGTGAGAACTTCTCACTCTTAATTCTCTTTTTCTAGATATATATATATATATACTAGGATGCAGACGGTGCTTATTAGAAGCACCCGACACCCGTCCACATACCATGGACTTGTTTGTTTGGATGTTTGGTGATTGATTGAGATATTGGTTTGAATGTGGTTTGTGGTGTGAAAAATCGAATCGATAAATTGGTTAGGATTAGACGTGCGCCGTTATAAGGCGAAGGAGTAAGACTAGGTTAGATTCTTACCCCAAATTTTGTAGTTTGCATAACGAAAGTGATTTGATTGATGTGTGAATGGCGTGGGCCTTCACTAGACCGGGGATAAGGCTAGGCCTTGTCCCGTTTCTAGTATCGTGCCGTTATGCCGCCGAAATTTTCTAAAATATGTTAGAAAAATAAAAATAACATTTTATTTAAAGAATGAATTGAATAGAAATTCATAGGTTGAAATAAAATGTTTTATCGTTAAAAATATAATTTTTAACGTGAAGTGAATAAAATAAAATATTCATTTATAAACCGGACGGTTTGTTTATGTACACCTATTTGAATGACATTGATTGGGACGATAAATTTTACACATCGCCCAACTGCACAAATAAAATATGCGTTTGATTGTTTGAAACCCCACACGGGTGTTGGGATGAAATTTGAAGTTCACTCATCCTGATTGATTAATATGTCGATCGATCGATTGACAGGCTGTTATAAGCGTTGAATATCTATATTTGATGCTTATACAGTGTAGTGCACTTTGGTTGATGGTTGATTATTTTTCAATGCTATGATATACATGTGTTGTATGAAAATCCATATAATTAACTTTATATGGTAATTGATTGGGCCTCATTCCAATTTGAAAAATAAAGAATATTATAAAATAAAAGTTCATGTGTTGACAGTACTCATTCATTGAGATTGGTCATGTGTTGAACGAAATATTTTAATAATAGAAATATTTGAAATAGAATATTTGAAAATGGAAATATATGAAGCCGTGTTGATTAGATGCGCCATTTTGACGTGAACGATATTTTTATCGATTTTATTCATTTTGAAATGGATATTGAAAAGTAATTTTGAAATCAAATATTTCGAAATGAATTGAATTGAAAATATTTCGAAATGAATTGAATTGAAAACGATTTCGAAATGAATTGAATTGAAAACGATTTCGAAATGAATTGAATTGAAAACGATTTCGAAATGAATTGAATTGAAAACGATTTCGAAATGAATTGAATTGAAAACGATTTCGAAATGAATTGAAAACGATTTCGAAATGAATTGAATTGAAAACGATTTCGAAATGAATTGAATTGAAAATATTTCGAAATGAATTGAATTGAAAACGATTTCGAAATGAATTGAATTGAAAACGATTTCGAAATGAATTGAATTGAAAACGATTTCGAAATGAATTGAATTGAAAACGATTTCGAAATGAATTGAATTGAAAACGATTTCGAAATGAATTGAATTGAAAATATTTCGAAATGAATTGAATTGAAAACGATTTCGAAATGAATTGAATTGAAAACGATTATGAAATGAATTGAAAACGATTTCGAAATGAATTGAATTGAAAACGATTTCGAAATGAATTGAATTGAAAACGAATTCAAATGAAATTGAAAGCGAATTGAAATGAATTCAAATTGAATTGAAATTCGAATTGAATAGAAATGAATTTTAAAACGAATTTATAAAGAAGAATTCAATTTTGCTTTGAATTGAAATAGAAGTTGAAATAGAATTTGAAACGAATTTAAAACTATTTATATAATTCGTTTTAAATAGAAATCGACGAAATATATATTATATATATTATATATATAATATAATGGCCTGAATAGAACGCGCCGCGCCGCGGCAGTTCGCGAATTTCGACCATTTATTTCAAACGGACATTACGGGAGATCCGACCGTCGGATTCTCCTAAAACCGGAACCGTTGGGTTCGTATCGAAAAGAGCTTTCTAATGAAAATTAGAAATTTGAAATCTAACGGCTGGATTTGGAATTATGTCCAAATCAAATTCGAAAAAGGTCGCTGTAAGTGCAGTTCGATGGCCATTGATGGAAATCGACTGTACGGGCCTTGATAAAATTATTAAAAATAGTAATAATTTGTGTAAAATCATAAGAAATGATTTAGAAAGAATTGGGATGAAAAACTCCATATTTGAAAAGATAAAAATAGATTTTTATCGAAATGAACTAATTTTGAACTAGAATTATAATTCTATTTATTTTTAAATAAATAAATTGAATTTGAAATGGTTTTAAAAATAACCAGAATATCCAATGATTGCATTGGAGTGGAATTGAATCGAAATTGTCTTCGGAATATTTCGATGTTGGAATTCGTGATTATACGGATGTTGATATGGAAATTTGAAAGATATATACATATATCGCTATTTCCAATACGACATTTGTTAGTCGTAGAATTCGATATTGAATATAAGCCGATATATTTTCTATTCAGAGCCTTGTATTGAATATCGAATGTGATTTGGGTTTGTCGTGAATGGTGTCTTCACTAACACTGTTCTTGAACCCAGTTGAGAAAAGATTAAATCTTTTTATTCAGATTTAATGAAGTGTACCAATTAAATAACATTTAATTGGAATAGAATTGATATTGATTTTTGGGTTTATCGTGAACAGTGTTTTAAATAACACTTGTTCTTTAACCCGATAATTGATGAATGTGATTTGGGTTTGTCGTGAATGGTGTCTTCATTAACACTGTTCTTGAACCCAGTTGAGAAAGGATTAAATCTTTTTATTTAGATTTAATGAAGTGTACCAATTAAATAATATTTAATTGGAATTGAATTGATATTGATTTTTGGGTTTATCGTGAACAGTGTTTTAAATAACACTTGTTCTTTAACCCGATAATTAATGGAATGTGATTTTGGGTTTATCGTGAATCGTGTTTTAAATGACACTGATTCTTTAACCCAGATAATGATTAAAACTAAGTGGAGTTTTAATGAATCTTTAATTAGATTGAAAAGATCGAGAATGGAGCATCACCAGTTTTGCTCCAGGCGATAGTTAAATCTTTAATTAGATTTGAACGTGAAATTTAGAAACTAACTGTCGGTTAGCCAAGCAGAATGGTTTTCTGGATATTGATCTGATGTTGGTTTCGGCCTTCGGGGTTAATATTTGGGGAATTATTCTCTTGATTAATTTACGGTTAGTGACTAATGAATTGGAATGAGGCGTATGTTGTGTTTGTGTAACACTTATTTAAAATATACGCGAGTTATTCGGAAAGATCGGGTTTATCCCATTCTGAATAACTGATGCGACGATAAGTCGAAGATGAAGACGATGGTCGAAGACCGGAGGTCTTCACGTCGTTTGGGTGATAACTGATGATCTTGATTGGGCTGTACACCCAAGAAGATGGAAACAGTTAGTGATCGTCCAGACGTACTTGGAGATCGATGGATATGCGGGGTACTAGGTGCCTCCGGTTTCGTTCAGGCCCAGAACGGACTTGTAAATGGACTGTGTGTCTGACATTGGATTTCATTCTGTGTGACTGATATCGGTTGCATAGAGTGGTTTGCCTGTGTGGCATGCTAAGATGCAAATGATCAAGGCTTCTGTTGAAAAGCAAAGTCTTGTGGTGATGATCAAAGCACGGCCTTTGTGGCGTAGCTTTGTGTAACGTTTACTTCGCGAGTTTCGCACCCGGTATGAACCAAAAACGGGAGAGGACATCAGGGAGGACTTGCGTTTCTTTCTAGCTAGAAGTGGCGTCAGTGGTTTTACACGCCCTGACGAGTTTGACTTATGTGGTTGTTGCGGTTGCGAGGCGCCTCGGTTATATCGGTTTCGGCCGAATGCATTCTGGTCGGCTGACGGACCAGACTTACACCCCATAGGGTGGGGAGACGTATTGTTCAGGCATAATAATCCACTCCGTGTGGACCGGCCCTGACGATCCAAGGGGCAGTTGCGGCTGTTCCTGAGGGGCGGGCTAGAGCGTCTCGAATCGATGGAGGACTATCTTTTGCCTCGGTTCATAGATGGAAATCCAATTTCCAAATACGCGACTCTGCGGTTTTATTTGTAAACCTATATATGGCGACATAGTGGCATGGGACGCTCATGTCGTCTACGATTGATACTTATGATTTGAAGTTGTTTTATACACTATGCACTTATAGTAGTATCAAATGATTTGTTTTAAACGTATCAAGCATCCTTTGGCTGTTATAAGGGAAAACCCTATCCCCCGGCTTGCGTTGCATTGTGTGATAGGACCTGGGTCTTATAACAGCTTCATTTTTCTTTATTTAGCATTGCGCTGTTTGGTTATGCACTGGTATTCTTGGGAGGAAACCCGTTCCGTGTTATACGGCGTGGTCCCTTGATTTACCGAACTTTAAAGACAAAGATTAATAACTGTTTTAGTTCTCACACCAGTCACATGACTGACCTGGAGTTTATTGTTTTAACCTAAACTCTGGGTGCCCTTATTTTCGACACGGGCAGCTAGTAGTTTTGGTTTTGCAGATTTATATTCACAGGATCCTGGTTTACAGCTGGAACGATATCCGGAAAGCTTTGTATCCGTATATCTCTTCTAGTTGAGCTTTGTATTATTTTCCGCTGCTATGTATTTAATTGTAATTTGAATCTCTGATATTTCTGTGTAATATTCATTTATACTCTGTATATTCTTGTAATCTGATGCACTGTTGTAATATATAGTGAAATGTTCTTCTGTATGCGTTCTGTTGTGGTTTGTTCTCGAACTATCCGTCGCTTTCCTTTACGGGGAAGTTGCGGGTCTTCACAGTTGGTATCAGAGCTTTGGTTTACAAAGCTAGAGAACAAGACACATTAGAACCATACGAAAGAATACATCAGATATTGGATTAGTAAAATCCAACGGGAATGACTCGTTAGAGATGGGATCAGTAGTATCCTAGAACGAGTGTGAAGAGTATATTTTTGAAAGTGAAAACAAATTTTTGTTTTGAAAATTTAAATCAATTATTCGTATTTGATTACCTATTTATATTGATGTGGACAATCCAATATATATAGATTTTGCGTATACGTCTGATCCGCGTGTATTTGAAATTTTAATATATTGGATAGATATAGAGTCACATTCTAGACACCCGGGGATAATTCTGATGATGTGGCCACATCATTAGTATTTATATTCGTGTTTCGAATGTGTGATATCTATATATTTCCATTAGACTGGTGTGAGAACCAAAATTAGATAGGGCCTATTGTTGTGATTTGGTATCAAAAACATGATTTTTGTATATGTATCAAAATTATGAATTTGAAACTCTAATTCACTAATTGATTGATGTTTGTGTTGTTTGTTTAGTTGTTTGCTAATTTTGAACCATTTAGCCTAATTGAATCAAATATTGAATTGTATTGAAGTTTGGTTGCATTTGCTTGCATACATGTATATCTTTTGAACAGGTCATAGCAAGGAGGCTAGAGCCAGAGAATAAAATTTGTTTGCCCGACAAATAGGTACATGTTTACTACATAATTTCCTGTTTTGTTTGGGTGATGATGATTTTGTGAGCCTATTGGCTAGCCGCTTGGCTTTTTCTTTTTTTTTTTTTTTTTTTTAAGATCTGAAGGACCGGGGAAGCTATTTGAAATTCCCCGATGCTCCCATTGCAGGGGAGGTTATGGCGAAATTTTTCAAAAATTTCGGGAGTTAGCCAAATTTTTGAAGTTTTGAAAATTCTCAGAAACTAAAGAGTTGGAGAATGGAAGCCAGATCGAGCGTAGAGTTGATTAATCAAACCACTTTCGACTTTGTTCCTTTTCGGGGACGAAAAGTTTTAAGTGGGGGAGATTGTAACAACCCGTAAAATCTGGGCCAGTTTAAAATTTTTATTTTGGCAATATTAGCGAATTTTAATTATTTGAAATGAATTATTTTAAATAATATCGACGTGAAATTTATTTTGAATAGAATTAGAACGTATATATTATATACGTCGTCGTTAGAATATATAATAATTATATATAATTAAAAGGAATTGAAAATGGCGCGGTAGTTCGATAATTCGATTTCAAACTTCAATTGAATGTACCGGGTGCAAAACAATCCGGATTTTAGTGAAACCAAAAATAATGGAATCTAATAGTGAATATCTTTCTAACGAATCCGAAAAATCAAGATTTCATATCAGGAATCAAAAGATATGTCCAGTTGAAAATTCTGAATAGTCGCTATGGAATTCAGGCCCTTAAAAATGGACATTTTGCAAATGACCTCGGATTTCGACGAAACCACTTTTGTTGGGTCCGTGATGTCGAATTATTACTAGGTTTCAAATTTCATAATTTTTCGAATCAATATGTGAGCGTGGCAAAGGAAAACGCGTTTGACCAGTTTCAGTTGATTTCAATCGACTGGAAAATGGCCATTTTTCCAACGGTCTCAGAATTCGACGAAACTAGTTTTGTTAGGACCGTATCGTCAATACGAAGCTAGAAAATATTTTTCTGGAATTTTTCTAGTTAGTATGTGACCCCGGTAATTTGAAATGTACGTTTAAAATTCAATATAGAGATTTAAATGTAAATTTAACGGAAACTGATTGTAACAGCCGAATCAGCTTGCGTGGCATATCCCATTGTGTTCGGAATGGGGGTGAAACGCTATGGACGACAGGCGGTGGGCCTCGTTTAGAGGTCATGTGTGAAAAGTCAACTTCTTCGAAAATAAAATAATTAAATAAAAAAAAAAAAAAAAAAATATAATAACTCCCTCCTTTTGACTCTGGCCCCCCCCTATTTCCCCAAAACCTGATTCATCCATCAGATAAAAAAAAAAAAAAAAAAAAAAGAGAAAAACCGCAATCGAACCATCGCCGCCGCCAAAACCCTGGAAGCCGCCCTCCGTTCATCCTCCTCCCACCGAACGACAACCCGAAGCCGCCTCATCCCGAAGCAGCGCCACCCCGTTCGAGCCCCCTGGAAGCCACCGCCCTCCTCCTCCTTCAATTCGCCAGCCCCCCCCCCCCCCTTCGAGACATCACCGACGAAGCCCTCCCCCTCGCTGACGACGATGAAGCCGCCGTCCATACCTCGAAACCCTCCGACGCAGTGAAGACCCCCCCCCCTGTTTCTTCGGCAGTAAGTTTTTTTTTTTTTTTTTCTCTTTTCTACTTTACTTTATTTTATTTTTATTTTTCAATTCTGTAATTCTAATTTTGAAAAAGGTTTTTAAAACTGTTTTTTTTTAAAAGAGCAAAACTGCATTTTTTTTAAGAATTTTAAAAACTGTTTCTTTGTTTTAGAATTTAAAAACTGAATTTTTTTACAGTTAGAAAACTGTTTTTATTTTAGTTAGAAAACTGTTTTTAATTTGATTTAAAAAAAAAAAAAAGAAACAGATTTGATTTTAAAAAAAGTAACAGGTTTGATTTTTTAAAAAGTAACAGATTTGATTTTTAAAAAGGAAAAAGAATTGATTTTTAAAGCATAAAAATAGAATTTTTATATATTGAACTTCGAGTTAAAAATAGAATTTTTATATATTGAACTTCGAGTTAAAAATAGAATTTTTATATATTGAACTTCGAGTTAAAAATAGGATTTTTATATATTGAACTTCGAGAAAAAATAATAATAATATGATTATTATATATTGAATAGCGAAGTAAAAATTCGATTTTTACATATGTAGTGAAAGCGGACAACGAAAGCGACAAAAAGGCGAGTTGGCGAAGGTTTCCTGCATTAGAAGGGCCGTGGAGCTAGGATAGCTAAATGTGAGAACTTCTCACTCTTAATTCTCTTTTTCTAGATATATATATATATATACTAGGATGCAGACGGTGCTTATTAGAAGCACCCGACACCCGTCCACATACCATGGACTTGTTTGTTTGGATGTTTGGTGATTGATTGAGATATTGGTTTGAATGTGGTTTGTGGTGTGAAAAATCGAATCGATAAATTGGTTAGGATTAGACGTGCGCCGTTATAAGGCGAAGGAGTAAGACTAGGTTAGATTCTTACCCCAAATTTTGTAGTTTGCATAACGAAAGTGATTTGATTGATGTGTGAATGGCGTGGGCCTTCACTAGACCGGGGATAAGGCTAGGCCTTGTCCCGTTTCTAGTATCGTGCCGTTATGCCGCCGAAATTTTCTAAAATATGTTAGAAAAATAAAAATAACATTTTATTTAAAGAATGAATTGAATAGAAATTCATAGGTTGAAATAAAATGTTTTATCGTTAAAAATATAATTTTTAACGTGAAGTGAATAAAATAAAATATTCATTTATAAACCGGACGGTTTGTTTATGTACACCTATTTGAATGACATTGATTGGGACGATAAATTTTACACATCGCCCAACTGCACAAATAAAATATGCGTTTGATTGTTTGAAACCCCACACGGGTGTTGGGATGAAATTTGAAGTTCACTCATCCTGATTGATTAATATGTCGATCGATCGATTGACAGGCTGTTATAAGCGTTGAATATCTATATTTGATGCTTATACAGTGTAGTGCACTTTGGTTGATGGTTGATTATTTTTCAATGCTATGATATACATGTGTTGTATGAAAATCCATATAATTAACTTTATATGGTAATTGATTGGGCCTCATTCCAATTTGAAAAATAAAGAATATTATAAAATAAAAGTTCATGTGTTGACAGTACTCATTCATTGAGATTGGTCATGTGTTGAACGAAATATTTTAATAATAGAAATATTTGAAATAGAATATTTGAAAATGGAAATATATGAAGCCGTGTTGATTAGATGCGCCATTTTGACGTGAACGATATTTTTATCGATTTTATTCATTTTGAAATGGATATTGAAAAGTAATTTTGAAATCAAATATTTCGAAATGAATTGAATTGAAAATATTTCGAAATGAATTGAATTGAAAACGATTTCGAAATGAATTGAATTGAAAACGATTTCGAAATGAATTGAATTGAAAACGATTTCGAAATGAATTGAATTGAAAACGATTTCGAAATGAATTGAATTGAAAACGATTTCGAAATGAATTGAAAACGATTTCGAAATGAATTGAATTGAAAACGATTTCGAAATGAATTGAATTGAAAATATTTCGAAATGAATTGAATTGAAAACGATTTCGAAATGAATTGAATTGAAAACGATTTCGAAATGAATTGAATTGAAAACGATTTCGAAATGAATTGAATTGAAAACGATTTCGAAATGAATTGAATTGAAAACGATTTCGAAATGAATTGAATTGAAAATATTTCGAAATGAATTGAATTGAAAACGATTTCGAAATGAATTGAATTGAAAACGATTATGAAATGAATTGAAAACGATTTCGAAATGAATTGAATTGAAAACGATTTCGAAATGAATTGAATTGAAAACGAATTCAAATGAAATTGAAAGCGAATTGAAATGAATTCAAATTGAATTGAAATTCGAATTGAATAGAAATGAATTTTAAAACGAATTTATAAAGAAGAATTCAATTTTGCTTTGAATTGAAATAGAAGTTGAAATAGAATTTGAAACGAATTTAAAACTATTTATATAATTCGTTTTAAATAGAAATCGACGAAATATATATTATATATATTATATATATAATATAATGGCCTGAATAGAACGCGCCGCGCCGCGGCAGTTCGCGAATTTCGACCATTTATTTCAAACGGACATTACGGGAGATCCGACCGTCGGATTCTCCTAAAACCGGAACCGTTGGGTTCGTATCGAAAAGAGCTTTCTAATGAAAATTAGAAATTTGAAATCTAACGGCTGGATTTGGAATTATGTCCAAATCAAATTCGAAAAAGGTCGCTGTAAGTGCAGTTCGATGGCCATTGATGGAAATCGACTGTACGGGCCTTGATAAAATTATTAAAAATAGTAATAATTTGTGTAAAATCATAAGAAATGATTTAGAAAGAATTGGGATGAAAAACTCCATATTTGAAAAGATAAAAATAGATTTTTATCGAAATGAACTAATTTTGAACTAGAATTATAATTCTATTTATTTTTAAATAAATAAATTGAATTTGAAATGGTTTTAAAAATAACCAGAATATCCAATGATTGCATTGGAGTGGAATTGAATCGAAATTGTCTTCGGAATATTTCGATGTTGGAATTCGTGATTATACGGATGTTGATATGGAAATTTGAAAGATATATACATATATCGCTATTTCCAATACGACATTTGTTAGTCGTAGAATTCGATATTGAATATAAGCCGATATATTTTCTATTCAGAGCCTTGTATTGAATATCGAATGTGATTTGGGTTTGTCGTGAATGGTGTCTTCACTAACACTGTTCTTGAACCCAGTTGAGAAAAGATTAAATCTTTTTATTCAGATTTAATGAAGTGTACCAATTAAATAACATTTAATTGGAATAGAATTGATATTGATTTTTGGGTTTATCGTGAACAGTGTTTTAAATAACACTTGTTCTTTAACCCGATAATTGATGAATGTGATTTGGGTTTGTCGTGAATGGTGTCTTCATTAACACTGTTCTTGAACCCAGTTGAGAAAGGATTAAATCTTTTTATTTAGATTTAATGAAGTGTACCAATTAAATAATATTTAATTGGAATTGAATTGATATTGATTTTTGGGTTTATCGTGAACAGTGTTTTAAATAACACTTGTTCTTTAACCCGATAATTAATGGAATGTGATTTTGGGTTTATCGTGAATCGTGTTTTAAATGACACTGATTCTTTAACCCAGATAATGATTAAAACTAAGTGGAGTTTTAATGAATCTTTAATTAGATTGAAAAGATCGAGAATGGAGCATCACCAGTTTTGCTCCAGGCGATAGTTAAATCTTTAATTAGATTTGAACGTGAAATTTAGAAACTAACTGTCGGTTAGCCAAGCAGAATGGTTTTCTGGATATTGATCTGATGTTGGTTTCGGCCTTCGGGGTTAATATTTGGGGAATTATTCTCTTGATTAATTTACGGTTAGTGACTAATGAATTGGAATGAGGCGTATGTTGTGTTTGTGTAACACTTATTTAAAATATACGCGAGTTATTCGGAAAGATCGGGTTTATCCCATTCTGAATAACTGATGCGACGATAAGTCGAAGATGAAGACGATGGTCGAAGACCGGAGGTCTTCACGTCGTTTGGGTGATAACTGATGATCTTGATTGGGCTGTACACCCAAGAAGATGGAAACAGTTAGTGATCGTCCAGACGTACTTGGAGATCGATGGATATGCGGGGTACTAGGTGCCTCCGGTTTCGTTCAGGCCCAGAACGGACTTGTAAATGGACTGTGTGTCTGACATTGGATTTCATTCTGTGTGACTGATATCGGTTGCATAGAGTGGTTTGCCTGTGTGGCATGCTAAGATGCAAATGATCAAGGCTTCTGTTGAAAAGCAAAGTCTTGTGGTGATGATCAAAGCACGGCCTTTGTGGCGTAGCTTTGTGTAACGTTTACTTCGCGAGTTTCGCACCCGGTATGAACCAAAAACGGGAGAGGACATCAGGGAGGACTTGCGTTTCTTTCTAGCTAGAAGTGGCGTCAGTGGTTTTACACGCCCTGACGAGTTTGACTTATGTGGTTGTTGCGGTTGCGAGGCGCCTCGGTTATATCGGTTTCGGCCGAATGCATTCTGGTCGGCTGACGGACCAGACTTACACCCCATAGGGTGGGGAGACGTATTGTTCAGGCATAATAATCCACTCCGTGTGGACCGGCCCTGACGATCCAAGGGGCAGTTGCGGCTGTTCCTGAGGGGCGGGCTAGAGCGTCTCGAATCGATGGAGGACTATCTTTTGCCTCGGTTCATAGATGGAAATCCAATTTCCAAATACGCGACTCTGCGGTTTTATTTGTAAACCTATATATGGCGACATAGTGGCATGGGACGCTCATGTCGTCTACGATTGATACTTATGATTTGAAGTTGTTTTATACACTATGCACTTATAGTAGTATCAAATGATTTGTTTTAAACGTATCAAGCATCCTTTGGCTGTTATAAGGGAAAACCCTATCCCCCGGCTTGCGTTGCATTGTGTGATAGGACCTGGGTCTTATAACAGCTTCATTTTTCTTTATTTAGCATTGCGCTGTTTGGTTATGCACTGGTATTCTTGGGAGGAAACCCGTTCCGTGTTATACGGCGTGGTCCCTTGATTTACCGAACTTTAAAGACAAAGATTAATAACTGTTTTAGTTCTCACACCAGTCACATGACTGACCTGGAGTTTATTGTTTTAACCTAAACTCTGGGTGCCCTTATTTTCGACACGGGCAGCTAGTAGTTTTGGTTTTGCAGATTTATATTCACAGGATCCTGGTTTACAGCTGGAACGATATCCGGAAAGCTTTGTATCCGTATATCTCTTCTAGTTGAGCTTTGTATTATTTTCCGCTGCTATGTATTTAATTGTAATTTGAATCTCTGATATTTCTGTGTAATATTCATTTATACTCTGTATATTCTTGTAATCTGATGCACTGTTGTAATATATAGTGAAATGTTCTTCTGTATGCGTTCTGTTGTGGTTTGTTCTCGAACTATCCGTCGCTTTCCTTTACGGGGAAGTTGCGGGTCTTCACATATTTACAATTCAATTAAGTCATGGACATTTGGAAAGTTTTAAAGACAAGCAGGAAATTAATTATCTTCATCTCCATGCAACCTTTTATCCTAAAGCCTATTTAAACCTCCATATTTGTGGAATGTGAATGTCAGAGAGCATCCACCAATATTCTCTTCTTCGGTAAACCCTAACTTCCATGGTCAATCAGTTAGAGGTTTTGAGTGCATACAAGTCTTTATTGAAATTGATTATTCGATTTGTAATTGTAGGTTAGTCTCTCTATCTACTACCTGAAATTTTGTAACTTCTCTCTTGTGTTCTCCTTTGTATACTCTTCAATGAAATAAAGAATTATTATTGGGTCCGTGGATGTAAGCATAGCCGAACCATATTAAACCTTTGTATCTTCTTCGCTTCTTTTATTTTGTTTTGTTTGGTGATTATTTTACATTGCGTTGGTGGCTGATAATTAATCTACAAGCTAGATCCTCTTTTTTGCATTGCTCTTGCACTTTTTACATTTCACTGTGTAGTCTTGGAATTTGTAACACCCCGCATTTTTAACTTAAAATAATAAAATAAGAATAACTTAATTAAACATTCAGAATCAATTAAAACGGACTGCGCCATTGCATCCGTCTCGAAATTTTGGTCAAGATAGACACTTGGTGTGGCGACCCAAACTTCCCTGTGAAGGAAAGCCCGGATTGCTTCGAGAACACGACAAATCAGAACACAAACAGAAGAACATTTCATTGCTTATTACAACAATTCCATCAGAATAAACGAATATAACAGACTATGAATGAATGTTATACAACAAGAAATATCAGAGATTTAAATTACATTTAAATACATTGTAGCAGAAAAACAATACAAAGCACAACTAAAAACAGATACACGAATACAGAGCTTTCCGAATATCACTTCAGTTGTAAACCAGGATCCTGTGAATCTGCAAAACCAAAACTACTAGCTGCCCATGTGGAAAATTGGGGCACCTAGAGTTTAGGTTAAAACAATAAACTCCAGATCAGTCATGTGACTGGTGTGAGAACTAAAACAGTTATTAACCTTTATTTTAAAGTTAGGTAAATCGAGGGACCACGCCGTATAACATGGAATGGGTTTCCTCCCAAGAATACCAGTGCATAAAACAAACAGTGCAATGTTAAATAAAGAACAATGAAGCTATTATAAGACCCAGATCCCATCACATAATGCAACGCAAGCCGGAGGATAGGGTTTTACCTTATAATAGCCAAATATGCTTGATACATGAAATTTTATATTTTATTATTACTATAAGTGAAGAAAACAACTTCAAATATAAATGTATCAATCATAGGCGGCATGAATGTCCCATGCCACTATGTCGCCAATACTGGGCTCTACAATCAAAACCGAAAAATGTCGTATTTGGAAATTGGGTTTCCATCAAGGTGGCTCCTGATCCGAAAGATAGATCGCGTAGTACATTCCACAACGGCTTACATCTCAGCGAGTGAAAACACCGTAATGCACATCCGCACTTTTGGAAAATCGAGTATCACTGCGGCTTACATCCCGACGAGAAAAAACACCGCTTACTCTATCCCTCAGGGAATCGAGGGGTGTGCCCTATCCCTCACCTCGGTCGACCGAATCCACGACACCACGAAGGTGCCCATCCTCTAAAAAGCATACTGATCTAACCATCAGTTTACCACCATACCGGGGTGTGAGGCTCGCGAATTAACGCTACACAAAGCTGTGCTATATTAAAGCTGCGCTTTGATCATCATCCACCAAACTTTGCTTTTCAGCAAAAGTTTGGATCACTACATCTCAGCATGCCACACTATCAATCCATACCGTACCACTGGTTTCTGCCAATATATAACCTCTGAGCTCGTACGTCTCAGAGAAGGGTGTTAAGCAAGAGAATAAATTCTTAGCCACCAAACATATATATATTAAGTAGAGATCAACCATACAGTTTGAAATACAACGACAGACATGTAATCCTGTCTTTCACTGGGTTAAAGAACTAATGTCATTTAAAACAAAGTTCAAGACAAACCCAAATCACATTCCATTTCATGGAATCTTCGCGGAAAACAAATCAATATATAATCGATATCAATTTCCGTATCCGACTAACAATATAAATGGAATAACGGCAAAGCCTTTTAAATTCCATGTGTATTAACAATCTTCCTCCACAGAAACTCACTTCGATATTACCAAATCGAATTCCATTCAATTCCAATTTAATATATTAAACTGGAAATCTTTTCCTTTGGAAAATTCCTGTTAAATCTTAATAAAAAATATTTATAAATTCCAAACTACATTTCACTGTAAATCAGGTTAAAGAACAAATGTTATTAAAACACAGTTCACAACAAACCCAATTCACATTCCATTTTTAATCAGGTTAAAGAACAAATGTTATTTAAAACACCGTTCACGATAAACCCGAAAACAAATTCCAATTTAATTCCAATTAAATATTAATTAATTGGTATACTTCATTAAATCTAAATAAAAAGATTTAATCTTTTCTCAACTGGGTTTAAGAACAGTGTTAATGAAGACACCATTCACGATAAACCCAAAATCCAATTTGATATTAAATACAAGGCTCTGAATAGAAAATATATCGGCTTATATTCAATATCAAATTCTGAAATCAACAAATATCATATTGGAATAACGATATATATATATATATCTATATTTCTTCCAAATTCCTTTTATAATTAAAATAAAATATTTATATTCTTACGTCAATTCAGATAAATATATACGTTCTAATTCTATTCAAAATAAATTTCTCATCATTATTATTTTAAATAATTCATTTTAAATATTCAAAATTCATCAAAAATGCCAAAATAAAAATTTTAGATTGGTTCAGATTTTCCGAGTTATTACACCTGGTTTGCGTAAAACAGACATCCTATGAAGAAGTTATTAAGGTTTGATGTTTGTATACACACAGGAAGAGTATATATATATATATATATATATATATATTAGGATTAGAAATTCAAAAATAGGTTCAAAAATTCAGAAATCGGTACAAAATTCGAATTTTGGGAAGGCGGCAGATTTCCCGCCCAGGGGTGTCCCCCCCCCCCCCCAAGGGAGGTGTCGACCCCCCTGTCAGATCCGAGGCTGAATACCTTGGACACCTTTCTTGACCAAATTCGTTGATTCTAGGCTATGAGTGAACCCTTGATCCATTGTTTTATTCATCTAATTCAATTGCAACGACAAGGTGCTGCTCCAACATATTTTGATTTAGCCTTTTTCTTCTTCTTCAACAATCAAGAGTTAGACTGATTCGGAGATCTGTGATTTGACCTCTGCAATTACTCTTCAATTTCTTAGATCCAATCAAAGTAAGGTAAACTTCCAGATCCAATCTATTCAAATTCTTCCTCTTTCTTTCTCTTCTGTTTTAATGAAAATAATAAATCCATGGTCGTTAGGTTGTGAATCCGATTAAGAGGAAAAACCATGGATGCTAAAACTGGATCAAATCCAGAATTGGGAAAGCATACGAGGTGAATGGGTTTAAGCTATAGCCTTTAGATAATAATATGTTATCATTTAGCATTCCCTTTTTTAATTAATTGTGAAATTGCCAAATTAATTATAAATTATTGTTATAACAAGTTGAGATGTTAATATGAATAATTCATACATTGAATCAGTAAATTTTTTGGAATGATTACATGTTGAATAAACTTGTTAGAATATGGGCAATGATTACTGTTGTTATAATTATATGATTCGCTTGTGGCATATTATTGAGTAAATGACATGTTTATCTTGTTGGATTTGAATAATTACCCGATTGAATATTTACATGTCAAAATAAAATTAAACATATGTTAAAAAGGACACGCGACAAAATATAGGCATATTTGGATGGCATGTAAATTAGATTACTGTAAACTAGATTATAGTAAAAAGGATAATATGCCTAAAATTTACATGAAATAGGAATAATTGTTAAAGAACAAACATGTCTAGATTCATAATAAATTGACACTGTAACACTCTTAGACACGAGGTTAGATTGCATTTGTGATAGAAGTTTGCCCGGAACCACCCGGCATATCCAACATTCACAAGTGGTAAATCTAATGTGAGGGGTCAAAGTGCATAATTAAAACATGTAATGGTGCTAAGACACGAGGTTAAGTCAACTTGTGGTAGAAGTCTGCCCAAACC
The DNA here is from genome assembly GCA_030737875.1 of Allium sativum. Lineage (NCBI taxonomy): Eukaryota > Viridiplantae > Streptophyta > Magnoliopsida > Asparagales > Amaryllidaceae > Allium > Allium sativum. Next base: position 239,138,600 of record CM060912.1, read on the forward strand.
CGCCCGGCAAATCCAGCGTCCACAAGTGTAGGCTTAATGTGAGAGGTCTAGTGCACAACACACACACCCCATATATATATATATATATATATATATATATAACAAGATATGAATAAATAGCAATGATGGTAATTAAATGTCTAACTCTTAAAATAAGAAAGGAAGGGATGTAATGGTCTGAGTTAGTGCGATGCGAAGGAAAAGTGATGTATTTCCCTAAATGACCTATTTCTGAGAATGTGGTTGCAAGTAAGCCACATTGAATAAAGTAAGAAAAAAGAAAGAAGTTACTTGCCACCACGGATTTAGATGGGAATACGTTATGAAAATAAATCACTGATTCCTTCTATACCTCAAACTGATAAGTTGCATGAAGTGTTTTCCTTAATTAAAATAAGAAACATAGATTTATGTGAATGAAGAATAATGGGTTACAATAGTAAATGGTTTAAATGGGGAATGATAATAACCTATTATAAAAAATAACATTAATTAAAATGTTGTATAATAGGTAGACTTGTCCTAGGGACAAGTGAAGATTATAACTTAGGTTATAATAAACTAGCGAGGAAATGGGATTACTGGTGAAATGAGATAAGGGACACTTAATTATAAATTAAGTAATCTGTAAACTTGAAAGTCTGAAACCTGCTGATAAGAATAACATGTTTGGACTTGTTCTAGGGACAAGAGGAAATTATAACATAAGGTTATAATAAACGGGTAGAGAAACTTATTAATGGGCCTTAGTTAGGATAACTAAGTTAATAAGTAAACAATGATAAGTTGTAGTAACGGTGTAAAATGGGATTATGATTAAATGTGAAAGGATGAGGAAACTTATAAAATGAAATAAGTTATATTTAATCATAAATGGTAAGTGACATGTTAATTAGAAAGCATGTGAATTGAGATATACTTAATAACATATTAACTAGAACATGTTATTGTAACCTTGAAATCAAGCAAGAATATAAAAGAGATTGAGGATTACAGACCTTGGGCTAGAATTTAGAGAATAACATGTTGTGGGCTTATTAATGAACTTAAATGGGTTAAGTTTTATAACTGGAATTAATAAGCAAGAGGAACTTGGTAACTCGATTAAGAATTCAATATAAATGAGAATAACCAAGTTAAATGGAAACCTGATGAGGTAAGGCAAGCATATAAAAGAATGTTTAGACACAGGGTCTAACAACATATTAAAGTGAGGCGCTTGGACTAGTCCACATGGTAAATCATCGGGGTGTTATAAGGTACGAGGGGAGCGCACATTTATCTGATTATTTTGTCGGCTCCGAAGGACTGGAAGGGGAAGCACGCAACTTCCTGAGATACGTAAGGTGCTCATAGTAGTCCTCTATGTGGTGGCAAATGTTTAGGCTGTTCTCGCAGAGGTTGGGTCTGCGCGTAACTACTAGGTGGGTGGGCCTCGACTGCAAAATTAGTTATGCAGACAGAATGTTGTGACGCGGTGACACCAGGGTAATTCAGTGGTCGCCTCAATGGGGAGGTGAAGGGTCACGACCAACAAGGATAGTAGATTGTCGGATACCCGTCATCGGCAACCAGTGGGATGCGAAAAGACTAGAGCTAAAACTAATAGACAATTTACCTTTCACTATCGGGGTACGGTGATTGAAGGAAGACACCAAATGGATGTTTAGATTGTTTTTCTTAGGGACAGTCATTTAGCTCTTGTAGTCTTTACTAGTTGAGGGAAGGGCCGAGGTGGGGCCATAGCCACCGTGAAAACTGACCCTAGGAATATCTATATATAGAGGTTCTTAAAGACGGGCATGTACAGATATGGAAAAGCTCCCGACCAAGTTCTGTGTTTCTTGTATCGTCCTGCCACAGAACTCAGTGCACATTAGAGGACGTGCGGTTAAGGCATCGAGCTACAATTGAAGATACGTATGTAGGACAGTCTAGATACATGCATGTCGGCTTTGGGTGGTGTATCGTAGACTTGAGGGCGTTACTCCAGTATGACTTTTGATTCGGTCGACGATGACAGTCTGTACGCTTACGTAACGTAGTAATGGCAGATATCTATGGAACGTAACATTGTTATGTAGATATCCGTATGTCATTCCAGCGTAGGATGATGGACTGCGTTCATTTCTGTGGCATTATGATGGAGACCGTGCGAGTGGGGTACCATCGGGTGTACCTCAGTATTAAGGGGTAGCTACATGTATACTGTATTGGGTTAATCCACTGGGAAGTAAATGAGTATGACGTGTGTGTAAGCCTTGAGTGTTGTTAACCCAAGTAACCTAATAAAATAAGAAAATATGATTGAACGGTATATATAGGATTATCCAAAGTGTATAATTTAAATTCAGTTACCAGAACTTGTGTTCTGACCCCCTTCTCATAACATACTCGCAGGTTAGATTTATGGCAGAGACATGATAGCTTTGGATACTGGTTAGGAAATATTATTAATACGGTAAAGCTATACTTTGAGTATATTACATTTTATCCATTCTATTGTGAGATGTTTTCTGAGATCTGACATATTTTATGTCTCTATCTTTTCTACAGGATATCGAAGCAAACCAACTTGAGTTTCGACAGATTGGAATTTTGAAAAAAATTCGATCTGTCAGAATTCGGTTCATTACAGAATTTGTGCGAATCATACCAATATTTCGCACAATAGATTGATATTCGAGCAATTTCTGCAATTATTCGCTCAACAGATTGGTATCAGAGCTAATTGCCTTATTTTGGATTAGTTACCAATGGCTAATTCTTTTAGTAGTGGTATGATAAATTACGGCATCAACAAATTTGTTAGAAGAGAATTTTTTGGGATATGGAAGGTCAAAGTGAAGACTAATGACGGCGTTATTTAACAACGACTTCGTTCACTTAGTGGAAGAGATAAGATTCAGAAGCGCCTTAGAGGAAATATGTATAGGACTCACTTTATGGGTTCTACAAAAGATGCTTACTCTTATTGTAAGAAGAAGGAAAATTTCATACGAAATTGTTCAGCTTTTAGAAAGAAGAGAGAGAAATAAGAGGAAGCTTCAAATTTGGCAGTAGTTATATTAGATGAAGATAGATGTGACAGTGATCCATCATTATTTTCAGCCAGTATTTCACCTTTAAAGATTACAAATTGGGTAATTGGTTCTGAAACCTCCTGTCACATAACGCCAGATAAGAGATGTTTTGTCGGTTATGAGAAGATTGATGGCGGAGCAGTTCATTTGGAGAATGACACTGTAATGACCCGCAAATCCATAATATCAGAGTTGACTATATACAACCCAAATATCACGAAAATACGAAACATTTTTTTAGAAGAAAAAGGTAGAAGAAGAACAGAAACAACAAACACAGAATCTCACATCGCAACGGAACAAAATATAATATATCATAACTTTGAAATACAAACTTCAACTGTATAACATACACTTATCAGAGTACAACACTTACAACACAGCGGAACAAAACTCTATATAACTAACGCTGAAGCCTCCTGCTCCAAGCTCCTTTAGATAGATCTGTAAAATGCTGAACTACTTGAATTCCCGTACAAATTTAGGCACCCAAGAGTTTAGGTAGAACAAAACAAAATAAACTCCGGGTCAGTCATGGGACTGGTATGAGTAAACAGTTTAAATTAGCTTCAGAAAACTAAATGATAACTCATAAGACCCGCCGTATAACACGGAACGGGTTTTTCCCTTATGAGAATCCAAACACTTGATTTAACTTTCAAAATCCCTTTGAAAGGAACGATGATCTTTATATCAAACTCTTTTGATATTATAATAATGTCTAAATCAAGTAAATAACAATCTAGTGGAACGTTTGCATCTCACGTTCCACATATAATATACAATCAAAACCGCAAACACTTATTGGGTAATGGATTTCCAACTATGACAAGGTATGGAACCACCTTCCGCTGGTATATCTCTAAAGGAGAATACACCAAGTTCAACAAGAACATCTTGCAACTCAACCACACATGACCGACCACTCATTTCTCTTGAGTGTATCGAATGTATATCACCGACGGTTGGGATCAGCAACCATTTCCCGAATGGGACAGCATCGACAATAGATTTTTAGAAGTAAATGAAACTCTAGATCAGGTGATTATACACCCTAATAGGTGCGACCTACATAGCCATGCTGCTTGGCCGATTTCTGTCATTTACCGGTTGATGAAGCTTGAGGTTACGCTTTATCATCACATCAGATTCACTTCGAATGCCACATTGTCAGATCCATTGACAATCACTAATTGACATCTACAACAGTACATTACGTGTTAGCTAAAGAAGTTTTCTTCTCCGCTTCCACTCTTGGTACGGTTGAAGAAATCAATGTACGTGACCTTTCTGCAAATACTCTGTCAGACATTCATCCATACGAGTCATCCAGGAACAGGATGAACCAAAGGCACAATTTCTATTAATAGAAAAAGTCCTTGCACTCTACTCCATCTTCAATTATCTTCATATAATCTGATTCGCAACGCTACTGCCAATACGGAGTGGTTCTTCGGATAATAATCCAACCGGTCTCTCCATATTGACAACGATGGTCAAAAACTTCGATAGTCTGTGATTTAACTAGCAAATAAAAACAAGTGTTTTGATAGTCGATGATTTAACTATCGAAGAAAATAAGTGTTCATTCAACATATCAAACAATCACTGAGCCCTTAATTAATATTCCATTAATTAAATTACTTTTCCATTTCTTTACCAATAATTGTTAACCAAATATTTTCAATAACCATACTGGCCTTTTACGCTATTTGGAAAACATTTTCGAATATCGCCTTCCTTTATTTTATAAACTTAGAAAATATATGCTAGTTATAATCAGAAAATATTCCAATTACTTATCTCTTTTCCGATCTCGTTTATTTTTATACTTAGGAAATATTCTTTATTATATTTCCAAGCTTACACTTATTTGGGTTAAAACGGATGTTGTGTAAAACATCGTTACGACAACCCAAATACTATATTCAACTAACTCTTATTCAACATTGATCTTCGAGCCTGAAATCTTACTATTTATTTGTTAATAATGAAATCAATCAAGTTGGGGTATAACTACCTCTCAGACCTTGACTGAATAACATTTATAACGTCAAACCAGATATGACTACTTACTCGAATAATCAATACCATACAACTACTTATTCACTTTTAAACACATATACACCTTCTCTTTCTATTCTTACGAGATTTTATTCCTAGTCTTCCTTTTTGTTTATACTATTCTATTTTTTAGTTTGTTTTCTTATCGAATTCTATACATATCGATAAATTGATTTCTAACTATCAAATTATCTTAAAAATATTCTAACTCCTTAAATTCCCGGAAAAATTCGCCATAACCTCCTTTGTTCCGGGAGCATCGGGATATTTCAAATAGCCTCCCATGGCCGTCACCAATCCAAAAGAAAAAGGAAAAGCCAAGCGGCTAGCCGATACAGTGCATAAAATCTCATATATGAATTAAATACATACCTTTTTGTCGAGCATTCTATTTATATACCTTCATTAACCTTATCCCATACCTGTCTCCTGTATATCTATACCTGTCCAATTTAACTCAACTATACCCGATCGTTTAACTCAATTCGTTAATTAATTTGTCAATTAACTCTTTACTCTATTTCACTTTCTATATTCAATTTCCATTTCAACTCTATTTAAATTTCAAATATTCAAACTCCATTTAAATTCGATTTGTATTCCAAATATTCTAACTCCTTTTTTTAAATTCTATTTGAATTCCAAATATTCTAACTCCCTTTAAATTCTATTTGAATTCCAAATATTCTAACTCCCTTTAAATTCTATTGATTCAAACTCCATTTTCACTTTCTATATTCAATTTCATTTTACTTTCGATATTCAAATCCTATATTTGAATTTCCTTTATATTTTCTATATTCAAATTCTATATTTGAATTCCATTTGAATTTCTGTATACAAACTCTATTTGAATTTCTATATTCAATTTCTATTTGAATTTTTTAATTCAAATTCTATTTCAAAATCTATTTGAATTTCTATATTCAAATTTTGTTCCATACTTTCTTTATTCATTCTTTAAACAAGTCTCGATTTCAATTCCATTTGAAATCGATATTTCTACTTTTGGAAAATAGATTTCCCTTTTCAATTTCACATTTGTATTTTTAATTCTAAATTATCCAATGATAATTCTTTTCACTTCATTTATAAACTTCGTTTATAAAAGAACTATTTATAAACTTCGTTTATAAAGGAACTTCTTGTTTTATTTCTTTAAAACAAGTTTATATTTCAAATCTATTTAAAAATTCAAATTCTATTTTAGAAAAATAGAATTTCCCTTTTAAATCTCGATTATCCCTTTCAGGATATTTTTATAAATTATCACTTAGGCCCGGTGATATTTGAACACCAAACAATAAATTATTTATTTCTGGTTTTCTAACACATCATATATGACAATATATATGCAAACAAATAAACAAACAGATAATATATATTTTTGAGGAATCCAGTTGGATTCCTCCAACCTGTTTTCCTGCATCCACAGACGTTAGTCAACATAATAATACCCATCCTGCATCGAGGCAGGATATCGCGGTATGAAGGTCATCCACTAATATATATTTGTGGGGCGCATAGGGAAATCATCCGCTATGAAACTGCGGGCATCCGCTAATGAGACTGCAGGAATCAATCCAACCATCAACCCAATATATATATATATATATATAAATATATATATAATAGTCAAGCCTAAATAACTAATATATTTGAATCAACCAGAAAGCATTCAAACAAGCATAACAATCATTTTTAACGATATAAAAATAATTCTAAACAAACAGGTGTGATTTACTCACTGTGATTTTTATTTTATCGTCGATTATCCAAACCTTGAATCGGTTTAATCTAATTCCAGTTGTTCGAAAAATCCTCAACCCACTTCTGGCTTGAATATCTCACTGCTATAGACTAACTCGTCTTGTTTCCAACATTTTTGAACCTTGTATTAATTAAATACACATGGTTTATATCAATGATTCTTCATGATAAATAAAAATCTAACCTTTCCTTATATTCGTACTTAATGGTAAGTTTTACAATTTATTTACTTCACTAGCTACTATACAGGATTGTACCACCTACCTTAATTAGTTCTTTAGTGTATACTTCATTTCATACATAAATCATTGATCAAATTTTAAAAGAAAAAAAATATATTTATTTAGTTAATTAAAATAATTACGTTAATCCCTTTTTCATTTCTTCTACTACTCTACGAATTTAACATGCCCAAATCATGCAGCTTTGAACCCATAGCCATGATTTCTTCCTCGCTCACTAACCCAATTCTTATTGAACAGGAAACATCTTCGAACTCCTACTCAATAAGCATCATCTCGACTGAAGCCTTTTTTATCCACTGCAAACGTCGGACCGGAACTCCATATTTCACAGTCTGAACTTCAATTCATCGCACCATCCCAGATCCCAAATCAAAGTCGCAGTGGCCCTTACAAATGCGAACATCTTTACCGTGAAGCCCTACTAACATCGACCCTTGGACGCGACTGAAGACTTCCAACTTACTGGGATAACATCGCTCCTCCCCTCCTGGCCTTGCGATCAAATCGCAAATCATCATCAGTGGCGGCTTCTTCCTTGTCTGCGACGTGAGTGATGCATGTGACGTCGAGCTTGATCAGCGCGCTAGTAGATGGAATCGTGATTCGCGATTTGGTTCCATGATTCGGTTTGAATCGTTGTGTATATACGAGGCTTTCGATTTGAAAAAAAGGGCATAGCCATTTCTTTTTATGCTGAACCCTTTTTTATTTGAAGAAGGAAATATGGTCTGGGTAGTTGCGGTTTTTAAAGGGAGGAGGGGGTATGAATTTGTGGAAGGAGGATGAGGCACGGTGTTGATTTTATTTCCACATGAAATTTCTGAAGCTAAGGAAGCCAAGGTTATTGTCTGTTGTCACATGGAAATCCACTAATATATATTTATTTATTTTAGTGTTTAATTTACCGATAAGATTAAAATTAATTAAATTAATCTCACGGGTTCTGAACTCCTTTCTGAACCCAACGACTGTCAATTCTAGGGTAATACCCATATTCCGGACACACTGGGATAGGTCACGAAGTCCAATTCGATCATCTGTAGGAGATATTAATTTAAACTGATATAAATTAAATTTCAAACCAATTAATTTCTTTGATAATAATTTAATATTATTATTCGTATTCAAACAGAAGTCTGAATTGTATTTAATTCAGTTTTAAATCTCGAACTGAATTATATTTTCGCATTACTATGATTTAATATATTCGATATTAAATCGAAATTGATTATTTAATTGATAACTTAATATAAAATACCATTTATATTATCCACCCAATATTTAAATCCGTATTAAATATTTTAAAATTAACCCATAAGAATCTGGGTCATTACAATCTTCCCCACTTAAAATAATTTCGTCCTCGAAATTGCTAAGGTAGAAAAAGTGCTACAAACCCATTTATCTTTTCAAAACTACTTATGTTGATACTCAACATTTCAAACTTCCTTACGTAACTCTCTTTCGAATAAATCCTTATTCGATAACTCCTCCCTTCGAATAACTATATTCGATAATCTCTCTTTCGAATAACTAGATTCGAAAACCTTTCTTTGAATAAACTATATTTGATTTACTCTATTCAATTTACTCTTATCAATTAACTCTATTTGATTTAACTCTTATCGATTAACCTTATTTGATTAGCTCTTTTCACTTAACTCCTTCCGAATAAGCTATATTCGATAACTCCTTTAACTCTATTCGAATAAACTATATTCGATTAACTCCTTTTATTCTATTCGAATAAACTATATTCGATTAACTCCTTTTATTCTATTCGAATAACTAATATTCGATAACTCCTTTAATTCTATTCGAATAAACAATATTCGATAACTCCTTTCGCTTGACTCTAGATCGCAGCGATCACAATGGTTACGCCTGATTCCCTCAGGAAACATCCGAACACCCTAGGCTATCTGCAGCCCTGCGAATTACGCTAGCAGTCGTACCAAATGACAACTTATCCTGAGTAACTATGTTTGACTAACTCTATTTCAATAACTATATTCGATCAACTTTAATTGAATAACTAACATTCAATTAAATCCTAATTCGATTAACTATGTTTAATTAACCCTATCTGGTTAACTCTTAATTTGAATAACATATATTCGATAAATTATAATTGAATAACTAATATTCAGTGAACTCTACGGATTAACCCTAACTGGTTAATTCTAACTGGTTAATTCTTACTCTAATCGATTATTTCTAACTCTAATCGATTATTTCTAACTCTAATCGATTATTTCTAACTCTAATCGACTTCTCCTATTCGAATAGCTCCTATTCGAATAGCTCATATTGGATAACGTTTATTCATTTATAAAGATTTACTTTTAGTAACGGTTCTTCACTTTATAAATGTTCTCTTTAATAACGTTATTTCACTTATACAAGTGTTGTGTACCCCTTCTATTTAAAACTATCGGTGTTAAAAAGCAATATCTCTTCTTTATATAAGTTCAGACTTATATATTCCATTTATCGAATGATAAATATTTAATTTAATTTATAAACTGTTATTTATAAATTAATCTTTTCTATTTATCTGTTAAAAATAGATTTCCATTTTCTATTCATCTTCTAAATATTCCTTTGATTAAATTCTATTTAATTAACAAATAAATATCTCATTTACAACATTCTATTTATTTTCTATAAATAGATATTTCCATTTAATCTATTTGTAAATGTTTTACAAATATTTCCTTTTAAATTATATTTGTAAATGTTTTTACAAATATTTCTCCTTCTATTTGTTTGCACATAACTTCCTTTGTATTTGTTTTACAAATATATTTCCTTTATATTTGTTTTACAAATATATTTTCTTTTTAACTCTTTTGGTTTTTCCTTTATTCACACCCAATTCATATTTCATTCACATTGATTTTACTCAATTTATTCATTTTGATCCATTTAACTTACTTAAGTTAAATTTAATTTCAATCATTTAAATTCCCAGGGTTTTATTTCAGAACTCCTTTGAAGTAATATAAATATATACATATATTTATATCCATCTCAAATTCAAAACATTTTAATTTTCAAACAACTTGTTTTCTTTTCAAACAAATTTTCCATCAAAAACTTTTCTAAGGCAGCAATTCATCACTTAGAAACTCGAAAATGAACACTGATGATGTTGCGACCATCATCAGAATTATTTCCCAGGCACTGAAGTGAGTTCAGTGCTTTATCATATTCAAAATCCATTCAAATGATTTTTATTCAAAAATCCTTCCAAAATAAAGCTATATTATTTTAATAAAATACGGAAAATATTTTCCAACTTCCCAGGATTTTAAATTCTGAATTCTGGTTGGAATTCAATTTTAATTCATCTCATTTGTATATATTTCATTCTTATACAAATGCTATTGGTTATATACAATTATTTCTGTTTTATAATCTAATTCGATTATAATACTAACAATCAACTCATCTATTTAAAAACAATATCGTGTCCAATCTTCTGTTCAAATGTTTATAAACTCATATCGACATCATGGCGTCCCACGATTCGATCAGAATTTATAATTCACTCCACAGACTAGTCAACACAATTTAAAACAGTTTTTATATCAAATAAAAAATACGCTCTCTCGCATATATACATACACTCAACTCATTCTAGGGTACTACTGACCCTATCTCTAATGAGCACATTCCAACAAGCCTAGGTATTCGCTCAACCTAAGCTCTGATACCAAATGTAATGATCCGCAAATCCATAATATCAGAGTTGACTATATACATCATACGTCCAACCCAAATATCATGAAAATACGAAACATTTTTTTTAGAAGAAGAACAGAAACAACAACACAGAATCTCACATCGCAGCGGAACAAAATATAATATATCATCAATTTGAAATACAAACTTCAACTGTATAACATACACTTATCAGAGTACAACACTTACAACACAGCGGAACAAAACTCTATATAAGTAACGCTGAAGCCTCTTGCTCCAAGCTCCTTTAGATAGATTTGTAAAATCCTGAACTACTTGACTGCCCATACAAATTTAGGCACCCAAGAGTTTAGGTAGAACAAAACATAATAAACTCCGGGTCAGTCATGGGACTGGTATGAGTAAATAGTTTAAATTAGCTTCAGAAAACTAAATGATATCTCATAAGACTACGCCGTATAACATGGAACAAGTTTTTCCCTTATGAGAATCCAAACACTTGATTTAACATTCAAAATCCCTTTGAAAGGAACGATGATCTTTATATCAAACTCTTTTGATATTATAATAATTTCTAAATCAAGTAAATAACAATCTAGTGGAACGTTTGCATCTCACGTTCCACATATAATATACAATCAAAACCGCAAGCACTTACTGGGTAATGGATTTCCAACTACGACATGGTATGGAACCACCTTCCGCTAGTATATCTCTAGAGGAGAATACACCGAGTTCAACAAGAACATCTTGCAACTCAGCCACACATGACCGACCACTCATTTCGCTTGAGTGTATCGAATGTATATCACCGACGGTTGGGATCAGCAACCGTTTCTCGAATGGGACAACATCGACAACAGATTTTTAGAAGTGAATGAAACTCTAGATCAGGAGATTATACACCCTAATAGGTGCGACCTACATAGCCATGCTGCCTGCCCGATTTCTGTTATTTACCGGTTGATGAAGCTTGAGGTTACGCTTTATCATCACATCAGATTCACTTCGAATGCCACATTGTCAGATCCATCGACAATCACTAATTGACGTCTACAACAGTACATTACGTGTTAGCTAAAGAAGTTTTCTTCTCCGCTTCCACTCTTGGTACGGTTGAAGAAATCAATGTACGTGACCTATCTGGAAATATTCTGTCAGACATTCATCCATACGAGTCACCCAGTAACAGGATGAACCGAAGGCACAATTTCTATTAATAGAAAAAGTCCTTGCACTCTACTCCGTCTTCGATTATCTTCATATAATCTGATTCGCAACGCTACTGCCAGTACGGAGTGGTTCTTCGGATAATAATCCAACCAGTCTCTCCATATTGACAACGATGGTCAAAAACTTCGATAGTCTGTGATTTAACTAGCAAATAAAAACAAGTGTTTCGATAGTCGATGATTTAACTATCGAAGAAAACAAGTGTTCATTCAACATATCAAACAATCACTGAGCCCTTAATTAATATTCCATTAATTAAATCACTTTTCCATTTCTTTACCAATATTTGTTAACCAAATATTTTCAATAACCATACTGGCCTTTTACGCTATTTGGAAAACATTTCCGAATATCGCCTTCCTTTATTTTCTAAACTTAGAAAATATATGCTAGTTATAATTGGAAAATATTCCAATTACTTATCTCTTTTCTGATCTCGTTTATTTTTATACTTAGGAAATATTCTTTATTATATTTCCAAGCTTACACTTATTTGGGTTAAAACGGATGTTGTGTAAAACATCGTTACGACAACCCAAATACAATATTCAACTAACTCTTATTCAACATTGATCTTCGAGCCTGAAATCTTACTATTTATTTGTTAATAATGAAATCAATCAAGTTGGGGTATAACTACCTCTCAGACCTTGACTGAATAACATTTATAACGTCAAAACAGATATGACTACTTACTCGAATAATCAATACCATACAACTACTTATTCACTTTTAAACACATATACACCTTCTCTTTCTATTCTTACGAGATTTTATTCCTAGTCTTCCTTTTTGTTTATACTATTCTAATTTTTAGTTTGTTTTCTTATCGACTTCTATACATATCAATACATTGATTTCTAACTATCAAATTATCTTAAAAATATTCTAACTCCTTAAATTCCCGGAAAAATTCGCCATAACCTCCTTCGTACCGGGAGCATCGGGATATTTCAAATAGCCTCCCATGGCCCTCACCAATCCAAAAGAAAAAGGAAAAGCCAAGCGGCTAGCCGATACGGCGCATAAAATCTCATATAAGAATTAAATACATACCTTTTTGTCGAGCATTCTATTTATATACCTTCATTAACCTTATCCCATACCTGTCTCCTGTATATCTATACCTGTCCAATTTAACTCAACTATACCCGACCGTTTAACTCAATTCGTTAATTAATTTGTTAATTAACTCTTTAGTCTATTTCACTTTCTATATTCAATCCATTTCAACTCTATTTAAATTTCAAATATTCAAACTCCATTTAAATTCTATTTGTATTCCAAATATTCTAACTCCTTTTTTTTGAATTCCAATTATTCTAACTCCCTTTAAATTCTATTTGAATTCCAAATATTCTAACTCCCTTTAAATTCTATTTGAATTCAAAATATTCTAACTCCCTTTAAATTCTCATTGATTCAAACTCCATTTAAATTCTATTGATTAAAACTCCATTTTCACTTTCTATATTCAATTTCATTTTACTTTCGATATTCAAATCCTATATTTGAATTTCCTTTATATTTTCTATATTCAAATTCTATATTTGAATTCCATTTGAATTTCTATATTCAAACTCTATTTGAATTTCTATATTCAATTTCTATTTGAATTTTCTTTTCAAATTTTATTTCAAATACTATTTGAATTTCTATATTCAAATTCTATTCCAAACTTTCTTTATCCATTCTTTAAACAAGTCTCGATCTCAATTCCTTTTGAAATCGATATTTCTACTTTTGGAAAATAGATTTCCCTTTTCAATTTCACACTTGTATTTTTATTTCTGAATTATCCAATGATAATTCTTTTCACTTCATTTATAAACTTCGTTTATAAAAGAACTATTTATAAACTTCATTTATAAAGGAACTTCTTATTTTATTTCTTTAAAACAAGTTTATATTTCAAATCTATTTAAAAATTCAAATTCTATTTTAGAAAATAGAATTTCCCTTTTTAATCTCAATTATCCCTTTCATGATATTTTTATAAATTGTCACTTAGGCCCAGTGATATTTAAACACCAAACAACAAATTATTTATTTCAGGTTTTCTAACACATCATATATGACAGTATATATGAAAACAAATAAAAACAGATAATATATATTTTTGAGGAATCCAGTTGGATTCCTCCAATCTCTTTTCCTACATCCACAGACGTTAGTTAACATAATACACATCCTGCTTCGAGGCAGGATATCGCCGTATGAAGGTCATCCACTAATATATATTTGTGGGGCGCATAGGGAAATCATCCACTACGAAACTGCGGGCATCCGCTAATGAGACTGCGGGAATCAATCCAACCATCAACCCAATATATATATAATAGTCAAGCCTAAATAACTAATATTTTGAATCAACCAGAAAGCATTCAAACTAGCATAACAATTATTTTTAACGATATAAAAATAATTCTAAACAAACAGGTGAGATTTACTCACCGTGATTTTTATTTTATCGTCGATTATCCAAACCTTGAATCGGTTTAATCTAATTCCAGTTGTTCGAAAAATCCTCAACCCACTTCTGGCTTGAATATCTCACTGCTATAGACCAACTCGTCTTGTTTCCAACATTTTTGAACCTTGTATTAATTAAATACACATGGTTTATATCAATGATTCTTCATGATAAATAAAAATCTAACTTTTCCTTATATTCGTACTTAACGGTTAGTTTTACAATTTATTTACTTCACTAGCTACTATACAGGATTGGACCACCTACCTTAATTAGTTCCTTAGTGTATACTTCATTTCATACATAAATCATTGATCAAATTTTAAAAGAAAAAAAATTATTTACTTAATTAAAATAATTACCTTAATCCCTTTTTCATTTCTTCTACTACTCAGCGAATTTAACATGCCCAAATCATGCAGCTTTAAACCCATAGCTATGATTTCTTCCTCCCTCACTAACCTAATTCTTATCGAACAAGAAACATCTTCGAACTCCTACTCAATAAGCATCATCTCGACTGAAGCCATTTTTATCCACTGCAAATGTCGGACCAGAACTCTATATTTCACAGTCTGAACTTCAATTCATCGCACCATCCCAGATCCCAAATCAAAGTCGCAGTGTCCCCCACAATTGCGAACATCTTTACCGTGAAACCCTACTAACATTGACCGTTGGATGCGACTGAAGACTTCCAACTTACTGGGATAACATCGCTCCTCCCCTCCTGGCCTTGCGATCAAATCGCAAATCATCATCAGTGGCGGCTTCTTCCTTGTCTGCGACGTGAGTGATGCCAGTGACGTCGAGCTTGATCAGGGCGCCAATAGATGGAATCGCGATTCGCGATTTGGTTCCATGATTCAGTTTGAATCATTGTGTATATACGAGGCTTTCGATTTGAACAAAAATGGCATAGCCATTTCTTTTTGTGCTGAGCCCTTTTTGATTTGAAGAAGGAAATATGGTCTGGGTAGTTTCGGTTTTTAAAGGGAGGAGGGGGTATGAATTTGTGGAAGGAGGATGAGGCACGGTGTTGATTTTATTTCCACATGAAATTTCTGAAGCTAAGGAAGCCAAGGTTATTGCCTGTTGGTACATGGAAATCCACTAATATATATTTATTTATTTTAGTGTTTAATTTACCGATAAGATTAAAATTAATTAAATTAATCCCACGGGTTCCGAACTCCTTTCTAAACCCAACGACTGTCAATTCTAGGGTAATACCCCTATTCCGGACACGCTGGGATAGGTCACGAAGTCCAATTCGAACATCTGTAGGAGATATTAATTTAAACTAATATAAATTAAATTTCAAACCAATTAATTTCTTTGATAATAATTTAATATTATTATTCGTATTCAAACAGAAGTCTGAACTGTATTTAATTCAGTTTTAAATCTCGAACTGAATTATATTTTCGCATTACTATGATTTAATATATTCGATATTAAATCGAAATTGATTATTTAATTGATAACTTAATATGAAATACCATTTATATTATCCACTCAATATTTAAATCCGTATTAAATATTTTAAAATTAACCCATAAGAATCCGGGTCATTACAGACACATCTTGCCATGTCATGTTGTGGGCGTTGGAAGTGTGAGGCTTAAGATTCGTGATAGTGTTATTAGAACTATCATAGACATGTTCTGATGCTGCATAAGAGCTTGTTGTTAGTTGGAGATAGGAGTAGACTTTGTATGAGGATAATAATAGATGGAGAGAATTTAAAAGTGGCGAAAGGTTCATTGGTAGTGATGAAAGGGGTGAGATTCAATGATATTTATAAGATTCGCCAATGGAGAGCCTTAATATTGTAACAACTTGAATATTTCAATCATTTAGATAATTGAATTAAATTTAATTATGGAACTAAAAATGGTTTATGATAAGAATTAAATGATAAATTTAATTTATAATGTATTTATTAGGAAAATAAAACATGAAATTGATTTATAATGAAACATTGATTTTTAAAATTTATAATTTTCATATTAAAGTGATTTAAACAATTTTATATTGAAAATGTCAAAGTTTAGTCGCTCCATTTGAACCGGTTTTTGATGATTATTTGCGGTAGCGAAAACCGATATATCTAAAAAATAATAAAAATGTTAAATATAAATAAAATTCTGAAATTAATTATTTGAGATGCGACTAACTTGCCATAGAAGAGAAATGAATTTCACAAAAAAATACGCAAGTTTGTTTCTTTCGCGTTAATTTAATTAAAGATTTAGTAAAATCACTATGAATAAAACGTTGTCGAAATTTGAGCGAATTTAAACTAAAAATACTAGATTGAATTATAAGAATAACGCTATTTTTCGTTTCGTGAAAATCAGACGTTTTTAACTCCGTTTAATTATTTTTGCGTCCGAATTTTACGTTAAAAGGGGCACGTAATGCGCTTTTGATCAGAGCATCATAGCACTGCAAACTGTGTACCATTTTGTCCGTCTCATCGTGTTGATCATCGTAGTATATTTATTTGTCAGATCCGGTACTCGGTGCGCTACAGAATTACTAAATAGCTTGCATAATTTATTTTGGAAACATAGCCATTTGAGTTCGACGTGTCCTATTTGAGTTCATCATATTCTTTTAGTCATTTTGAGTCTGCAAACTTGATCTGCAACCTTCCCAAACAACAATAAAAAGTATATACATAGTTAACGTTGCATGCATGCGTTCCCACGTAACATGTTTATGTTCCATTTGTGCATGCGTTCCTCATGCAACATGTTTAGATTCCAAAACGTGTAGCCTCCTCCCTTCCAATTTTTCATCCTAAAGTCACTCACACACACACACACACACACACACACACAAATATATATATATATATAAAATGCATGCGCACCATGCATCGAGAAGACAAATGCATTTGGCATAAATGTTTCGTGTATGCACGTTGTGTATTATAAAAAAAAACACAACCATTTTTTTCATTTTTAAACTGCTGCATCCAGTGGCGAAGCCAGGATTTTAGCCTGGTGAGGTCACAATCAGGAAATTTTTGGGGTTCGAGTGCGATAGTTCCCGAAATTTTTTTTAGCATGTATTCGACAAAATTGAAGAAAATCTAAGATAAACAAATTAGTTCATTATCAGATAAAATACCAAGAATTGATATATTATTCGGTTGCTTGCAAATTGGTTCATTAACTGTAAAACTGCAATTGCTTGCTGCGAAATATAAATGCAGCAGGAATATTGCAATACTGCAATTCAATCCATCTAATATTGCAATTCAAATTAGTGCAGACCCAAAAAACCATCTGAGGTTACACCCAAAATTCACGTTTTGTTTAATAATTGTGCATTGTTCACATATAGATCAACAATACAAACCCTTTGAAAAAACCCCAAATTCACCAATTCAACTAAAATTGTAACACCCCACACCCGCTAAGGTCACTAAGGGAATGCCTTAACTTCGGTGGAGTATTTTAAGTGAATATAGAACAGAAAAATTACAACAAGACAGATATAAATAATACTTGAAATTTAAAACATCATTTCATTGCAGCAGAAGATAAACATGTTTGGTTACATATCAAAACCAACTAAAACAAGAGTCAAGTACTAAATATCCATCCTGATAAACATAAGTACATAATCCCACTACATAAACAATAGCCATAAAGAAAAGATAAACTGGGCTTTACATCACGGTCCAAGCTCCAAAAGATAGATAAAGAAATCTGATCAAAGCCCACTAGTGCTAGGCCCAACCTGAGGACCTGAGGGGGAAAAAGATAAAAACAACGGGGTCAGACATAAGTCTGAGTGAGCCCTATAACTTTAACAACACAATCATAAAGTAATTAGGGTATGATATAAACTTGGTACGGGATGACTGGGGATAAATGACTACACTAAGTAGCCAACTAAACATAGGATGAACTAATATAACGGTAAAGACGCATCTACCCACCCAAGGGTAATTACTAACTGCACCACACCAGTCATTCCTACTTAAAGGTTGATCCCACCCAAGGACTTAGAAAATTTACCCAGTAGTTTCGTGTACCCCTAGCTGACTACATAGGTGTCGTCTGCCCCTATCTCCACTAGGTGTATCCACTACTCCCCAAGCGATCGGCTCCCTACCGTAGATACCCGTGTTGGCCCCACAATGGGGTGTATCACTCCCCAAAGTGGCAACCCGATACAACCAATGGTGCACGGCTTATACCTACACGATGCAACAACGTCTTACCTACCAGCCCGGGTCCACATACGCATATGAAACCCGTTGGACTTGCGTTGCCACCGCTAACCCGTTTTGGCCTCTTATAATCAAGCCCAGTACGCGTGTCCCGTCCTCGACATGGGTCGAGCCCAGTAAGATACATATGGGTTACTGGTTGAAATGGGCCCCCACAAGCTACCCACCTAAGCTTGTCTCTTTATCTAGTGCATCCCACTTAACCCTTTAATCATGTTTAATTATATGTTTCCATTTGGTTAAGTATTCTAGTCGTATTTTCTATTGCCACCCAAGGCAACCCACTAGATTTCCACATGCCACCCAAGGCACTTACTTGATTTCCACATGCCACCCAAGGCACCCACTTAACCCCTCATGCCCACTACATGCTTATCTGGTTAAGTGTTTCTTAATTGATTAAAAACGTAACCGTTGTAAAGACCTCTCACATTAGACTATCTTTTATGGCAGCTGGATTTGTCGGTTGGGTCCGGGCAGCCTTACGCCATAACCGAGTCTAACCTCGTGTCTATACACTTGTCACGTATTTAGTTTGTGCCTAAGACCTCTCACATTGGGCCAATCATTTGTAGCCGCTGGATTTGCCGGTCGGTTCCGGGCAGTCTTACGCTACAAAAGTGTCCAACCTCGTGTCTTAGTCAATTAATTACACCTAATTAATCACCCCCACATTTCGAATTAATTTTTCCTAATTAATTCCAATCTTAACGATGTACATAATTGACTCAATTATGTCCATCCACTTTATGGTATGCATACTCATACCAACTTCACACCATTTCATTAACATGTATATTAACCCCATCGTTCCCCACGTAATTCGCTAACATGACATAAAAGGGAAGATTCATCACAAATATAATGGGTTCAACTTGCATAACATTAACATGGGTTTTAAAGGTGTCAACATGCATATAGCATCAACCCAACTAGCATAAATAATCAACCCAAACTTGCATGAATCACATATGTCATAAAGAGGTTAACTTGCATAAGTTATTTATGTCATACAAATGGGTAAACTTGCATATGTATGTATGACATACAAAGGGGTTAACTTGCATATGTATGCATATCATACTAAGGTGTAAACTTGCACATGTTACTTGCATATCATCAAACACCAAACTTGCATAACATGTCATATATGGACTTGCATATAATCATACACCAAACTTGCATAACATATCATATATGAACTTGCATATAATCATACACCAAACTTGCATAACATATCATATATGAACTTGCATATAATCATACACCAAACTTGCATAACATATCATATATGAACTTGCATATAATCATACACCAAACTTGCATAACATATCATATATGAACTTGCATATAATCATACACCAAACTTGCATAATCATGGTGTCATAATGGATCAATGTTTATCATAGCAACTAGCATCATGAACACTTTCATAACTTGCATAACATCATGATCATATAGCATATAGCTTGCATAACTTGCATAACATCATGAACATGTAACATATGACATGCATAACATCATGAACATGTAGCATATGACTTGCATAACTTGCATAACATCACAAACACATAGCATATAACTTGCATAACATGCATAACATCATTAACACATAGCATATAACTTGCATAACATGCATAACATCATTAACACATAGCATATAACTTGCATAACTTGCATTGATCCACATTCATAGCCATAACCTCATTATATCCTATCATAATCATTTCAATAATTGGTCATTAAGGCTATAGAAAACTCACAACTTGTTGATTAGCACTCCTAAGAAGAAGATTAAGTTGCTAGAGTTGATTAGAAGTTGATTTGAGAAGCTATCTTCCTCTTTAAATTGATGGAGGCTCCTTCAAGTTGCATTTTGACGGAATAACGGTGTTGTATCTATTTTTAGTATGAATTAGGGTAGTCTTAGGGTGTATTTATAGAGTAGTTAAGTATTTTAGGCCATTAGATTAACCCTAAATCAGATTAGAGCCGTCAGATCACGTCCTAGCCACCAAAACACAGCCCAAAAGCCAAACAGGTGCACCCAGGTCACCTGGGCTCGACCAGGGAGGTCGACCCCCAGGTCGACACTAGGGTCGACACCCTAGTCGACCTGGTGGGCAGGTCGACTCCCTAGTCGACCCCCAGGTCGACTCCCTGGGTCTGGCGGGATTTTTCCTGCCACTGCTGAAAATTGAAATTTTTGTTTTTAAATCTGTTTTGAAATTTCTGAAAACTTCTTTGGGCCTTATCTGGGTCATACGGACTCCGATTTTCGAAAACTCGGACTCTATTTCGCGTATTTTTCCGAGACGAACGCAATGGCATAGCCCGTTTCCCCTGATTCAGATTTTTAAATTTAATTCTGCCCTGTTTTATATTATAGCAAGTTATTCAACATACGAGGTGTTACAATCTCCCCTACTTAAAGGATTTCGTCCCCGAAATCTCTAAGTCAAGAAGAACGTATCCTACCAACCAAACAACCATCTACTAAACCATCAAACACTGGCATCCATTGTCCTTAGAGTTTCTAATGCTGTATGAACATATGCAAATAGTGTGTGTATATGTTCCCTGTCTAATGCAAAATTAGGCGGCCTACTGATTCAGTTGACCTCCTTAATGCAAACCATGATAGTGCCATGTATCCAATATGTATGCGAAAGAATCCTATCGACACATACTATTGCTACATGCGTGCACAACCATTCACCAAAATGCATCATCCATATGATAGCACAACCATTTTACATCCATTAATAAAGCTACCTACACACAATTATATGCAATATGAAGTGATTGAGCCGATCTAGTGCCTAGAGTGTGTGTATATGCATCCACGAGCAACCACTAGCAACCACTTGCATCCACACGCATCCATCAATCATAACATGTCTCAAACACATGTTTCAACATCTAAAGGTCAAAGGTACTAATGAGAGGACATACTAAAGATAAGATAAGTACTAGACAAACGATAAAGGAGAAGTTAAAAGACATACCCTCAAAAAGGAATGGGTATAATGAACGCATCTTCGCTTCTGTCTCCCAAGTAGCATTGCTTTCATCCTCTCCCCATTGCACTTTGACTAGTCGCAACTCTCTGTTCCTCAACTTCCTAATCTCTGACCCAAGGATGCGGGTAGGAGCTCGTCGAATAGTCGCATCACGCTCTACCTCCACTTCTTTAAGTAAGCTCGGCTCTACCACCTCTGCGGTCTCGTGTAGGCACTTCCTCAAATGTGACACATGGAATACATCATGCACCCCACTAAGTCTCTCGGGTAAATCCACCCTATATGCCATCCGTCCAATCCTTTCCTTAATAGGAAACGGTCCTATAAACCTTGGAGCTAACTTCCCAACGGACCCAAAGCGGACAACATTCCTTAATGGAGATACTTTGACAAAGACCATGTCCCCAACATCAAACTCAAGATCCGTCCTCCTCTTATCCGCGTAAGATTATTGCTTGTCTTGCGCTGCTTTCATCCTTCTTCGAATCAAATCAATCTTCTCCGAAGTCTCTCTAACCATATCGGGCCCAAGCAAGATCTTATCCGTAGATTCCCACCAACATGTAGGTGATCGACAAGGCCTTCCATAAAGAGCTTCGAAAGGAGCCATACCAATACTGGACTGAAAGCTGTTATTATACGCGAACTCCACCAATGGAAGATGCTCTTCCCATGTACCTCCAAAATCCAAGATACAAAGCCTCAAAAGGTCTTCCAGAACACGATTCACCCTCTCGGTCTGGCCGTCCGTCTGAGGATGATATGCGGTGCTCAGACACAACTGAGTCCCCACTGCTTCTTGCAAACTCTTCCAGAACTCGCTGGTGAAGATAGGATCTCGATCACTCACTATGCTAGAGGGTACCCCATGCAATCGAACTATCTCTCGAAGGTAAACTGAAGCTAGCCATGGAGCAGTCCTCTTGCTCTTCACGGGTATGAAATGGGCGCTCTTAGTAAGTCTGCCTACCACAACCCAAATTCCCGTATTACCCTTCCTTGATCTCGGTAACTAAAATCCATCGAGACGCTATCCCACTTCCATTGCGGAACTTCCAATGGGTGAAGCAACCCACCGGGTTTCTTTTGCTCCGCTTTCACTTGTTGGCACACCAAGCATCTAGCGACATACTCGGCCACATCTTTCTTCATACCGGCCCAAAAGAAAACTCGCTTCATGTCTTGGTACATCTTGTCCCCACCGGGATGAATGGTCATCCTAGAACGGTGTGCATCTTCAAGAATAGCCTTCCTCAATGCGGTACACAAAGTCTACCGTCTCTACCCAAGCACCCCCTATCGTCTAGGGTGTACCTACTCAAATGGCTGGACGACTCCCCCCTTATGAGCCTCTCTACCAACTCAACCAACTGTGGGTCGTCCCGCTGTGCCTTGCCAATCCATCCCAAAAGAGTAGGTCTGACCTCCAAGGATGCTAGCAAACCGGGTATATAGTCAACGGAAGGTCTGAAATCAAACATCGAGATAAATTCCAAGCTTCGTCGTTCCACGAACAATGGACTCAAGGACAACCTTTTTCTACTTAAGGCGTCTGCCACCACGTTACCCTTGCCAGGGGTATACGCTATCTCAAAATCATAGGATGCTAAGAACTCCATCCACCTTTGCTGTCTCAAGTTCAAATCCTTCTGAGAAAACAAGTATTTCAATGATTTGTGGTCAGTGAACAATTCGAACCTCTCTCCAAGAAGATAATGGCGCCAAATCTTAAGCGCAAAAACAATAGCGGCCAATTCTAAATCATGGGTAGGGTAATTTTTCTCATGTGCTCTCAGCTGCTTTCCACCATAGGCTATTACCCTTCCCTCTTGCATTAAGACTGCGCCCAGTCCGGTCCCACAAGCATCGGTATAGACAACAAATGGCTTACTCCCATCTGGCAACACTAAGACTGGAGCTGTGGTTAAAGCTCTCTTTAACCGTCGGAATGCATCATCACAATCTACGTCCCATACGAAGACTAGATTCTTCTTCGTTAAGCGAGTTAATGGGGCTGATATCTTCGCGAAGTCCTTGATAAACTTCCTATAGTAGCCAGCCAACCCCAAGAAACTCCTTACCTCGGTAGCATTCTTTGGAACCTTCCAATCTTGGATGGATACTACCTTCGCGGGATCCACAGCTATCCCCTCCTTGGAGACCACGTGCCCCAAGAACCGCAATTCCTTCCTCCAGAAGTGACATTTAGAGAATTTAGCCTTAAGGCTATGCGCTCGAAGAGTCTCCAACACTTCCCTAAGATGTAGGGCATGCTCTTCTTCACTCTTAGAAAATACTAAGATATCATCCACAAAGACCACCACGAACTTATTAAGGAACTCCCTGAACACCCTACTCATCAAATCAACAAAATATGCAGGGGCGTTCGTCAAACCAAATGGCATCACCAGCCACTCATAGAAACCATCCGGAGTCCTAAAGGCAGTCTTGTCTATGCTATCCTCAGCCACTCTCAACTGATCAAACCCCGTGGCCAAGTCCAACTGCGAAAATACTGAAGTGCCAACCAACTGATCAAAGAGATCATCAATCCTCGGCAATGGGTGTCTATTCTTCTTTGTGAGCTTGTTGAGTTCTCTATAGTCTACACAAAGTCTGAGGGACCCATCCGCCTTCGTAGCAAAAACTACTGGAGCACCCCACTCCGATATACTTCGTTTTATGAACCCCTTCTCAAGCAACTCCCCTACTTGCTTATGGAGTTCCCTCCTCTCACGAAGAGCCATGTGGAGCACTGGTAAAGATACTGGTTTAGCATTGTCCACCAGATATATTCGGAAGTCTATCTCCCGCTTCGGAGGTAAGCCCTTCACCTCCTCAAACACATCCGAGTATTCCCGGACCACTCTAACAGATCGCAAACTCTCGACCGAAGCGTCAAGCGATTCAAGATAACTTAGCATAACAGAATCCATGGGATTACAAGATATCTCGAGAGTGTTCCCCAAACGGGTCATGAGCCTAACAACTCTCCTTTCGCAATCAAGAACGGCACCCTCACTGGATAACCAGTCCATGCCCAAAATCAACCCATAGCCCGTGAAGCCCAAAACAAAAGCATCACATCTAAACTCAACGCTAAGTATAGAAATCTTCAAACCCAAACATATCATGGACAAATAAGTGGAGCCCCCAATTGGGTTTGAAACAACCAAGGGATCATCAACTAGACTGGTGTCTAAGTGCAGTGACTCAACTAATGATGATGAGATAAACGAATGCGATGCGCCAGAGTCAAACAATGTACGGACAGGATGATCAAATAGAAAAACCAGACTTTCAACGGAAATAGTTCTACCTCTTTCCTGAATTGGTGGAACCGCGAGAGCCTGAACTTGCCCCCTTGCCTGACCCGGTGCCACAAGAGCTTGCACCTGTCCTCCTGAGGTAGATCTCGTCCTTTGCCCCTTCTTAGGGCAATCCTTCACTAGATGCCCTGCTTCGCCACAGTGGATGCAGCCCGTCTTCTTCTTCTTTTGACAATCTTTGCTTAGGTGGCCTGGTATCCCGCAATTGAAGCACTTCTTCTTTCCCTTGCCACTGTTGCCTTTCCCACCTTTGTTTTGTTGCTGTTGTTGAGGTCTCTTTTGATCTCCTTTCTTCTCGGGTGCCTTATTAGCACTGGAACCCTTCTCTTCCTCATGCATGAGTGCCATGTCTACTAGCTTCTCAAAGGTGGCCCCCATAGGGATGTGAGTCATAGCCAAACCATGCATCGGTTCATTCAACCCCTTAACGAACCTCAAAGCCTTCTTCTCCGGTGTATTCACCATGTCTATGCCAAACCTTGCCAATTGATTAAACTTGTTGACATATTCTTTCACCGAGAGGTTTCCTTGCTTTAGTGTCAAGAATCTTTCCATATACAAATTTTCCTCCACCCTTGAGAGAAACTTTGCCACAAATCTTTGCCTGGAATCCGCCCAAGAGTCAACGTGGCGCTCTCCATTAGTAACCTCCCACCAGAACGAGGCCTCTCCCTTCATCAACCAAGCAGCTAACTTGACTTTCTTTCCTTCTTCCATCTCAAAGATATCTTTCAACTCTTCCACCTCCTTAAGCCAATCTCTAGCTTCCACAAAAGTTTCTGATCCTTGAAAAGGTTTCCCTCCCATAGCCTTAAATTCCTTGCAAGTCTAAGCAAAAGTATCCGTGCGAGGAGGAGGAGGGGGAGGAGGAAGATCGGGTGCTACTGTTGGTGGAGGAACATTTGTTGGACCCGCAGTGGCGGCCCTAGCCTCCATCAATCTCCTATACCATACTGGTATCGTCACACCCTCCGGGAAGTTAAGATCTTTAGCCATGCTGAAACGAAAAAGGAAAGATTCAAAACGGAGAATTCGAAAGATAAAGATATGGCTATTGGGGATTATGCTTTTCTTTCAAAAACTTTTCTCTTAAAAGACATGTTTTTGAAAATACTTCTTCCTAAAATGTTTTTAGAAAAATAGTTTTCTAAAAATTTTACCCGTTCTGGTATCCTTCGCTCTGAAACCACATGTAACACCCCACACCCGCTAAGGTCACTCACTAAGGGAATGCCTTAACTTCGGTGGAGTATTTTAAGTGAATATAGAACAGAAAAATTACAACAAGACAGATATAAATAATACTTGAAATTTAAAACATCATTTCATTGCAGCAGAAGATAAACATGTTTGGTTACATATCAAAACCAACTAAAACAAGAGTCAAGTACTAAATATCCATCCTGATAAACATAAGTACATAATCCCACTACATAAACAATAGCCATAAAGAAAAGATAAACTGGGCTTTACATCACGGTCCAAGCTCCAAAAGATAGATAAAGAAATCTGATCAAAGCCCACTAGTGCTAGGCCCAACCTGAGGACCTGAGAGGGGAAAAAGATAAAAACAACGGGGTCAGACATAAGTCTGAGTGAGCCGTATAACTTTAACAACACAATCATTAAAGTAATTAGGGTATGATATAAACTTGGTACGGGATGACTGGGGATAAATGACTACACTAAGTAGCCAACTAAACATAGGATGAACTAAGATAACGGTAAAGACGCATCTACCCACCCAAGGGTAATTACTAACTGCACCACACCAGTCATTCCTACTTAAAGGTTGATTCCACCCAAGGACTTAGAAAATTTACCCAGTAGTTTCGTGTACCCCTAGTTGACTACATAGGTGCCGTCTGCCCCTATCTCCACTAGGTGTACCCACTACTCCCCAAGCGATCGGCTCCCTACCGTAGATACCCGTGCTGGCCCCACAATGGGGTGTATCACTCCCCAAAGTGGCAACCCGATACAACCAATGGTGCACGGCTTATACCTACACGATGCAACAACGTCTTACCTACCAACCCGGGTCCACACACGCATATGAAACCCGTTGGACTTGCGTTGCCACCGCTAACCCGTTTTTGCCTCTTATAATCAAGCCCAGTACGCGTGTCCCGTCCTCGACATGGGTCGAGCCCAATAAGATACATATGGGTTACTGGTTGAAATGGGCCCCCACAAGCTACCCACCTAAGCTTGTCTCTTTATCTAGTGCATCCCACTTAACCATTTAATCATGTTTAATTACATGTTTCCACTTGGTTAAGTATTCTAATCGTATTTTCTATTGCCACCCAGGGCAACCCACTAGATTTCCACATGCCACCCAAGGCACTTACTTGATTTCCACATGCCACCCAAGGCACCCACTTAACCCCTCATGCCCACTACATGCTTATCTGGTTAAGTGTTTCTTGATTGATTAAGAACGTAACCGTTGTAAAGACCTCTCACATTAGACTATCTTTTATGGCAGCTGGATTTGCCGGTTGGGTCCGGGCAGCCTTATGCCATAACCGAGTCTAACCTCGTGTCTATACACTTGTCACGTATTTAGTTTGTGCCTAAGACCTCTCACATTGGGCCAATCATTTATAGCCGCTGGATTTGCCGGTCGGTTCCGGGCAGTCTTACGCTACAAAAGGGTCCAACCTCGTGTCTTAGTCGATTAATTACACCTAATTAATCACCCCCACATTTCGAATTAATTTTCCCTAATTAATTCCAATCTTAACGATGTACATAATTGACTCAATTATGTCCATCCACTTTATGGTATGCATACTCATACCAACTTCACACCATTTCATTAACATGTATATTAACCCCATCGTTCCCCACGTAATTCGCTAACATGACATAAAAGGGAAGATTCATCACAAATACAATGGGTTCAACTTGCATAACATTAACATGGGTTTTAAAGGTGTCAACATGCATATAGCATCAACCCAACTAGCATAAATAATCAACCCAAACTTGCATGAATCACATATGTCATAAAGAGGTTAACTTGCATAAGTTATTTATGTCATACAAAGGGGTAAACTTGCATATGTATGTATGGCATACAAAGGGGTTAACTTGCATATGTATGCATATCATACTAAGGTGTAAACTTGCACATGTTACTTGCATATCATCAAACACCAAACTTGCATAACATGTCATATATGGACTTGCATATAATCATACACCAAACTTGCATAACATATCATATATGAACTTGCATATAATCATACACCAAACTTGCATAACATATCATATATGAACTTGCATATAATCATACACCAAACTTGCATAACATATCATATATGAACTTGCATATAATCATACACCAAACTTGAATAACATATCATATATGAACTTGCATATAATCATACACCAAACTTGCATAATCATGGTGTCATAATGGATCAATGTTTATCATAGCAACTAGCATCATGAACACTTGCATAACTTGCATAACATCATGATCATATAGCATATAGCTTGCATAACTTGCATAACATCATGAACATGTAACATATGACTTGCATAACTTGCATAACATCATGAACATGTAGCATATGACTTGCATAACTTGCATAACATCACAAACACATAGCATATAACTTGCATAACATGCATAACATCATTAACACATAGCATATAACTTGCATAACATGCATAACATCATTAACACATAGCATATAACTTGCATTGATCCACATTCATAGCCATGACCTCATTATATCCTATCATAATCATTTCAATAATTGGTCATTAAGGCTATAGAAAACTCACAACTTGTTGATTAGCACTCCTAAGAAGAAGATTAAGTTGCTAGAGTTGATTAGAAGTTGATTTGAGAAGCTATCTTCCTCTTTAAATTGATGGAGGCTCCTTCAAGTTGCATTTTGACGCATAACGGTGTTGTATCTATTTTCAGTATGAATTAGGGTAGTCTTAGGGTGTATTTATAGAGTAGTTAAGTGTTTTAGGCCATTAGATTAACCCTAAATCAGATTAGAGCTGTCAGATCACGTCCTAGCCACCAAAACACAGCCCAAAAGCCAAACAGGTGCACCCAGGTCACCTGGGCTCGACCAGGGAGGTCGACCCCCAGGTCGACACTAGGGTCGACACCCTAGTCGACCTGGTGGGCAGGTCGACTCCCCAGTCGACCCCCAGGTGGACTCCCTGGGTCTGGCGGGATTTTTCCCGCCACTTCTGAAAATTGAAATTTTTGTTTTTAAATCTGTTTTGAAATTTCTGAAAACTTCTTTGGGCCTTATCTGGGTCATACAGACTCCGATTTTCGAAAACTCGGACTCTATTTCGCGTATTTTTCCGAGACGAACGCAATGGCATAGCCCGTTTCCCCTGATTCAGATTTTTAAATTTAATTCTGCCCTGTTTTATATTATAGCAAGTTATTCAACATACGGGGTGTTACAAAAATCCTGAATAATGACATTAAATTAGTGCAAACGAAAATTAGGGTTACCGGATTACCCATTAGTTGTTGTCGCCTGCGATGTGAGGAAGGAAATTAAGACGGGGATGGATGTCGCGGTTTTTGCAAATATTGATGCCAGAAACGAGGGTTGTGAAAAGAGTCGCCCGCGATGTGAGAAATCAGAGCTGTGAGAAGAACGAATGACTGAGAAACGAGAGTTGTGCAATATAGTTTTTTTTTATTTCCTGGTGAGGTCACGTGACCTCACCAGCTTACACTTGCCTCCGTCTCTGGCTGCATCCCCATTTTCCTATCTACCAATCCATATTTGCAACTCCACATGTTCCCTTCTTCAAATACAACCTATAGCCAACCAAATTTTTACTTCTATAATTATATTTCCGTGCCATAACATAAGCTTATGCACCTACCTCCCCTCTTCATTTTCTTTCACGCAAACTTATGTTACCCCTCTCCTTCCTTATTTTATTTCAGTCAAAATCCTTCTTCCCTAAATTTTCATTCGTTTCACCCTTTTCAAAATATTCTAGCAACGAATTTCAATCGTCGCCTCCTTCTAATAAAATCTTCTTTCCCCAGTTTACGATGTCCACCTCCTCCTCTGTTCACTGCCGATGTACTGAAGGCCTGCGCCTCTAATTTCTGAGCAACCCGGTCAGCGGCCACCATTCGACTGTTGCATCCTTATCTCGACATCGCCTGCCCTTTTCATCGCCGCTGTCCATGAAGAGTTATCAGCTCACGATCTACTTTATTTCAAGGATGTTCGACATTGATTTTAAACTAAAAATATATTAGTCAAATTCTTATAGTGGGTTACCTTATGCTTACTGTACGTTATTTCTCAAATTGTTTGTATTTCATTGGTATTCCATGATAACATTTGGTTGTAGCTCTGATTTGTTCTAAAATGACATGACTATCATCGTTATTCCCCACAAATTGATGTTTTATTATCAAGTGGTTTTCCCAATTCAAATGGTAAAACCGGTGTTAGAGCATTCCCAGCAGTGTAAGGGGGAGGCAAAGTGGGGGGGTGGGGGGAATGGGTGTGGACGCTATCCAACAGTTGCACGAGGAGGGTGGGGAGCAATTCCAAATGGCGACACTCGCCATTTTAGAAATTAGAGCTGCGAGACCTAAACAGTTTCATGAAAACCGAATAAGCCCTAAACGGTTTTCACAAAACCGTTTTAGCTCTAAACGGTTTTTTGAAAACCGTTTAGTTTCTTTTCGGATTTCATTAAACCATTTGGGTTGTATACAGTTATATGAGAACCGAATAATTTTTTTTAAGATAATCCAGTTTTCTATGTTTTAATTTAATATGTCTGAATTAATTTGTAAATTTATCTAATTTTAAGTTTTCAAGTTAATTTAAAACATTGATTTTAATATAAATCACTTAAAACTAGTTAATTTTTTTTATAACCCACACAACATTACATCCAACATAGAAAACTAAAACTAGGATACAACAAGCCAGAAATAGCAACATAGAAATAACAGCATTACAACCAACTTAGAAAACTAAACCTAGGATACAACATGCTCGAAATAGCAACATAGACTGTGTCTACATCTCGGAACTTCCTTCTTCTTCCTGATATCGTTTCTGTTGAGCCCTCAATATACGATCTTTTTTTGCTATAGCATAATGAAGAGCCTGTCCAGTCAAATGAGATATATCTCTTGATAGATATTACTCCTCTTCCTTCTCCTTCAAACGTCTTTCACGTTTTTCTTTATAAGCAGCTCTTTGTATGAGAGCGGTAGTTCTAGCGGCATCTTGCTGTAGTTGCATCTCCATGATCTGCAGCTTCTTCTCTTTATGCTTTTCACGGTCTTCGGTGTTAGAGACGGATGCAAATGATATCTCCCCTTAGTGATTTTATCCCTTTGTACTTGGTACACATGACATTCAAATTATACCATGCAGTCTTCGTGCTCTCAATTAATCTTCGTGTGACACATTCAGGATCTCCATTGTACAAATCATTAACCCTCTGCTAGAAAAACTTGTTGTATATAACGGTGTTGTATACACAATTATATGATTTTTGTTTGATGACAACAACCAAATAAATATTATTTTAATGTGTTTGATATTGTACTGTTACTGTACATCACAGACTGGAATATAATATTTATATTTAAATAAAATACAACTGTACAGAAATTTAAATATTCACAGTATTTTATTTGAATAGAATATTTTATTTCAATATCAAACAGTACAAATTTTATACTCCACTATTTGTTCATCTCTGTATTACACTTCATGCCATATCAGATTTCATATATACAGCTCCTCATTACAGATTAAGTCAGTCACTCTTTTTGTACATACATTCAGTCTCAATACTCATATTTACATACATACACTTTGACACATTCACTGACACTACACACTGTCTTTTTATATCCAGTCTTCTATCTTCACTGCTCTCTGTCCAGTCCAGTCATCACAGTCAGTCCAGACATCCCTACTTACCTGTCACATATGAAACACACACACAGTATACTACAATAGAAATAATACTGAATATATGCAAATATAATTTTAATTTTAAAATTTTATTTGCCTCGGTTTTCTGGTGTGTTTCTCATCATTTTTCTGACTTGATCTGATTTGTTAATTCGACTATGTCTAGACAGTATATATATAGTACAGGGACAGAAAAATTCTCTGATGGCTGCATATACACACGTGTATATGCATACACGTGTGCACTGCCTCGCCATGCAGTATAGCATCTGAGGAGTAGCCACATGGACCTGCTCGACTCAGTGCACACATAAAAACAACTCAATATAAAGTCAGCAACAATTTTGCACAATATATACATGCAGCAAGTAGTCGAGCAAGTGAATGGTGCATCATGAACATTGTCGATGCAGCAAAGACATCAATACAATGGACAAACATGTATGAAAGCAATAGGGTTCAAAAATTTCAGAAATACAACAAATTAAATGGCTCAATTCAAAGTGTCTTCAAGACAGAAAGGCTACAGGATTGGTTCAACACAACTAGCTCAAGCATGGTGAACCAAGTCAATGCATATTCAAGGACATAACTCAATTCAGCTATAACGTTGGTTCAGCAACAAATTAGTATGCATAGGTTCAACATGAAAGTGGTTGAAACATACAGTCAACAATACAAGTATGCACAGGATCAAAACATGTAAACAGATGAAAAGAAGGACAACAATACAAATATATGCATTTCAGAGAGTGGATCAGACCAAGCTTACAAATGGCATGAATATAGCAAAGAGGTACAACAAGTCATGATAAACAAAACTGAATGGTGGTGTTGGCAAGATATATGGTGCTCTGTCTACACAGTGCACACAAGTGAACAATGCAGCAAGGTCAAAAATGGAGCATTTTTTTTGTGAAGAAATAAAGTCTGCATTTCTACTGTCTCAAGAAATCACAGTGCCGTGTTATCGACTGAAAGCAGTTTTAAGGTAAACTCAATCAAGAAATCAGTTTTTTGTTTTAGAATACAATTTTTTTAGACAGTTTCCTGTTTGACAAGTTTTTAATGGATTCCAAAAAAAAAAAAAAATCAGTATTCACAATATTTTGCAAGATGTATTTCCAGAATTTCAGGACTTAAAATCGGCATGAATACATTCAAGTGTCAATCAAGTTTGGACATGCAAGAAAGTCAATTCTTTATAAAAAGAATAGATCGACCTGACTCATAGCAAGAACAATTCAGCATGTTTATGGCAAAGAAATCAAATCGGTGAACAATATTTTTGAATAGTTTATAATGCCTTTCGAGTTCATTGAGCAATCACACAAGCATATTTGGCATACTTCTGATGTTTCCAGAAATGAGTAAACAAAGGGCAAGAAATCAATTATGTTTTTCCAGAAATCATGCTTGAATTCAAAGGGGCAGCATAATCTGCGCAAGGAGATCAAGGCAACAAATTTCAATTTCATTTAAGGAATTAAAAGAGGAAATCTTCACGCAAAGGAGTTATTCAAAGTGCAGAAATTATGCTAGGAGCTAAGGAATCAAAACTCTAAATCATGTCCAGAAATCACGCAATTTCTTTTAAGCCGAGAATTACAAAATCCAAAAAGGGAAAAACCGCAATCAACCAGACAAGTCATCTCACAAAATCAGAGTTATTTTTAGGGTTTTTGTTTACCCTATATATACTACACACGCAGATTCATCATGGGCATAGTGAGAACATACAGAAGATCGAAAAACCCAAGCATCAATTATCAAAAGAGCAGAGAATAAAATTCAGATTTACTCACATATTTTCCAGAGGATTTTCGATCGAGAACTCATCCCAAATCGGAGCAACAGAAAGCCATAAAGACTTGAACATCAGAGAGCAGCAAATTCATCAGGCATCGCGATTTGATTTTGGGATTCAAAGAAACCCTAGCCGCCGCCATTTTACTAGAGAACATCATTCAATTGAGCATCGAAATCGATTTGGGGGTCATTTCAGAAAACCCTAGCTTCTCAAAGTCGGCCGCCATTTTTTTTCTTATTTCAGAAACAAAGAGATCGGGTGTAAATAATAGAAATGGGCCGGTCTAGTTTAAAAGGGGATGACCCCTTAGTTTATATCCTACGGTTTTCTAGTTCATTCATGTTTTGATTTCGATTTTAATTTTGTATTGTTTTTTTTAATTCTCTTCTGTAAACAAGTCTGAACAGTTTTACTAGTGTCTGTATAAACTAGAGGTAAAACAGTCAGGGTGTTGACTGTCAGTTTCAGAGTCTGTAAAATTCTGAGATATGGATTACGGGGTTGTAATTCGAGGAATCTGATCGAGGGGACATCGTTCAGTCTAGGGTTTTGAGCGTAGGGTTAGAATAGGAGCAGGGATTGCGAGTGTACATGGTCTTGTATGCGGGATCTGTTCTATCACCTAGTAGAAACCTTAGAAATGCAGCAGTAGGCAGGGTTTTGCCGAAGCTGGGTATATCTGTGTGTGATTTATTTTCTGTATTTCTGTTTCTGCTATATTCTGTGTTCTGATTATTATTTATTATCCTGTCAAATTTTTAATTCAGTGAAAAACTGTCATAAACCCTATTCACCCCCCTCTAGGGTTAATCTAGATCCAACAAGTGGTATCAGAGAAGGTATTTTCTTTTAACTCTAGAGTCATGGGTAATCCTAGTCGTCAGTCTAGTGAGAGTCAGTCCAGTTCATCTCCAACTATTTTCACTGGAACAGATTTTTCAAACTGGAAATCCAACATGGAATTTTATTTAAAATATGTTAATATTAAATGTTGGGATGTTGTTATCAATGGGTTTAATAGTGTAGATGTAGCTTTCAATGCTCGTGCTATGAAAATTATATTTGATTATCTTAGTACTAAACAGTTTATTCTTATATGTCATTGTTTATGTGCACAGAAAGTCTAGAGAACTCTCAACAAGCTGTATGGAAAACCTGACAACAGCTCAAAACCCCAGGATGACAACTCAGATTCAAAGTTATGCTTAACAGGTCTTACAGATGATAATTCAGATGGACCAGCTAATGGAGAATCAACAGACAATGAAATAGAAAATTTCTCATATGAAGATCTAGTTTACATGTGTCTTGATTTAACGAAATCTGTTGATAAATTCCAACTAAAAAATAAGTCTCTGAAATCTAAGAATTCTGAGTTGACCAGCAAAATTGATAATTTGGAATCACAACTTGAATTTTTTAAAAACCCTTCAAATTCAGTTTGCAAAAATTGTTTGAAATTGGAAACCAATCTTGTTCATCTCAATAAAATTATTCAAAAGTTTGAAAATGAAATTCTGATCTTAAAAAACAACAAGATTGAGTTATCAAGTTTGAACAATCATCTGCAAAAGGAATTTGAAATTTTTAAAACTAATATTCATTCCAAACTTGAAATTGCTGAAAAGGAAAATTTGTTGAAATCGAATTCGATTTTGAAAGAACTTGAAAACGAGATTGAAAATTTCAAGAAATTTGAGTCTGAAAGTCGAAAACATTTTGAGTTTGAAATTGCTGAATCCCAAACCAAAATTAAATCACTTGAATCTGAAAATTTGGTTTTGAAACAATATGATGCTGAAAGGAAGATCATTGATAACCACTGTTTAGATTTAATAAAAGAGAACGGTGATCTTAAATTCAAAGTTCAACGACTAGAGTCAACTTTGACTAAATTTTCTAATAGTGAAAAGTCGTTGAATATGTTGTTGCAAAACCAAAATTCTATTGGAAATAAACATGTTCTTGGTTTTGGAAAATCAGATGCTTTTGTAAATTCGAATTCAAATGATTTGAAAAATCCCTCAAACTGCTTTGGTAAAAATCATTTTGAAAATTTAAACTCTGAAAATTTCAAAGGATTTTTGAATCATAATCAAAGTGAAAATTCGTTTGATAATAAACCATTTAAACAATCTTGGATCCCAAATAAAAGTAAAATGACTCCGACTAAATTCAAACAGTTTTGGGTCCCGAAGGGTACAAAGGTAAATTCGAATGGTTTGTTATATAAACAAGTCTGGGTACCAAAATATGTGAATAAAACTGTGAGTGGTTTTACAAACTTTGTTAGACCACTCGATTCTCTAAACTGTTAGGTACCAGTGGAGGCCGAGGAACTGTCGTGCAAAAAGAAATGTGAAATCAAGCTGGTTTATACTTCTGTATCATTCACAGTTCCTCCAACCAGGATTTGTTGAATTAGAGATTTATTTACTCACGTCAATTTCAGGTATAATCTCTAAACTCAACCTTTTGTAAATATTTTTCTTGTTCTTTGTGTATTCCTCCTTCTACCCCTTCTATTTATTTTCTTTATCTCATCTGTTTATCTTTCTTTGTCTGTTTGATTTATCACTGTCATATCATTGTAAAAAAAAAGGGTTTCTTAAACTTCCAGTTGCAGAATTCACGATTTTCTGGAAATTTGCTTTATTTGAATAGAATTCTGATGTGTTAATTATTTCCAGATCTTGATTTTAATCTTGTAAATATCTGTAATTGTTTTGAAGTTTATTTTCTAATTTTTGAATTCATAACAGTGTTGATGCATTCTTGTCATATCTTGAACATTGTTAATTTGAATTCTAAATTTTTTTTGAAGATCTGAAAGTTTAATGGAATTTCACACACCGCTGCTGTTTTGAGTTTCTTCCAATTCATTT
Source organism: Allium sativum (assembly GCA_030737875.1). Taxonomy (NCBI): domain Eukaryota; kingdom Viridiplantae; phylum Streptophyta; class Magnoliopsida; order Asparagales; family Amaryllidaceae; genus Allium; species Allium sativum. Next base: position 239,175,440 of record CM060912.1, read on the forward strand.
TGGAAACGCTTAAAATATTATACTCATTACAGTACACTCTGTTATTTATCAGTTGTGATAATTTCAGAAATTTTCAGATTGGCTTGGATATTTTGAATTGTCTTGAATTACAGTGATACATCTAGAAAATCATCTTATATTCATGATCATTTTATGGTTGAAATCTATTTGTTTGAAATCATCTGAAATACTTGATATTCTGAATCTCACATACCTCTTAAATTTGAAATTATCAATATTGTGTGACTGATTCATTATATCTCAAAACTTGACATTGATTCAAGTGATTTCAAATAAATTATTTATTTATGGATCATGAATATCTCTTAATTATTTGATGTAAATGATCTGAAATCATTCTTAGAAATTTTGTGAAAAATTCCTTTGAAAATCTGGTTTTGAAATTCACTCCTATTTCATGATTATTTGATCTAATTATTTGTTTGTTTAAAATCATTTGAAATTATTGATTTATTGAATCTCAAACATATCTCAAATCAAAAATTTATAATCTGGTGTGATTGATTCATTAAATTCTGATATTTTCATATTCCTCAAATGATTTCAAGTAAACAGTATTTTAATCATTAGATCATGAATCATCATATGTGGCCATCATCTTGATAAGTATGATTTGAAACTATGTTCTGTGCTGCTCTGATACTGATTCGACAATTTTTTTTATGACTGTTTGCTTTGGTAAATACAACTTGCTGCTATGATAATCTTGTAAAATTTGTGAGTCTTGTCTGCTTTGGCTTTATGTTTGGGATACTCTTGTTAGTCACCTATGTCATGTTAAAATCCTCAAGATTGAAACACCAAGTGGTATCAGTTTAGATGTGCTGAATTTTTTTTTCATCATGTATATATTTTTAAACCCCTCATTTCATGTATAAATTCCTCTTGTAATTAATTTTCAATTTTAAAAATTATTTATTGATTATTCTTTCAGAAATTGAAATCAATATCCAAAATTGAAATGTATTTATAATTCATCAAAATTATTATCAGTTTTTGAAATTGTGATGAATTGTGACTGCAGTGTATTTCACAACAAGAGGAGATTTTATTTGGTTTTTCATGATGGCTGAATGTTAATTATAATATCTTTGAACTGGCAAATATTTCACGACCATCTCCTTTATCTATCACCCGTCTGCCATCCATCATGATTTTATATTAATGTGGAGAGTTTATTTTTAAAAAGAAAAATCATCTTGTTTTTTAAAACAGTGAAAATTATTTGTGATAGAAATGGGACTATATTATTTTTCAGAATTAGTGATAATTGAAATTTTCAATAATCCCGGTACAGTCGAGCTTATTTCATAATATAATTAATTTAGAAATTTATTTTCACAGTCCATCTCTGTACCTATCCCATTTTCTATCATTCATATATTGGTTCTACATACTGAGGAGTTTTTCCTTTAAATGCTGAAAATAATAAATATAATCAATATATAAGTGTGTCTCTAACCTCATTTAAAAATCCAAGCTCTGGTCATGCATGGTTAAGAGACAACTTATAATTTAAGCTGCGACTGATCCCATTTAAAAATCCAAGCTCTGGTTATGCGTGGTCAGTGTGCTCTTAAATAAAAAAAAGAAGAAATAAAGTGCTAAAAATAGAAATAAATTTTGAAATTCTCCTCTGAGTATAAAAGCCAGCCTATCAATCCATCTTCTATTCTGTGAAATATGTTGAAATTTTATGACGTATTATGATTTGTTGATTGATAGGTATTGGGATTTGAGATTATTCGATCTTGTCACTTAAATTGAATTATTAATTATAGTCCAAATCCATCACTGTTTTTGTGCTTTATTTTTTATAAAAATTCTTTGAAAATAATTGGAAGTGAATTGTTTTTAAAACTCTCTCCATTTTATGTAAAATTCATCGTATATCCGTCATTTTCTACAATGTGAAAAATGCCGCTTGTTCTTAAAATATTATGATTTTTGTTTGACTGATTGAAACTTATGATGACCGTTCTTCCTCTTAAGCTGAAATTACATTTTTAGTCAATTTTCATATGTATTTTAAAATCTGTATCCTTTTGATGATAACAAAAGGGGGAGAATGAATTAGATTTTGATTTATGAGTGAATATTTTATAAATATTTTTACTTTTGAAAATTTAAATATTTTTACTTTTGAAAATTTATTATTATTCATACATTTCACTCATGCACAGTTATAGGGGGAGTTGTCTGTTGTAGGGGGAGCTAATAAATAGGGGGAGTTCAATATTCATTGTCAAACACATCTATTGTATACAAAATCTTTTATTTGTTTGCCATCATCAAAAGGGGGAGATTGTTGTATATAACGGTGTTGTATACACAATTATATGATTTTTGTTTGATGATAACAACCAAATAAATATTATTTTAATGTGTTTGATATTGTACTGTTATTATACATCACAGACTGGAATATAATATTTATATTTAAATAAAATACAACTGTACAGAAATTTAAATATTCACAGTATTTTATTTGAATAGAATATTTTATTTCAATATCAAACAGTACAAATTTTATACTCCACTATTTGTTCATCTCTGTATTACACTTCATGCCATATCAGATTTCATATATACAGCTCCTCATTACAGATTAAGTCAGTCACTCTTTTTGTACATACATTCAGTCTCAACACTCATATTTACATACATACACTTTGACACATTCACTGACACTACACACTGTCTTTTTATATTCAGTCTTCTGTCTTCACTGCTCTCTGTCCAGTCCAGTCATCACAGTCAGTCCAGACATCCCTGCTTACCTGTCACATATGAAACACACCACAGTATACTACAATAGAAATAATACTGAATATATGCAAATATAATTTTAATTTTAAAATTTTATTTGCCTCAGTTTTCTGGTGTGTTTCTCATCATTTTTCTGACTTGATCTGATTTGTTAATTCGACTATGTCTAGACAGTATATATATAGTACAGGGACAGAAAAATTCTCTGATGGCTGCATATACACACGTGTATATGCATACACGTGTGCACTGCCTCGCCATGCAGTATAGCATCTGAGGAGTAGCCACATGGACCTGCTCAACTCAGTGCACACATAAAAACAACTTAATATAAAGTCAGCAACAATTTTGCACAATATACACATGCAGCAAGTAGTCGAGCAAGTGAATGGTGCATCATGAACATTGTCGATGCAGCAAAGACATCAATACAATGGACAAACATGTATGAAAGCAATAGGGTTCAAAAATTTCAGAAATACAACAAATTAAATGGCTCAATTCAAAGTGTCTTCAAGACAGAAAGGCTACAGGACTGGTTCAACACAACTAGCTCAAGCATGGTGAACCAAGTCAATGCATATTCAAGGACATAACTCAATTCAGCTATAACGTTGGTTCAGCAACAAATTAGTATGCATAGGTTCAACATGAAAGTGGTTGAAACATACAGTCAACAATACAAGTATGCACAGGATCAAAACATGTAAACAGATGAAAAGAAGGACAACAACACAAATATATGCATTTCAGAGAGTGGATCAGACCAAGCTTACAAATAGCATGAATATAGCAAAGAGGTACAACAAGTCATGATAAACAAAACTGAATGGTGGTGTTGGCAAGATATATGGTGCTCTGTCTACACAGTGCACACAAGTGAACAATGCAGCAAGGTCAAAAATGGAGCATTTTTTTTGTGAAGAAATAAAGTCTGCATTTCTACTGTCTCAAGAAATCACAGTGCTGTGTTATCGACTGAAAGCAGTTTTAAGGTAAACTCAATCAAGAAATCAGTTTTCTGTTTTAGAATACAATTTTTTTAGACAGTTTCCTGTTTGACAAGTTTTTAATGGATTCCAAAAAAAAAAAAAAAAAAATCAGTATTCACAATATTTTGCAAGATGTATTTCCAGAATTTCAGGACTTAAAATCGGCATGAATACATTCAAGTGTCAATCAAGTTTGGACATGCAAGAAAGTCAATTCTTTATAAAAAGAATAGATCGACCTGACTCATAGCAAGAACAATTCAGCATGTTTATGGCAAAGAAATCAAATCGGTGAACAATATTTTTGAATAGTTAATAATGCCTTTCGAGTTCATTGAGCAATCACACAAGCATATTTGGCATACTTCTGATGTTTCCAGAAATGAGTAAACAAAGGGCAAGAAATCAATTATGTTTTTCCAGAAATCATGCTTGAATTCAAAGGGGCAGCATAATCTGCGTAAGGAAGTCAAGGCAACAAATTTCAATTTCATTTAAGGAATTAAAAGAGGAAATCTTCACGTAAAGGAGTTATTCAAAGTGCAGAAATTATGCTAGGAGCTAAGGAATCAAAACTCTAAATCATGTCCAGAAATCACGCAATTTCTTTTAAGCCGAGAATTACAAAATCCAAAAAGGGAAAAACCGCAATCAACCAGACAAGTCATCTCACAAAATCAGAGTTATTTTTAGGGTTTTTGTTTACCCTATATATACTACACACGCAGATTCATCATGGGCATAGTGAGAACATACAGAAGATCGAAAAACCCAAGCATCAATTATCAAAAGAGCAGAGAATAAAATTCAGATTTACTCACATATTTTCCAGAGGATTTTCGATCGAGAACTCATCCCAAATCGGAGCAACAGAAAGCCATAAAGACTTGAACATCAGAGAGCAGCAAATTCATCAGGCATCGCGATTTGATTTGGGGATACAAAGAAACCCTAGCCGCCGCCATTTTACCAGAGAACATCATTCAATCGAGCATCGAAATCGATTTGGGGGATCATTTCAGAAAACCCTAGCTTCTCAAAGTCGGCCGCCATTTTTTTTCTTATTTCAGAAACAAAGAGATCGGGTGTAAATAATAGAAATGGGCCGGCCTAGTTTAAAAGGGGATGACCCCTTAGTTTATATCCTAGAGTTTTCTAGTTCATTCATGTTTTGATTTCGATTTTAATTTTGTATTGTTTTTTTTTATTTCTCTTCTGTAAACAAGTCTGAACAGTTTTACTAGTGTCTGTATAAACTAGAGGTAAAACAGTCAGGGTGTTGACTGTCAGTTTCAGAGTCTGTAAAATTCTGAGATACGGATTACGGGGTTGTAATTCGAGGAATCTGATCGAGGGGACATCGTTCAGTCTAGGGTTTTGAGCGTAGGGTTAGAATAGGAGCAGGGATTGCGAGCGTACATGGTCTTGTATGCGGGATCTGTTCTATCACCTAGTAGAAACCTTAGAAATGCAGCAGTAGGCAGGGTTTTGCCGAAGCTGGGTATATCTGTGTGTGATTTATTTTCTGTATTTCTGTTTCTGCTATATTCTGTGTTCTGATTATTATTTATTATCCTGTCAAATTTTTAATTCAGTGAAAAACTGTCATAAACCCTATTCACCCCCCCTCTAGGGTTAATCTAGATCCAACAAAACTTACCACCAGAACGGCCATTAGCAACGACAGATGCGCTTACCCATGCATTAGCTAGCACTTTATAGTCAGCTGCTCTCCATATTTTACCAGTAGATACAGTTTTTTCCATGCTACTTTGAACGGGAGTTTCTTTTGTTTTTCACTTGGTATATGACCATTTAGCCTTGGTTTGTCCTTTGTCAGGTACCGGGATCAGAGCAACCATCTGTTGGTGTACGTTTTGATTATGAAGTTGGCCATACATGTTACCGTACTGCTGAGTGAGGTTTATTTGGTGGAGAAATTGACTTTGTTCTGGAGTTAGGAAAGGGGATGGAATCATTGATGGGCCTTCTGCTTGAGATAATAAACTAGTAAAATTACCAATGTTATCATTGGTATAGGCAGAGAAATTGTTGTTGTTGGGATCAGACATTGTTGTTTGCTTAGAATTGGAATTGTTTGTGAGTATGAGGAAAACTACCGTACCCCCGTATTTATGAAGACAAAGAATGCAAGTTGGCTTGATAATTACAATAAGTCATTCAATGTTCTGCAATGTGATTTCCAATCAACTGTAGAAAACAGGGTAAGTTTAATTGCTCTGACCATGTCATGTTGTTTAATCAAATCAACTTTAATGATTCCCTTGAATGGTGTGATGCTTTACTTTACTTTACTTTACTTTGCTTTTCTTTGCTTTGCTTTGCCTATATTAAACATTTGAATTGTAGTTTAACTACACACTTCGAAATGGCAAATGAATTGGACTGCTTCAGACTGCGTTGTTTTGATAAAGGCGTACATTGGAGCAGACGTACTACATATGGAAGAAGAGGTAGATCAAGATTTTTGGGCAACCCTCAATGATTTTTACAACAATCATAATAGTTGTAGAATACGGAGGCCCAACTTAGAAACCAGAAGCGCTTTCTTCTTATTTAGTACCGACTGTATGAATTACCGCAAAGTAATTGATGGGATAAAAAAGGATGGCGTCTTTCAGGAGAAACGGTCGACGTACGACTCACTATATCTTTTCAAGTACCGTTCAAACTTCGTTGGCCACGAAGCGTACGGGTTATGGTACAATCATATTATACAGTTTGAGTAGTATATCGTTATATTATGTGTCGTATTCAATATGTATCGTTTGGTTTATGTAGTTGGAAAGTGAGGATGTATCCGTAGACTTCAATTTCAATTCATAACTATATTATGTGTGTTATTCAACTGAAATGACTAGTCTATGGACACTACAAGGCATGCTACACGAACATTAAAAGTTGTGCACCACTAACATTAAAAGTCGTGCACCACTAACATTAAAAGGCGTTTAAGGAGTTAAGGAGTTACGTACAGTTTGGGTCGTACTCTTTTGAATTGCGAAAATAAAGAGTTAAGGCGTTTAAGGAGTTAAGGAGTTACGTACAGTTTGGGTCGTACTCTTTTGAATTGCGAAAATAAAGAGTTAAGGCGTTTAAGGAGTTAAGGAGTTACGTACAGTTTGGGTCGTCCTCTTTTGAATTGCGAAAATAAAGAGTTAAGGTGTTTAAGGAGTTAAGGAGTTACGTACAGTTTGGGTCGTCCTCTTTTGAATTGTGAAAATACAGAGTGAAGGCGTTTAAGGAGTTAAGGAGTTACGTACAGTTTGGGTCGTCCTCTTTTGAATTGTGAAAATAAAGAGTGAAGGCGTTTAAGGAGTTATGAACAGTTTGGGTTGCCCTTTTTGAATTGCGAAAATAAAGAGTTAAGGCGTTTAAGGAGTTACGTACAGTTTGGGTCGTCCTCATCAAACGTTACAATAGTTACACTATGAAATAGAAATGCGATATATTTAAAGTACATAAAATAGTACAATAATTGGATACTACAATGTTACAATAGCTCAACAACCGCATAGACTATATCTAAGCAGTACCTTTCGTATGCCATAAATGCTCAACCAGGTCGTCCTGCAGTTTACTATGGACCTCCCTAAACCTAATTTTACGCAGTCGCCTAAGAAATACCTCAAGAGTCGCTGGATTTCTATCAGCAACAACAGTTTGAGTGTTACCTGGATCATATCCGAAATAAGACGGAAATTTTCCTCTTTCTTCTTCAGTGATCATGTTATGCATTATAATACATGCACGCATAATGTTGCTCAAAACCTGTGGCTTAAGTAATTTAATAGGATTTTTTACAATGTCAAACCTTGCTTGGAGAACCCCAAATGCACGTTCTACGTCTTTTCTTGCTGCCTCTTGCCTTTTAGCAAAGTATTTCTCTTTCTCTGTTTCAGGAGCTAAAATTGTTTTGACAAGCGTACCCCAAGAAGGATAGATGCCATCTGCTTAATAATAGCCCATGTTGTATGTATTTTTTGCAATATTAAAATCACAGGCAGGTGCTTTTCCATGTGCAAGGCTCTTAAACAAATGTGATTGGTGAACATTAATATCGTTCATTGAGCCAGGACATCCGAAAAATGCATGCCAAAACCATAGATCGTGTGAAGCAACAGCTTCAAGTATCATTGTCGCTTTAGGGTAATGTCCAATAAATTGACCGTGCCATGCTGTAGGATAGTTTTTCCATTCCCAATGCATACAGTCTAGACTGCCTAACATGCCGGGAAATCCTCTTTTGGCTCCTAACCTTTTTAATTTGTTGACATCGCTTTGCGTCGGAGCACGTAGGTACTCCTCACCATACATTTCAATTATGGCTACACAAAACCTTTCAAGGCTTAAGGTAACAGTACTCTCAGCCATTCGTACAACCTCATCAAACGCATCTGGAGCTATTCCATAAGCTATTACACGTAATGCGCCTATAATTTTTTGGTACGGCGAACATCCTAAGGTACCAGCACTATTACGTTTTTGAACAAAATAATTATCGTGTTCAACAACTTCATTGAAAATGCGCATAAACATATTCTTGCGCATACGAAAACGGCGTCTAAAGTCATTAGGACCATACGTACATGGGATGTTGAAATAATCTTTAAGTAATCGTGCAGTACCTCCTTTATGATGCCCATCTTCCATTTGTCTACACGACCGTACACGCTGCCTCCTCGGGTACCCCTAGATGATCCTTCCGTTAGGAAATGTTGGTTAATCCTTAATTGTTGCACGACAACAGCTTGCATCATAATCTGTAAAGTATCGCTATCGGTCGAGCTATCCGAAGAAAACTAAAGAAATTTTGTATGCCCCAACAAATCATCGCCTTCGTCGGAATCGGAATCAGTACCATCCAAACCATTCTGGCTATGGTATATTGAATCTTCAGTTTGAGCATCTGATTCGTATACATTACCATCCAGACCATTCTGGTTATGAGACATTTTTGTGTTGTGAAGCTAAATGTGCACACCAGAAGTGGTTTTATAGCTTCTTCAATCCGCAGTTGCAACGACTATATAAAGAATAATGTATTAAAATATACTCGTTAACAGCTATAAATTCAAACAACATTATAATATTCTACAACGGCTATAAATTTGAACTGTATTTTACTATTCAACAACGATTATTTGTTAAAACTATATTTTAATATTCGGCTCAGACGTTATTTAGACATATTTTATTCTAATATTTCAAAACGGCTATATATATATATATATTATATTTTAATTTTTATTGAATTTATATTTAATTTTTATACCCGTTAACTATATTTTGGCCTTTCGACCATTTTTCAAAAGATTTTAAAAAAAATTTGAAAATGGTTTTCTGAAAACCCTTTTGGTTAAATGGTTTTCTGAAAACCCTTTAACCCATAAACGGTTTTCAGAAAACCGTTTACAGTTAAAATTTCAAATTAAAAAAAATGAGCGTCCCCCCACCGGCTGCTGGATGGGGGGATTTCACGCTCTTAATGGGGGAATCAACGCTCGTTTCAACGCTCTTTGCTGGGAATGCTCTTATAATTATTTACGAGCTAAAATTCATAGCATGAGGTATATTTTCTATAGGATCGTCCTATTGTCATCCTTCGATATGATAATAATTCATGCTCAAAACCTTCATTTTTGATTTGTTGAAGCTTAAGTAAATAATCATGGATCGCACTATACATGTTGCATGCCGTTTCATTGTGTTTCAGTATGAATATATATATATATATATATATATGTATGTATGTATGTATGTATGTATGTATGTGTGTGTGTATGTGTGCACGCGCGCATGCGCTCTGTATGTATGATGTATTGCATGGAAATATGGGTCTTGTCTTAATTAAACCAGGCATATATTGTTGTTAACTTGTGAATCACCACTTAAACCATAGATATTGATATGTTGTTTAGCCACATTTGAAATGATGCATATATGGTGTGCACTATTTGGCATTGTTTGATGGCCTGCTTTTACTTGATAGCACCCATTCGCTTCCTATAAACCTAGGTATTTTTCGCTATACACAAATGGGTGGCTGCTATAATTTGGAAAACATGACTTATGTTGCCTTTGCGTGCCCTATTGTCTCTTTTAGTCGTTTTGCCATGAATTTTCACTTTCATGCATATATACGTTATCATATATGTTGCGGTAGCGCCTCATGCATATTTGCCAATTGATTTGCTAAGTACAAACCATGTTGCTTAGTGTTACAAATATATATTGACCCCTGCGTATGTGTTTCCATACTGACCACCCTTAAGTTGTATGAGAACTAGTCCATTTTGGAGCCGATGCACATTAGTTTTGTTACTGCATGGTTTCCAGGATGCTAAGGCAATGCACACGTGTATATGTACATGCGTATACGTGCAGGCTTACGTGACCATTTGTACCTGAAATAAAAGCTGATAAGCACAAATATTATATTTGATTTTGAACTGATACTGCACTAGATCTACACCTAATTTAAAACTGATTTGAACATACACTGTTACAATTTTAAGCTGATATTGAATATATACTACACATATGTACACTTGGCATTTAGCATATGATATATTTGGTGTTAGGATTGATTATTAAATTTTAATGTTTCTAATTGAAGTTGATTTACTTGAATAAAGTTAATCCTGACTCGAATGTTTTAAGTTTTGCATGAAATGCTCGGTTAGATCTGAGTGTTACAGATTTAAAGAATTCCTCTATCAAAGTTAAAGGCACGTAAATACGCATACACTCTAGATCATGAAATATGTAAATTTTATTTATTTAATAAGCCATGTATTCTTTCACTGTATAAAATTTCGTATAACTTTGATATTTTATATAAAATACTTCCGTTGTGAGATATTGTAGTTTATTTTATTCTGCGATTGTTGTGTTTGATTCTATTAAACCCGTAAGCTAAATAACAATCTGTCGATTCAAGTAGTTTAAGTTGGTTTAATTATCGACCTGAAACGGTCGAAAAGGCAGGTTGTTACAGTTGGTATTTGTAACGACCTGGCATTTTGACCGCCCCAAGTCGGTAATTAAACCAATTCAGAACGTCCAAAACGACAAATTGTTATTGGCCTATAGGGTTTAAACAGAATTAACATAGAATCGCAGAGTACAATAATTGTAGCGGAATAAAATTTCTTATAAATATCAGAGTTGTATACAATATTTTGTACAGCAGAAGTATAATGTAAATATTATACATAAATGTCTTTAAATAAATTTACACTTTTTCGAGCTTAGCGCGCGCATGCATCTCCACATCTTCACGTCCTCTCCAGTTTGCGAGCTGATATCTTTAAACTTGGAACACTTGGGGCCTGACCCGAGCGTTCCATGTAAAACACAAAACAACTGAGTCAGGATACAATTTATTTCATGTTAGCAAACTTCGATTAACACATAAATATAATTAGTTTAATCCCTATAAATTTATATAATAATTCAAGTATGATAACCCGTGAACGGCCGACTATAAACATCATGTGCAAAATCAAAAGACAGCATGCATGAGACATGTGAAGGGAATGACCAGCAATTACGTATAGTAACCGGAAAACTGCGAGAGTTTAAGCCATAACTAGTCAAGCAAGTTATAAATGGCCCAAATGCAGGGAAGACCATTGCACAAATCCTAAAGCTTTTTGGATACGTCAAAATCGAAAGAATTTTGCGATACGTCAAAGGAACTATCTGTTGAAATTGGTGATACACAAATCACAATTTTGGGCAACAAATAATCTTACATATTTTGTGGAGAGATTTGTTGTTAGATTTGATGGAGAGATTTGTTGCTAGATTTTATGGAGAGATATTTGTTGCTATATTTGTGGGATAATTAAGGCAAGCATTATTTGGTGCTTATCCAAATAAATTTATGAAATATATAAAGATAATTTGGATGCCAAATTTACCTAGGTATGAAGCAATTCACTCTGTAAAAAGTCTAGCTAACATCTTCATTAGGTGTGGAAAAATTTGTCATTATTCTTCATTGTCTTTCTCCTCAAATTTTTAGCGATTAGATATTCTATACCTATTTCTCAATAAGGTTACTGGTTCAAGTTGTAATTGTTTGTAATGATAGTTGAGATCGATTGTAAACATTTTTTATTGGTGAATCAATAAAGAGGGTGGTTGGGGTGGAATATCTTGTGCTCATATTTCTGATATTTTTGTGGTGTTGTTTATTTTTTTTCAATCACATTCATCTTCAAGTTATTGGGTGATAAAGATCCTATTTTTCTAAGCGTTTTATCAAACTTCCGCTGCGCACAAAACCCTAACAGTTTGGTATCAGAGCCAGGTCATCGCATAGCTTGGAGTGTTTGTTGGATTGAAAATTGGAGATGACGGAGATGATGACGTTTTCGAAGATGGCTATTTTAAATGGAAGAATTGGGGTATATGGAAGCCGAAGATAGAGGGCATTCTATATCTCAAAGATTTGCATGATCCCATTGATGGAGATGGGGTGAAGCCCTCAAATATGGATGAGGGAAAGTGGAAGAAAATGGACAAAAAGGTGAATGTGCTGATTCTCCAATATTTGGATGATTATGTATTCCACCATGTGGCTAGTTGTGAATCCGCGAAGGCATTGTGAGACAAATTAGTATCTTTGTATGAGTCGATGAGTGCTACAAGTAAGACTTTTCTAGTTCGAAAGTTGGTGCAACTTCGATTGGACGAGGAGAAGTCTGTTGTAGAGCATTTGAAAAAATTCAAGATGTGATCAATCAATTTGCAAACATGAAGGTCAATTTTGCTGATGAGTTGCAGTCTATTTTTTTGATGAGTTCTCTTTCGGAAAGTTGGGAGACTTTGGTTGTTTCATTGAGTAATTCCAATGCTAATGGAACTATTTCTTTGGAAACGGTTCGAAGCAATCTTTTGGATAAGTAGCTAAGTAGAAAAAGGTTAGAGTTGAAATCGGTTCATACAGAGGCAATGGTAGCAAGGGACTCGGGAAAAGATACAAGAAGGAAGAAGAAAGGTGTTAATGATAAAGGTGCTATCATTTGTCATTATTGTGGTAAGAAAGTCCACAAACGCAATGATTTTTATTCATATATACGAGATATGAAGAAGGCGAAGAAGAAGGCACAAGGTGATAATAATAGTGATTTGGCACAAGCAGGTTTTGCTGAAGGTACCGAAAGCGATTCTTCATGTGATGTTCTATTTAGTGTTGTGGAGCCTTGGAAGATGGATTTAGGAGCCAGTTTTCACATATACCGTTATGTGAAAAGTTTTTCCTTATATGAGAAGAGTGTTGGCATGATTAAGATGGCCAATGTAGTAGAGCTACCAATTTATGGAGTTTAAGCTGTTAGGTTTCGGATGCATGATGGAGTGGTGAGAGAATGGCCGGTGTGAGGTACATACCCACTTGTTCGCATAACCTCATATCTCTCGGTCAGTTAGATCGCCGCGGTTGCACTTATGAGACTCGAGGTGGAGTTTTGAGAGTGAAGAAGGGTGGTCGTGTGATGATGCGAGGAGTTTTGGAGGAGGGAAGCCTATATAGTTTGGTCGGTTCGGTGGTCAACAATTGAAGGCGGGTGATGGTTGAAGAACCTAGTCCACAGCAAGGTGAAGTTAATATGGTCACCGCTGATGGTCCTAAGGTAGAGGATCATGGTATCGACAAGGGTCTAGATGTTAACGATGCTCGAGGGATCCTAGAGATGAAAAGATAATGTCAAGCGGAAGACGAATGTCGAGTTGTGAAATCTATAAAGACGAGATGGAGGTCTTTGTGGTATTACAAATGCTTTTGAAGATCACTATTGGCGTGGTGCACGGATAAGGGAGGTGCATCATTAGTGGGCGATGGTGGAGGTTTGTAATGATATTAATTGAGAAAAGAAGGTTGAAAGTGAGAGCTAAGTTGGCTGGTATTGAGGATATGTTGTGATTTGGTATCAAGGTGGAGTGTTGAAATTGGTGATACGCAAATCACAATTTTGGGCAACAAATAATCTTACATATTTTATGGAGAGATTTGTTGTTAGATTTGATGGAGAGATTTGTTGCTAGATTTTATGGAGAAATATTGGTTGCTATATTTGTGGGATAATTAAGGCAAGCATTATTTGGTGCTTATCAAAATAAATTTATGACATATATGAAGATAATTTGGATGCCAAATTTACTTGGTATGAAGCAATTCACTCTATAAAAAGCGTAGTTAACATCTTCATTAGATGTGGAAAATTTTTCCATTATTCTTCATTGTCTTTCTTCTCAAATTTTTAGCCATTAGATGTTCTTACCTATTTCTCAATAAGGTTATTAGTTCAAGTCGTAATTGTTTGTAATGATAGTTGGGATCTATTGTAAACAATTTTTATTGGTGAATCAATACAGAGGGTGGTTATGTGGAATATCGTGTGCTCATATTTCTGATATTTTTGTGGTGTCATTTTTTTTTCAATCACATTCATCTTCAAGTGATTGGGTGATAAAGATCCTATTTTTCTTGGCGTTTTATCAAATTTCCACTACGCACAAAACCCCAACACTATCGACCATGGCATTTTCTATGAAGCTCGTGCGCCCATGAGGCTTGTTGGATATATGGACAGCGATCTAGGTGAAAATATCGATGATTCAAGGAGTACTTCGGGTTATGCACTTAATCTTGGAAGTGGAATTAGTTCTTGTTGTTAAAAAAGACAACCAGTTATGGCTCTTTCTACCACCAAAGCGGAGTACATCTCAGCGCCTCTAGGAGGATGTCAAACTTTGTGGCTAAGAGGAATTTTTGAAAATCTGAGCTTCAAGCAAGAAGATCCTACGATTGTTTGATGTGACAATAATTTTACTATCTTTGTCTCAAAGGATCCTATTTTTCATGGAAGAGCAAGGCATATTCGTCTACGTTTCCATTTCCAATGAGAACTCGTTCGTGAAGGAAAAGTGAGTCTTGAGTATTGCCAAAGTGAAGAACAAATTGTTGATATCTTCACGGAGTCGCTTAAAGGGACTTCTTTCTCAAGAAATGTTGTTGCATTGGGTGTTCGAAAGAACTTTGGTTTAAGGGAGGCAATGTTAGAGTATACCAAATTATCATCCATTAATTACTGTAGTGTCTCTTTGCTGTAGTGTCACTTCGCTTTTCAACTTTTAAGTAAAGAGTCACCTAGATTTATGTTGCTAATTTATTTCGTTTTTTGCAATCTATATATGTTCACTTAGTATAAAAAGGTGTCTATTTAAATGAAAAGTTTTGTCCATTTAGTGAAGAGTCATGTCCGTCCATTTGTAAGGGTATGTAGTCCATTATATATACGTGGTCATTTTGTTGTATTGGATGTAAGAAATTCAAGGGAGTTCTCTACTTAAACAACTACTCTTCCTCAATCAAAGTTTAGTACTCTTCTTCAACATATATGTCCAAGTTGTCTAAATCTACAAATAGTATCAAAATAATGCGCAATAGCACATAAAAAGTAAATAGCGTGCAACTAGGTAAAATGTAGTAATTATGGTCAAAACTACTTGAATCACTTTCTAATATTTATTATTTATTATTTACTATGTTCACCTATCCTAAACATTATGTTTTATAATTAGAAATCATTTAAAATGTCAAATTTACATTATACATACAAATACAATTCAGTGAGAGACAATATCACTTACGTTAGCCAAATCAGCCCAAACAAGCTCACGGTGTAGAGCTTGTCAATACGAGTCCATAGATAGAAACCATGTCCAAATCTAACATCATACACAAAAGATATGCATGTTATAATTTCTATAGTTATTTAAATAAATAAATAGCTTAACCAATAATTAATTAACATAGTTAATTACCTTTCCTTCAATCTATCTTCTCGGTAGTTGTGTAAGACAATGGCTTGGCAAGAAAGAAGCCAACCAAGTATTCAATCAGACAAGAGATCCAGCAAGTATAACATCATTCGAGGGAAGCATAGCATCACCATAGAAGGTAGGGGTTATGTCAGTCGAGATGTACTTCCCCATGTCATGTGTTTGCTTTTGAAGAGGGAAGTCCATTTCGATTGACGTCCAAGAGAACAGACAAGAGCAGGTGCTGGAGGAGAAGATGGGTGATGGACAAGGGCATAAAGGGAGGGGCTAAAGGTGCAGGAGGAGGGCAAGGTCGGAGAGAAGGCATGACTGAAGGGATGGGAGGAAAGCTCGAGGCTACAGGAGGTATGATGGGGATATCAAAGAGAGATGGGGCTCTACCGTGAGAGACACGTGAATTTCAGAAATACGACACTTGATTTCATGCAGAGGTAAAAGTATGGTTTGTTTGGTTGGACCGATGGTCAAAATTATTAATCCGAACTAAAACTAATAAAAAATGAAAATTAAATCAGATCAACAGGGTTAAGTTTGGATGGTTAAGTTGGATATCTGGTTTAGCCAAACTAAAAATGATTCATGTTTATGTTCAGAATGTTGCACTTTCAAACAAAACATAGATACAGGGTTAAAGCATTCTTACTCAGTCTTCAAACAACACACTTTATAGACATATAATAAATTAAATTTATTTAAATGACTAATTCATTAAAGAAAAATCATTACGTCACTGGTAATTTAGACAACACAATAGAAG
The DNA here is from genome assembly GCA_030737875.1 of Allium sativum. NCBI lineage: Eukaryota > Viridiplantae > Streptophyta > Magnoliopsida > Asparagales > Amaryllidaceae > Allium > Allium sativum. The sequence goes on from CM060912.1 coordinate 239,191,856, forward strand.
TTTGATTAATTTGATTAAACTAATAACCAAACTAATTTTTTATGGGTCCATTTGAAACCAATCTAGTTTCAAAATCAAATCAAACCGACTGTAATAAATTGGTTTGTTTGATTTATTTTAGTTAATCAAAAAATGTTCACCCCAAACTTCATGTGCTTAGGGTGACAATTAGACCTGACTCGATAGACTCGTACCCCATATCAGTTCGAGGCTAGTTAGGTTTTGTCAGATCTGAACTACACATTCAAAAATCTGGACCCGACCCGATCCAAACTTCGATTCGGGTTCAGTTGGATAGTAATAATTAAAATACATGCATTTCAATGTTTTTTGGTCGGGTCTTTTAGGTCGGATCAATTCGGGTCGGGTTCACTTGGAAAGTAACAATTAAAATACATGAATTTCAATGCGTTTTGGTCGGGTTTTTTAGTCAGATCAATTCAGGTTGGATTTGATCGGGTCTTAATTGTGATCTTCATCACCTAGACCCGACCCGAGACCCATCGCGTTTGGTTTGGGTTCGGGTTCGAGTCTTATCGGATTGGTTCGGTTTGAGTTTTCGATTCTCGGTTCTAATTATTGTTGATAATTATGATTAAGATTCGCTCCAAGGCACGAAAGATTCGTTGTCTTTCAAAAATGTTTTCCCCTTTCTAAATCACAATGGGTTGATTGAAAACCTTCTTTCAGGATACAATGGAGATTATCTATGCAAGTTGTGATTACTTGCACAGAACAGAAAAAGCACTTAGAATTAATTTGATGATGTAGAAGATAGAGGAATTCGAGAAAGAGGATAAAAGTCAAGTTGTGATGTGGGAACGCTCTGTTTTATAGGCAACGAAACATCCGTTTATCTGCAGGTGCGTCCGTTGGATTTAAACGGTAGTGACCGTTGTCTAACGGTCATTCCTATTGGCTGTTGAATTCGAATTCAACAGTACATAAAATATACCGTTTCGGATGGGGCGCTGCCCCGCACCCCGCCGGGGGCGCTGACCCCTGGACCCCCGTGACCTGACCGGGCAGGTCGAACCCCGTTAGCGGGGGCGTTGCCCCCGCACCCCCACCTAGGGGGGTTTCCACCCCCCCGGACCCCCCCTCCGTAGGGGATCATATTCGACAAAGGTTTTGGAAAAAACTTTCAACATTCCCCACCTTTTTTCAAAACTTCACCTATAAACCAATATCTTAAGCATCATCATAGAAAATAGTACATATATGAAAGTAGCTTACGGCTTTGAACTTTCACTTAGTGTAAACAACTCAAAGTTTGTCAAGGTGCTATGGTGAACGTGTCTTGAACCAAGGACCCTTTTTGTGACTTACCGGAGTCATCACACATACTAATTTCATAGCAAAATGCAATTCTTTGTTCCTACGCGTTAATGGCCTTGTGTAATATTCCGATTTCATGAATGTTATAGAGACGGTCCAATCTCATAGAAAGCGGCCTAACTTTCTCATTCATATAGGTGGGTTTTAACTAAAGTGATTCTGTGAGTCACTCCTTCTTATAATTTAACCCATTAAGAATTTACATCATCCTCAATCTTGCAGAATTTATACATTAGAGATTTTTCTTTTACAATGGGATCTATTATTGTACTCTAATGTATCACCAATTTCATACTTCAACTTGTTTTACCCTTTGAACTTTGTCTGTTTTTCAAAACATAAGTAGGGTTCCTATTGAAGAATGAATTCACATAGACCTTAATCCCATTCCTATTGATGTTTTCGCAATCATCTCTCTAGCCAGTCCTTTCATCAAAGGATCTGCTAAATTATTCTTTGATTCAACATAGTCGACTATAATTACTCCTCGTTTGAGTAATCCTCTAATAAATTGATGTCGAAGGCTAAGATGTCTTTGTTTACCATTATAAGTCTTTTGTGCCACTTTGTACAAAGTAGCTTGACTATCGCAGTGTACTTTAATAGCTGGAGTAGGTTTCATCCAAATCGGAATATCTATCAATAGCTCTTTTAGCCATTCAGCCTCTTTACATGCATCTACAAGTGCTATAAATTCTGCCAACATAGTTGAGTCAGAGATGCATGTTTGTTTCTTAGAACTCCATGATATGGCAGCCCCACCTATTGTGAATATCGATCCTGAAGTGGACTTAGAGTTAGATTCTATGTTGTTCCAACTTGCATCGCTGTAACCTTCAAGTACTGATGGTTATCCTTTGAAAACCAAACCATGATTCATAGTCCATTTCAGATATCTTAGAACTCTTGATATTGCATTCCAATGTTCTCTTCTTGGATTACTAGTGAATCGACACAAGATTCCTATAGCATATGCTATATCTGGTCTAGTGTAGTGCATGGCATACATAAGACTACCGATCACACTAGCATATTTCAACTGATCGCAACATCTACCGGTATTTTTCATTAATTTGACACTTGGATCGATGGGTGTTTTTGCCAAAGGTAGATCTAAGTGATTGTATTTCTTAAGAATACTTTCAATATAATGAGATTGTGTCAATAAGATTGACCCTTCTTTTCTCACTATTTTGATTCCTAAGATTACATTTGCTTCTCCCAAATCTTTCATGTCAAAATTAGACTCTAGAAACTTTTTAGTTTCTACTATACTTTCTATATTTGAACCAAATATTAGCATATCATCCACATACAAACAGACAATTACACATATTCCATCTTTGTATGTGGAGTATATACACTTGTCTGCTTCATTCACTTTGAACCCTTTTGACAGCATGACTTTATTAAATTTTTCATGCCATTGCATTGGAGCTTGTTTTAATCCGTAAAGAGATTTCAACAGTTTACAAACTTTCTTCTCTTGTCCGGATAAAACAAATCCCTCAGGTTGTTCCACATACACTTCTTCTTCCAAATCACCATTTAAAAATGCAGTTTTTACATCCATTTGATGAACAATTAAATTGTGAATTGAAGCGAGTGATAATAACAGACGTATCGAAGATATTCTTGCAACTGGAGCATATGTATCAAAGTAATCAATACCATGGCGCTGTTTATATCCTTTAGCAACCAACCTTGCTTTGTATTTATTAATTGAGCCATCAGCATTTAATTTTCTTTTGAAAATCCATTTGCTTCCTATTGGTTTTGATCCTGGTGGTAGATCAACCAAAGCCAAGTTTGATTTGACAAGATAGAATTCATCTCATCTTTAATCGCATCTTTCCAAAAACTTGCATCACGACAAGTTACTGCTTCTGTATAAGTTTGTGAATCACCATCATTACTAAGAGTTATCTTAGTTTGGTTCGTGATTTTATTTAAATCTCCTTCTACCAAGTTTGTCAAAAAATCTGGACCAAAATTCCTTTCAACCCTTTGTCTTTTGCTTTTGCGGGGTTCTATGTCCAAACTTGGTGAAGTCGATTCTTTATGAATCTCTTTAGCAGTACCATGAATTTTGGTATTATCTTCCGAAGAAGATTTAAAATATACTCAAAAAATTCTGCATCGATTGATTCTATCACATCATTTGTTTCTAACTTCAGAAATCTATATGCAGAACTATTTTGTGCATATCCAACAAAGACACATTTATAAGTTTTGCTTCCTAACTTTGTCATTTCTGGGTGTGGTTTTCTTACATAAGCCAAACATCCCCATACTTTTAAACGACTAAGATTAGGTTTTCGATTATACCATAATTCATAAGGAGTTTTGCTAATTCTTTTCATAGCAACCCTATTTAGGATATAACATGCACTTAAAAGTGCTTCTCCCCACCAACAATCAGATAAGCCAGAACTTAATAACATACAATTAACCATATTCATTAAAGTTCTATTTTTCCGTTCAGCAATACCATTAGATTCTGGTGAATATGGTGATGTAAATTCATGGACTATCCCATTAGATTCACAGAACTCTAAAAGTTCTATTGATTTATATTCACCACCTCTGTCGGATCTTAGTACTTTAATTTTACGATTTAATTGATTTTCAACTGTTACCTTATATATAAGAAACTTGCCCAGAACTTCATCCTTACTTTTTAGTAAGTATATATAAGTATATTTTGAATAATCATTAATAAACGTTACAAAGTATTTGTTTCCTCCTCGTGAAACTTTACTATGTAAGTCTACAACATCAGTATGCACAAGTCCAAGCAATTCAGTTGTCCTGCTTACTAATTTATCTGATTTGCAAGTTAATTTACTTTGCACACATATTTCACACTTATCAACATTCTCATTGTTGCATTTCGAAATAAGTCCTAGATTATGCATATTTCGAACAGAATTATATTTAATATGGCCTAATCTACCATGCCATAAGGGTATAGATTCAACAACATAAGCAGAAACTGATTTTATTAAATTCATTTTGAACATTCCATTACATGAGTACCCTTTCCCAATAAATACATTATTCTTGGACATAACAACACTGTCTGATTCAATGACTAACTTAAACCCTCCTTTGTTGAGACGATCTCCAGAAATCAGATTCTTCGTCATTTCTGGAACATGAAATACATCGGCCAAAGTCAGAATTTTCCCTGAAGTAAACTTCAGAGTAATTGTAACGACCCGTATTCTACGCATCATGGGATCGTAGAATATTTATTTCTTTAACATATGAAGTTGTATGGTCATGTAACTTTGGGAGACGACTATTGGGGTCATTTCCCATGTTCAAGATTTTTGTCGATTTTTAAATGACCGTTTTGCCCCTAGTTGGTACTGTTTTGGCCATAACTTTTGACTGGAAAGGAATTTTGACCTGAAACCACTTTCATTGGATTCGAATGATGGTTTCTCTTTCCGTAGAGTGGTCATAATAGCCAAACGGACTTACCGTTTGGGAGTTATGGCTGAATTAAGGTTTAAAGGGTTAATTTCAGCTAATTGGGCTTAACCGGGTGATTAGCAGCTAGGCCCATTGGGTAATTTCGGGTTTGGGAGTATTTAAGGGCTGCTAGGGTTTGGATTTCGGTTTTAGAATCATTTTTCCAGCCGCCACTTAGTTTCTTCAACCCTAGTCATGGCCTCCACCTTCTAATTTCATCCCAAATCACCTTCTAATCACTTTCTAATCAAGTTTTAGCCTAATCTACATCAAATCAAGGCGGATTAGCATCAAATCAAGATAGGAGCTGCTGCTAAGCATTGGAATTCATCCCAAACAGAGAATCATTTCAGATCTATAGTTTACTTTGTGGCAAAGGTGAGTGATTTGCATTGTTCTTCACTAATTATGGCTAGTTATGGTAATTAGCGAAACTATGGCTCAGAAAAATCTAGAAAAATTCCTAAAATTCTAAAACATCATTTTATGCCTCTGATATGAATTTGGGTTAATTTCGACTAATTTTGTTAATCCCGGATTTTGGGGGATTAAGGGGTGATTAGTGATAATTAGCGAAACTATGCATGTTAAAAATCTGGAAAAATATGTATAAATTCATAAATATTATTTTAGGCCTCTGTTAGAAAATTTGGCTAATTTGGTTAAGTTTTGCTAAGTGTATCATTAGATTTGCTTAAACATGCTTAAGGCAAAAACATGGGTTTTTGGCTAAGTCTGATCCATTTTACATGCTATGGTTGATGTTTTGGTGTTTGTGGTCGGTACTATATGTTGCTACGACTGTATGAGATGTTTTGTGATTGTTTAGAAGTGTTAGTTTGGTCAAAAACGCCGTCGAAAGGCGAAAGACTGTCGCTGGAACGAAGTGCAGGAATTTACCCGGATCGGTTCGCCCCCACCCCATGCGATCCGCCTCGTCCTTCACGAGCCGAACCGCCTCACAAACTGATGGGAAGTCACGACCCGACAGGGGCGCCACGAGCTGATGTACCACGATCCGATGTTGCGAGACGAGCCCTCCGCCACGATGCAGCCAGAAGGCCACGAACCACGATCCGAAGCAGGGTCACGATCTGGACGGGACGCCACGATCCGAAGGGAGGAGCACGACTCGATCCGACCCGATGCAGCGGGCGTGACCCGACCCGTACTGAGGAGCACGATCCGATGACTGCGAACCGAACTGGTGAAGGCAGCGCGATCCGAACTGGAGCATCATCACGACCTGGAGCTTGACCACGAGCTGGTGACTGCGAACCCAACCAGGAGGCTATGAACTGAATGAAGACCGATCCGGAGGATGATGACCAATAACCCGAGATGCAAAGGTAGTCCAAATGGAAGTTAGAGCTCAGGATCCAGATGAGAACCAATGAGTTCACTTCATGATTGGGCTTTGCTACGGGACGTGTGCAAAGGGGTTGTCGGTATTCATAACTTTGGTTCACCACTGAGAGATGGATAGTGGGCTTGTAGTGATAGTTACACGGGATTGGATTCCGTCATGGCCCAAAGTATTAGGTGACCAAAGTAGTGGATATCGTATGCTTTACGCACTGAGTGAGGGATGTGAGGATGATTGCTATGCTTGATTGTTTGACATCACTATGACATGCACACCCCCACCCCCGTATCTCTTACACAGTATGTTAGTGGCACCTTAGAGTATTGTACGGTATGTAGTGATAACTCTTTGGTTGCAGGTCCAGGTTCAGGTATGATTGGATTATACCTGTTATTATTTTGTTTAGATGCTTATCGCTCATACCAGGCTTTATGTCTGACCCAGAGTTTTATGTCTCTTCTTATTACTCTGGGTGCTCACACGAGCAGACTAGAGACAGGTTATGGTTAGCTGGTGATGTGCGAGTAGCTGATTCGGAGGCGAGCAGGAGGCTTCCACGTATGATATATAGATATTCTCCTTGTGTCGTTGGTGGTCTCTACTTGGGAATTAGTAGTGCACCTCCTTTATCTTGCTTTTGTTTTGAGACAGTTTGAAAAGTTGTAATAAGCTATATTTTGGATTTCCGCTGCTATGATGCTCAGTTCTGGTTTTAGCTTATGCACTGTCTCTTCTGTTTTATGTCAAGTATGTTATTATTATATTTTGTTCTATGCGCTGTGAGACATATTACAGGTTCCTTGATTAGTCCATTCTCTTCTTTCTTTTCCTTCTGGTGACCCGTTCCGTGCTAACTGGACACGTGTACAGCGCACTTTTGGAGTAAATGTCGGTTAGTGCGGGGCGGGCCGTCACACTTGGTATCAGAGCTCTAGGTTGCGTAGTTAACCTAGGGAAAGACACTGGGAGAGTTAGTATGTATATGAGAGCGCGTATTTGTGATTACTTTGATTTTCAAAAGCTATGTATATAGATACTATTAGTAGTATAAGAATGAAGTTGTACTGCACTAGCACCACTATGGGGCCGTTAATCATTTCCCCTTTTACAGATTAACGATGAGCCGATATCCTAGAGATGCGGGTAGAGGGACCAACCAAGGGAATGCCGCTGACATGAGGGCAATATTTACTAACCTCATGAGAGACATGCTTAGAGATGTTCAGGGAGCGGTTCCCGATCCCGGAAATGGTAGTGATCCAGTAGTGCAGGCGCCTAGGGTCGATTTCGCCAAGTTGTGCAAGGATTACACTAACCTTGGTGGGAAGCCGTTCCACGGAACGGAGTCGGCCACAGATGTTCAGGATTGGTTGGATAGCTGTGATCGTATCTTCGACGACTTGGGTCTTGAGGATGCGATGAAGAGAAGGCTAGCGTCTCGTCAGCTGCAAGGGCGAGCGATGAATTGGTGGAATGCCATTAGAACAGCTACTCCAGAAGATCAAGTTACTTGGAATCAGTTTAAGACTCGCTTTTGTGATAAGTTTATTCCAGCTGCTCATAAATCAGAACTGTTCAAGAAGTTCTTAGAGCTTAAGCAGAACGGTAGAGCAGTCTCGGAGTATATCGCTGAATTCGACACTTTATCGAAATATGGATGGTCCCTTATCGATACAGTCGAAAAGAAGAACGAGAAGTTCATAACTGGCTTGGATGGGTACTTGGGGGAAAGACTTATAAACCATATCGATGAGACGTTCGAGTCTATTGTAGGGAAGGCATTAAGGTCAGAGAGCCTTTTCCCTAAGTCGAAGACTGAGGTTGCTACGGCATCTGCAGAGGAGCCAAAGCCGCAAGCAGGCGGTGAAGGCAAGAAGAATTCTCAGAACAAGAGGAAGCAAAACCCGACCAAGGATGGTCAGAGTAAGAAAAATAAGAAAGATGGTGAATGCTTTAGTTGTGGCAAGAAGGGCCATTATGCCAGAGATTGTCGAGAAAAGCCTGGGGAAAGGAAGTGCTTTAACTGCGGCCAGGCGGGACATCACGAGGATGATTGCCCACAACCTCCTAGGGAGAAGCAGATGGTGAAAGCGTATGCTATCAACGCTGTTCCTTCTTCGTCAAATGCCCCAACTGCGGCGCAGAAGGAAAAAGGTGTCGTTATTCGAGGTATGCTTTCTATTTGAGACGTTTTGATCGGGTTTTGTTTGACAAACCTGAGTTAGTCGATAGACCTTTAGTAGTGACGAACCCGATTGGTGGTTCGACTAGTTTTGGCATGATTTGTTAATGTGGTCTTATCGAGTCATGGATGTATGTTTCCTTGTGATTGCTTTGTTTTGGGCTTTACTGGGTTTAGCATTATTTTGGGGAGTCGATCTACTCCAAAGGAACATGGTGGTATTAGGTACCTACCTAGTAATGGCGATAGTAACTGGAGTTAAGGAAGCTAAGAAGTTATTGTTGTAATAAGTTCTAGATGTCTCTGGGAGGCAAATGAGTACTCCAGTGCTAGATTGTTTTGCTAGTATCACCTCATGTGGTTTATCCAAACTCGAAGGAGATGTTCCTTGGGTGCTTGTCTGATATTGGTTTAGGCCTTTGGGGCTTGTGCTTGGGGAATGTCGATTTCGACTAGGATGGGTTGCGTGAGGGGTAAATAGTTGTTGTGATTTTTCATCGGATGATATCTTGGGTCACTCGAGGAGTGATGGACAGACGGAACATGATAAGACTGTTCAACGGTATAGACTGCCTAGAGTTAGACTCAATAGGGTTATGAGCTTGCTCGAGTGGGACTCGGGAAAGATGCAGAGTAATGGATTGGTTAGGACCCTATGTTGATGTTCTTTTTGAAAGAATAGGATGTGTTCGTTAATCATGGAAGATGCAACGAAGATTAGGACGATTCAAGTTAGACTTGAACTCGTAAAAGAAAAATGGGGCGAGTTCGTTAGTCATGGTGATATAACGAATATGGAAATACTTCACATTAGATTTGAAGTATGTTTGGAACATTGTGGGAAGCTCGTTGATCTTGGAGATTCAGCGAACATAGGAGAGTTTCATGTTGGACTTGGCCTCGTAGGTAGAGTACCTAGATTCACTAGGTGGGTCTAGTTTACCTTTGGAAGGTGAATGTACGTTGGACGTGCAGTACGAGATTCATTGGATGAGTCTAGTTTATCTCTGGGAGATTGACTCGAGTTAGACTCGAGAAGGCTGCAAGGAATTGGATTCAGCTCGAGTTGGACTCGAGAGGGCAGCAAGATAATGGATAGACTTGGGTTGGACTCAAGTATTTTAGGAGGACTAAAAGCAGGGGTATCTGGGGACGCCCGTTACCTTGGATCCGTTGGACGTGATCTAGTTATCCTTGGAGGATAAACGTACGTTGGACGTACGGTAGTCCGATTGGAGGCTGGGCTTCCATTAGTTTAGTTATCCTTGGAGGATAAACGTACATTGGACGTACGGTAGACCGAAGGGAGGCGGGGCTTCCATTGGCCTGGGATTGGTTGGACCAGTCAAGTAGGCATCGGTGTATGGAGGCTGGGCTTCCATTAGTTATTGATGTTGGTTGGACCAGACAGACTGGAATCGACATATTGGGATTGGTTAGACCAATCATGTAGGTGTCGATGTGTTTATGACTTTAGCAGGTGATAGATAGGATTTGTTTGATGGATGTTATGGTTGCTATGTTTGTTCCCATCTTTCTTCTCTTGAGTAGACTATCACCTGTAGGGTTCCAGCGATGGGGAACAAAGTGATTGTAGTAGGACTATGAGCCAGTGCAGTAGAGTCGTCATGACTCGAGGGGCAAAGTGGACATAGTAAAGGATTAGTAAGGCTATGAGCCAGTGCAGTGGAGTTGTTATGACTTCATGGGGCAGAGTGGACATAGCAAAGGACTAGTGACTATGGATCAGTGCAGTGGAGTCGCCATGACTCCATGGGGCAGAGTGATCATAGTAAAGGATTTGGGTGTAGTACTAGTTGCATTGAGTAGGAGACATGCCAGTTTAGGGGTTTTGTTTCTAGGATGGAAGCAACTAGAGTATGTCATAGGATATGATTTCAGACCCAAGACTGAATTGGATTCAGAAACGCTAGTAAGTTTGACGATTAGATCGATTTTGATTGAGAGGATTGTTTCTAGTTAGAAGGACGATCCTAATCTATTGGAAACCATTTCTAGGGTAGAGATGGGTATCGATGGAAAGAGAATGATCAGGTAAGGATTTGATCGAGAAGGGTGGCTTCGAAAGAATAAGAGACTAGTTGTACCCAACATAGATGGACTGAGAGGTGAAGTGCTTAGAGCATATCACCACTCGAAATTGATTATACACCCCAGTGGTAATAAGATGTATTGAGACATAGAGCAGATCTACTACTGGGAAGGAATAAAGATAGGCAGAAGGCTTATCTCGATAAGAGACGAAGAGATTTGGAATTCTTCGTTAACGACTTGGTGTTCGTCGAGATCTCTCCATAGAGAATAAGACTCAGATTGGTTGGAGAGGTAGGTTAGCACCAAGATTTGTTGGCCCATTCCCAGTCCTCGAGCAAGTTGGGTATTTGGCGTATAAAGTAGAGCTACCTGACAAGATGGCGGGAGTTCACAACGTATTTCATGATTCCCAGTTAAGGAAGTTGTGCAAGACCCTAATGTGGCTATTTCACCAGATCAGTTGGATGATAGCGAAGTTGAACTCGAGGCGGTTGGGAACCGCAAGTCTATGCGTATTGTTGGGAACGATACGAAGCAGCTTCGAAGGAAGGCGGTGAAACTAGTCAAAGACCAGTGGGGTGAGAATGAAAAAGACTGTACTCGGGAAACAGAGGAGGATATAAGGAAGAAGTATCCAGAACTCTTTGCCTAGTAAGGTTTTGGTAGTGATAGTTCCTTCCCTTGTTAGTAAACCGCCTGCTAGGATAGACTTGTTTTGCATGTTGATTGTTGTTTTATGGTTGATAGGCAAGCGGGACCTTTTATGTGTTTTGGTTAGGGAATTTCGGGGGCGAAATTTCTTAGGGGGGGGGGGGAGAGTGTAACGACCCGTATTCTACGCATCATGGGATCGTAGAATATTTATTTCTTTAACATATGAAGTTGTATGGTCATGTAACTTTGGGAGACGACTATTGGGGTCATTTCCCATGTTCAAGATTTTTGTCGATTTTTAAATGACCGTTTTGCCCCTAGTTGGTACTGTTTTGGCCATAACTTTTGACTGGAAAGGAATTTTGACCTGAAACCACTTCCATTGGATTCGAATGATGGTTTCTCTTTCCGTAGAGTGGTCATAATAGCCAAACGGACTTACCGTTTGGGAGTTATGGCTGAATTAAGGTTTAAAGGGTTAATTTCAGCTAATTGGGCTTAACCGGGTGATTAGCAGCTAGGCCCATTGGGTAATTTCGGGTTTGGGAGTATTTAAGGGCTGCTAGGGTTTAGATTTCGGTTTTAGAATCATTTTTCCAGCCGCCACTTAGTTTCTTCAACCCTAGTCATGGCCTCCACCTTCTAATTTCATCCCAAATCACCTTCTAATCACTTTCTAATCAAGTTTTAGCCTAATCTACATCAAATCAAGGCGGATTAGCATCAAATCAAGATAGGAGCTGCTGCTAAGCATTGGAATTCATCCCAAACAGAGAATCATTTCAGATCTATAGTTTACTTTGTGGCAAAGGTGAGTGATTTGCATTGTTCTTCACTAATTATGGCTAGTTATGGTAATTAGCGAAAATTAGCGAATCTATGGCTCAGAAAAATCTAGAAAAATTCATAAAATTCTAAAACATCATTTTATGCCTCTAATATGAATTTGGGTTAATTTCGACTAATTTTGTTAATCCCGGATTTTGGGGGATTAAGGGGTGATTAGTGATAATTAGCGAAACTATGCATGTTAAAAATCTGAAAAATATGTATAAATTCATAAATATTATTTTAGGCCTCTGTTAGAAAATTTGGCTAATTTGGTTAAGTTTTGCTAAGTGTATCATTAGATTTGCTTAAACATGCTTAAGGCAAAAACATGGGTTTTTGGCTATGTTTGATCCATTTTACATGCTATGGTTGATGTTTTGGTGTTTGTGGTCGGTACTATATGTTGCTATGACTGTATGAGATGTTTTGTGATTGTTTAGAAGTGTTAGTTTGGTCAAAAACGCCGTCGAAAGGCGAAAGACTGTCGCTGGAACGAAGTGCAGGAATTTACCCGGATCGGTTCGCCCCCACCCCATGCGATCCGCCTCGTCCTTCACGAACCGACCCGCCTCACAAACTGATGGGAAGTCACGACCCGACAGGGGCGCCACGAGCTGATGTACCACGATCCAATGTTGCGAGACGAGCCCTCCGCCACGATGCAGCCAGAAGGCCACGAACCACGATCCGAAGCAGGGTCACGATCTGGACGGGACGCCACGATTCGAAGGGAGGAGCACGACTCGATCCGATCCGATGCAGCGGGCGTGACCCGACCCGTACTGAGGAGCACGATCCGATGACTGCGAACCGAACTGGTGAAGGCAGCGCGATCCGAACTGGAGCATCATCACGACCTGGAGCTTGACCACGAGCTGGTGACTGCGAACCCAACCAGGAGGCTATGAACTGAATGAAGACAGATCCGGAGGATGATGACCAATAACCCGAGATGCAAAGGTAGTCCAAATGGAAGTTAGAGCTCAGGATCCAGATGAGAACCAATGAGTTCACTTCATGATTGGGCTTTGCTACGGGACGTGTGCAAAGGGGTTGTCGGTATTCATAACTTTGGTTCACCACTGAGAGATGGATAGTGGGCTTGTAGTGATAGTTACACGGGATTGGATTCCGTCATGGCCCAAAGTATTAGGTGACCAAAGTAGTGGATATCGTATGCTTTACGCACTGAGTGAGGGATGTGAGGATGATTGCTATGCTTGATTGTTTGACATCACTATGACATGCACACCCCCACCCCCGTATCTCTTACACAGTATGTTAGTGGCACCTTAGAGTATTGTACGGTATGTAGTGCTAACTCTTTGGTTGCAGGTCCAGGTTCAGGTATGATTGGATTATACCTGTTATTATTTTGTTTAGATGCTTATCGCTCATACCAGGCTTTATGTCTGACCCAGAGTTTTATGTCTCTTCTTATTACTCTGGGTGCTCACACGAGCAGACTAGAGACAGGTTATGGTTAGCTGGTGATGTGCGAGTAGCTGATTCGGAGGCGAGCAGGAGGCTTCCACGTATGATATATAGATATTCTCCTTGTGTCGTTAGTGGTCACTACTTGGGCATTAGTAGTGTACCTCCTTTATCTTGCTTTTGTTTTGAGACAGTTTGAAAAGTTGTAATAAGCTATATTTTGGATTTCCGCTGCTATGATGCTCAGTTCTGGTTTTAGCTTATGCACTGTCTCTTCTGTTTTATGTCAAGTATGTTATTATTATATTTTGTTCTATGCGCTGTGAGACATATTACAGGTTCCTTGATTAGTCCATTCTCTTCTTTCTTTTCCTTCTGGTGACCCGTTCCGTGCTAACTGGACACGTGTACAGTGCACTTTTGGAGTAAATGTCGGTTAGTGCGGGGCGGGCCGTCACAGTAATATTCCCAATACCAGCAATTTTGGCACGAATATTATTACCCATTTTGACTTCTTTTACATCGCTGCATTCTTTATAAGTCTGAAACTGTGACTTGTCATTACAGATGTGAATGGTTGCACCTGTGTCTAACCACCGTTCGTCATCAACTGTAACAGAGTTGGCTTCCTCTACAACAGTGACCAGTTTAGGTTCGTTTTCAGAATCAGCAACGATGTTAACCTGTTTATTCTTTTCTTTCTCATCTCTGCGAATTCTGCATTCTCGGGCATAATGACCAGGTTTCTTACAGTAAAAGCAATCACCTTTGGGCTTCTTGGATTTCTCCTGTTTATTCCCTTTGGAATTATTTTTTCTTTTCTTCCCATTACTATGATTCTTAGAGATTTCTCCCTGAACCACATTTGCTTTTTCTGTCTCCTGATCTTCTTTCTTATCTCTCTTACGAGATTCTTCCTCAATACGTAAATGTCGTATGAGGGATTCCAGAGAGTGTGTTTTTTCCTCATGCATCAGTTTCTTTTTGTAGCCATTCCAAGTACTAGGCAATTTTGCAATTACAACTCCTACTTGAAATGCTTCAGGAAGTTCTATTTTTGCATCCTTTAGTTTACTAACAATCAAATTTAATTCGTGGGCTTGGGAAACAATATCAGCATCATCGTTCATCTTATAATTAATATAATTACTTATTAGAAACTTCTGATTACTTGCCTCTTCAATGCGGTACTTGACATCCAGAGCCATCCAGAGAGCTTTTGCGCCATCTATAGTTCTGTGTGCACTGTATACTGAATCTGAAAGTGCATTAAGAATGTGCCCTCGACAAAGAAAGTCTTCATTCTTTCGCTTCTGCCTTAATTCCTTTAACTCCTTCTTTCGTTGTTCTGAATCTCCAGCCTTTTCTTTAGGAATTGGTTCTAAATCATCACTTATTATATGGTTCAGACCAATGGTAGTAAGAAAGAACAGAATTGTTTCCTGCCATCGTGTAAAATTATTGCCATCAAAATCTTTCAAGGCGGGTGAGATCCTGATTCATTACTTGGAGTGATTGCGCTGTAATTCTGCTAAGCGACGAATCTTGAACAGAAGACATTCTTGAAACTGTTGATAATTATGATTAAGATTCGCTCCAAGGCACGAAAGATTCATTGTCTTTCAAGAATGTTTTCCCCTTCCTAAATCACAATGGGTTGATTGAAAACCTTCTTTCAGGATACAATGGAGATTATCTATGCAAGTTGTGATTACTTGCACAGATCAGAAGAAGCATTTAGAATTAATTTGATGATGTAGAAGATAGAGGAATTCAAGAAAGAGGATAAAAGTCAAGTCGTGATGTGGGAACGCTCTGTTATATAGGCGACGAAACATCCGTTCATCTGCAGGTGAGTTCGTTGGATTTAAACGGTAGTGACCGTTGTCTAACGGTCATTCCCATTGGCTGTTGAATTCGAATTCAACAGTACATAAAATATACCGTTTCGGACGGGGCGCTGCTCTGCACCCCGCCGGGGGCGCTGCCCCCTGGACCCCCGCGACCTGACCGGGCAGATCGAACCCCGTTAGCGGGGGCGTTGCCCCCGCACCCCCACCTAGGGGGGTTGCCACCCCTGGACCCCCCTCCGTAGGGGATCGTATTCGACAAAGGTTTTGGAAAAAACTTTCAATAATTATCAACCATATCCGTGTTTTTTTAAAATATCAATAGTCATTTGGTTAAAAATAAAGGTTGGGTTGTCAAATTAGTTAGACGTTTAGGTCTTTAATTAACTTAAAAGTAATTTTACTACTCATAGGCCTTCAAAACTGTAGGATGCGTAGTTTTCTTTGTTGGAAATGCCTTTCATGATTCGCATGCCACGTTGGTCTGCTGTAGGCTAGTTCTTACAAGGTACTAACATTAAAACTACATGTAATGGAATTTTTGCTCTACTGTTGTATCATTAGCACCTAGAGCTGGTGCAGTGCGGCCGTTGCTACATGTGCGGAAAACAATAGCAACCAGAGCAAATTTTATGTATTTTTTGACAATCAATGCACGGTGAACAAACACAGCTGAACGCAATTTTTTATGATCATCAACAACCAAGCTACTATAGTTTGATCGTTGATCATCGTAGAAAATGATCTTGATCAGTTGTTTACCATCTTGTAAAAGTAAGTTTAGTATGATATAATTAGGAGGATCTTTAAAAAAGGCTTGATATTATATATAAAATAAAGATATATGTTATATTTTAGGAATCGCAGTGGCAGTCAGAAGATTCAGAACAGGAAAGCACTATATTCTACGACTTAAAAGTTGGCCCACCACCGCAAGTAGAACAAAGAACAAAGATCATTTTCATAAACAATCCTATGTCAAGCGATGACATTGACGCAGACCTACCAGTCTAACACATCACGAATAAAACAAATAGAAAACCAATGATGCATCAATGCTTAGAAATTTATGCGAAGTGTCCATGTATAGCCAACGTCTTAGATAAGTTTCTTTATAGTTTGATACCATTTGTTTTTCGAAATGTGCACGTTAAGTTCGCATCCACGTCGGAAGCGTCCGACGCAAACACTAATTTGTCCCTTCCAAACGAAAGCTTGGATTTTTAGCTTTCGCTGTCTCGTTCACTCATTTGCACTACTTTACACCCCTTTATCCCTTTCGTGTGGCTTTTCCCTAAAATATAAAAATACATTTCGCAACCCCTTTCAATTTTACCCTTGGTTAAAATACGAGTTAAAAACGTAATTTGTAGGGAAATTTATTTAATTTGTATATCGGCGAAGGTTACTACCGAAAATGAAGTCCGGGCTTTGCCAGGTGGGCCTTTTAAAGGATGGGGGAAAGAATCATGTTGGACAACAATTTATTCAACCATAAACGGCCAATAATAACCTCCGCGCCGTATTTCTAATTACCGAGATTATTTTCTGTTTTTAATGGATTAAAATAGTTAACCGTTGATTATCCATTAATGATTGTTTCGGGAACTCGAATTGATTAAGACTGATAATAATTTATTTTCTGTTATTGTTGTAAGGTAACCTTGTTGGATGTATCTTCGAGCAGACTTAATAATCTGTATTATTGAATGTATAATTTTTGTTTGTTAATTTTAGTAAAATGAATGATGAAAAAGATGAAGAAAAAAAATGTACGGACTTGCAAACAAATAAAATTAAAAATATTGTGTAGCTCTGGATATTGCCGCTCTGCTCATTTTCCGAACGGAGTGGAAATTACACAGGACGGTCCATACAGTTTGGTGGAAGGGGTAAGATGTCTGATCGGTGTCCGTAGAACTCTCATTTAGGACTTGATAAAATATACGAAAATATATCCATTTGAAAATGTTCAATATTTTTTTATTGTCCGAACGTTATTCGTAAATTTTTCAATTTTACGAACAATGTACAAACCAATTCCCTGTCTGGTCCATGCACATCCGAAAGTCTTATAGAACATGACACAAACGCCTCTCTATCCGGTTCAGCCTATCCGAAAATTAACCAGACAACATATTCATTCACACGAACTCCGACTGGGCTGGGGCCTCCGACTGGGCTGGGGCCTCACAATTTTTTATTTTTGTATAAAAAATGGGCATATAGTTACATACTTGTAACTGAATGTGGTATGATGGTAAAGTAGTTTGTTTCAATCCATGAGCGCAAGGGTTTGATTCCTACTACAAGCACTCATTTTTGATGAATAGATTTTACCTGTTCGTGTAGGCCTTGATTTTGCCTCGGGCCTCCAGTTTGTCAGGGCCGACCCTAGATGAAAGAACGGTGTATGGATGAATTTATTATCGTTATTCCGTTGTTTTTTAAAATATGGAAAATAATTAAAAAAATGTTTTGTGTTTTGTGTCCTCGTTTTGTAAAACGGTTGTTTTTTATGATATATGTGTGTTGCTCATACTTTTATATATACGAAAACAGAAAATTAAGAAATATAAACCAAACACATCCTGGATGATTTGATCATCTCAAGTTTTATGAAAATAGTATTTTGGTAAATTTATGAGAATTTTGTTTAACGGGAAAGTTCTTCAAATTAATTCCTTAGGAACCACTTTTGGAAATTAGGCACAAAGACCAAACAAAGAGTATGCCACTTTATTACACATCCTTAGACCCTAACTCTAACAAACCCTTCCATGCATCTTCTCGCCACCACTCGTGTAACGACCTATGTTTTAACGGTTAGATATTTAAATATTTCATTTAAATATTAATAGTTAATTATTCGATTGACAGTTCCAAAAGGTAATTTTTCAAAAACGATCGAATCGGGACTCAAGACTAGTTCTATGGAGTTCATATGAATCATTACGCTGATAAAAAAACAAAAGAATTGCCATATTTCGAGTCCTACCAATTGGTGGTCATAACAATCTTGATAAACGCGTAAAGTTATCGTTTCGGACAATAGTCTGGGATTTCGATGAAATTTATGTCATTGGAACTGTTGACCCACTTTTTGGTAAAACAGCCACACGTCAAGTTTATGGTTAGCAACACGCTCGAGTTTCAAGAACGTTCATTGGAAAACACAAAGCGATTTTGTCGAAGTCGCGAAGTGTTCGGAAAAGATTGGAAATATTATTGATTTTCATATCGTCGTTGTCGGATTGGAAAATACGATATGGTGAAAGTACGTGATCGACTCGGTCCGATCTACTTAAAATCCTTGAGCACCTCGGTCTGATCACGTGACAAAACTCATAGAGGCAAAATATTTTCGTTTTGGCTAACTCTAATTTCGATCACTCAAAAACTGCTAATTGGCACAGCATGATCAAGGAAAAGTGCTTGCGCAAACTCACAAGTCTTGTATCAGCCACTTTGCAATTTACTAGATTTAGCACTCAAAACAGGCTACTCAACCAGGCCGGATACCCAATTTCATTGGTTTTACACGCGAATTCGGAGCTTGGCATTTGGCAAAACCAGGATGCGAAATCCCCTAGCGTGCAGCTAGCAACTCGAAAAGTGCTGAGCACACCGGGATGCGATGCGAAATTACCATGCGCGCATCGGAGATCCAAGATGCGAAAACTTGGCGGGGCGGATGCGTAGTGGTAAGGCAGTATTTTGGCAAATGGAAATACCATGCAGATTATTCGGCTTTGCTTACGCGACTTGGGTCGATCTGTGTTTTTCGGGATGTGAATTGGCATTTGGCACAGGGATTCGAAATTTGGCAAAATGATCTGGCACTTGCCAAATACGTGTTGATCACTATTTTTTAGGTGATCAACACATGTCGACCACTGTTTTTTAGGATTTTTCCAAGATTCGAATTTTTTGACCGCGACTCGGTTTTTTTGCTAAGTACCGGGGATAAAATTTTGCATCCCCTCAGGATACGAAATTCGGGCTGTAGCATGAAAGCTTCACCTGTAAATACCCCCTATTTTGGCATTCAAAAGGGTTAGCTTGACTTAATTGCTTCCATGGTCGTTCCTATGATTTTGGGGTACTTCTTGGACTTGTAAACTTCACATAGAAGTTTGCCTACAACTTTTTTGCATCTACTTGGACTTTTGGACAATCATAGATATTCTTAGACATTGTACCTTTTCATTGAACATTAGTGTTTACTCTAACACACTTTGGAATAACGGAAATGCAGAAGGACATTTTGGTCAAAGTTTGAAATTAATAAGATATTTGTTATTCTATTAAACAACCGTGTATATTCAAAGTGTCCGAACTTGGATGAACATTATAATTGATATAATGATGATGAATTATTACTATAAAGTGGACATAGGCGTTAGTGCCGAACCACTATAAAAAGTTGTATGCTCCTTTACATTTCGCTGCTTTTAGTTGTTTGGATATCGGATTTTCTTCTAAACCCACTCTTGAGGGTTAGAGTGCACAAATAACCAATTTCCTATGCCAACCCTTTGGTGCGCTAGGATGGGAGCGCAATAACTTCGACTTCAGCTTTGATTTTGGTTCTCGGATTTAATTTTCGCTTTTAACTTGGTTTCGAATATTTGATTCGGCTTTGTTTCGAAAACAGTGTTCGCTCGCTTTTCATCATGGTTAAACGAAAGTAGCTCGACGCTATTGTCGAGGTTCAAGATATTGGAGGTGAAAGAAGTCAAGAACTTTCTTTGACTGAGAATTCCTTGAACTTCATCACTCGGGACGGTGTCGATGGAATGATTAAGGATTTGGCTCTGGATTTGAAAGCTCGACTCAAGCAGCGAGAGGAAGCGATGAAAACTTTTCTCGCTTGGATTGATTATAGACTTGGATGTATCCTCAAGCAGACTCAGTGCCACGGAAAATAGATCTAATAATCCGTATTATTGAATGTATAATTTTTGTTTGTTAATTTTAGTTAAATGAATGATGACAAATTTGGAGAAAAAAATGTACGGACTTGCAAATAAATATAATTAAAAATATGGGTAATGCTACATCGCTCGGCTGAAAACCTGGTGAAAACATCCGAAATAGTTCAAATGAAGGTTGGTAATAATGTAGATTAGTGTAATTCAGGGTAAAACTGTAAAATATGGTGGACCCTCCGCAAATTATGTTTCTGTTGTAGGTTAATTTTGACAGAATCCAAAACCGGTTGAATAAGCATGTTCGAAAAATATTGTGTAGCTCTGGATATCGCCGACCTGCTCATTTTCCGATCGGAGTGAAATTACACAGGACGGTCCGTATAGTTCGGTGGAAGGGGTAAGATGTCAGATCGGTATCCGTACAACTCTCACTTAGGATTTGATAAAATATACGAAAATATATCCATTCGAAAATATTCAATATTTTTTTATTGTTCGAACGTTATTTGTCTGTTGTTCAGTTTTATGAAAAATGTACAAACCAATTTCTTGTCTGGTCCATGCACATCCGAAAGTCTTATAGAACATAACACAAACGCCCCTTTCAGTCTATCCGAAAATTAACCAGATAGCATATTCGTTCACGCGAACTCTAATGTAATAACGTTGTACTGGCCATCGCATGACATTTCATATTTGGAAGGGCACTTCTTGAAGCCAATATCAGTGGAATGAAAAACATAATTTATCAAGTAAAGGATGCAAACGAGATATATGAAAGTGCCTTGCTGGTTCCAATTGATTCTACTTACCCACCCTCTCAAAATTACTTGTTGTAAAGAGAGAAATCTGAAGATGCACCTTTTGCTTCTAGTCGCTCTTCTACACATTGTTGATCCTTCTTCTGCAGGGTGTGGTCAGTAGATGTTGTTGGGCTATACTTGAAGGAGACTATCACTATTAAAGAAGGGATGAACATAGCCCCAAAAAAATGGTTAATGAGATCAAAGTTCATAACCAGACTTAGTCTTCACCAATAGAGACAAAGGTTGCTAATAGCTTAAAACAATGAGCTACCTTTTTTCATATCAAAACGTTTGTTTAACTTTTTGTATATATAGAATTTATGATATAAATGACTTCATGTTGTAAATTTTCGTTTATCATGTGATCATGGGAAACTAAAGAAGTGTTTGGTTTATTTCGTTTTTGAGTTTGAGTTTCCAACATGAATTAATTAAGAAAGATGCGAAGATCAAAGTATAGCGGATGTGACAGACCGAAGGCGGAGGAGATGATAGAGAGGATGAAAGCAAGTCCAGCCCTGGCTCAAGGCCACCTAAGCGGTGGCCCAGGGCCTCCGACTAGGCTGGGGCCTCACAATTTTTTATTTCTGTATAAAAAATAAGCATATAGTTACATACTTGTAAGTGAGTGTGGTATGGTGGTAGAGTAGTTTGTTTCAATCCATGAGCGCAAGGGTTTGATTCCTACTGTAAGCACTCATTTTTTATGAACAGATTTTACCTGTTCGTGTAGGCCTTGATTTTACCTTGGGCCTCCAATTTGTCAGGGCCGGCCCTAGATGAAAGAACATTGTATGGATGAATTTATTATCGTTATTCCTTTCTTTTTTAAAATATGGAAAATAATTAAAAAAAAATGTTTTGTGTTTTGTGTGTTAACTTTGTTCTGTAAAATGATTGTTTTTCATGATATGTGTGCGTTGCTCATACTTTTGTATATACGAAAACAGAAATTAAGAAATATAAACCAAACACATCCTAAATGATTTGATCATCTCAGGTTTTATGAAAATGGTATTCAGGTAAAATTTATGAGAACTTTGTTTAATTGGAAAATTCTTTAACTTTATTCCTGAGGAACCACTTTTGGAAATTAGGCGCAAAGACCAAACAAAGAGTATGCCACTTTATTACACATCCTTAGACCTTAATTCTAACAAACCCTTCCATGCATCTTCTCGCTACCACTCGTGCAACGACCTATGTTTTAAAGGTTAGATATTTAAATATTTCATTTTTATATTAGTAGTTAATTATACGAGTGACGGTTCCAAAAGGTGATTTTTCACAAACGATCGAATCGGGACTCGAGACTAGTTCTATTGAGTTCGTATGGATCATTATGTTGATACAAAACATAAGAATCAACATATTTCGAGTTCTACCAATTGGTGGTCATAACAATCTTGATAAACGCGTAAAGTTTTCATTCCGAACAACAGTCTCGGATTTCGATGAAATTTATGTCATTGGAACTATTGACCCACTTTTTGGTAAAACAGCTATACGTCAAGTTTATGGTTAGCAACACGCTCGAGTTTCAAGAACGTTCATTAGAAAACATAAAGCGATTTTGTTAAAGTTGCGAAGTGTTCGGAAAAGTTTGGAAATATCGTTGATGTTCATATCGTCGTAGTCGGATTAGAAAATCCGACATGGTGAAAGTACGTGATCGACTCGGTCCGATCTACTCAAAATCCTTGAGCACCTCGGTCTAATCACGTGACAAAACTCATAGAGGCAAAATACGTTTTGGCTAACCCTGATTTCGGCCACTCAAAAACTGCTAATCGGCACAGCATGATCAAGCAAAAGTGCTTGCGAAAACTCACAAGTCTTGGATCATCCACTTAGCAATTTACTAGATTTAGCACTCAAAACAGCCTACTCAATAAGGCTGGATTACCCTATTTCATTGGTTTTACATGCTTATTCGGAGCTTGGCATTTGGCAAAACCAGGATGGGAAATCCCCTGGCATGGAGCTAGCAACTCGAAAAGAGCTGAGCACATTGGGATGCAATGTGAAATCACCATGCGCGCATCGAAGATCCAAGAAGCGAAAACTTGGAAGGGGCGGGAGCAAAGTGGCAAGGCAGTATTTTGGCAAATGGAAATACCATGCGGATCATTCGGCTTTGCTTGCGCGACTCGGGTCGATCAGGGTTTTTTGTGTTGCGAATTGGCATTTGGCATAGGGATTCGAAATTTGGCAAAGTGATCTGGCACTTGGCAGATACGTGTTGATCACTATTTTTTAGGTGGTTAACACATGCCGACCACTGTTTTTTAGGATTTTTCCAAGATTCGAAATTTTAGCTAAGTATCGGGTATACAATTTCGAATCCCCTCGGGATACGAAATTCGGGCTGATGCATGGAAGCTTCACCTGTAAATACCCCTTCTCTTGTCATTCAAAAGGGTGATCTTGACATGATATTTTCTGACCTTGGGCATACGAGGGAGGTTTCTTTGGAGCTCTGTAACACCCCGTGTATTCTATAAATGTGAAATTAACAAATTAAAGTATAATTAATTTGAAATCAAAGAACTAAGGGAAACGGGATACGCCATTGCGTTCGTCTCGGAAAAATACGCGAAATAGAGTCCGAGTTTTCGAAAAACGGAGTCCGTATGAAGAAGATATAGCCTCCGGAAGTTTCTGAATTAAGTTTAAAATTAGAACAGCTCAGAAAAACAAGTTTAAAATTAAAAATCGGGCCCAATTGGCCAGGGAGGGAAAATTCCCGCCTAAGACACCCAGGTCGACTGGGCTGTCGACCTGGTCTAGCCAGGTCGACAGGGCTGTCGACAGGGCTGTCGACCTGGTCCAGACCCAGGTCGAACCCTGTCCACCCTGGCTGGCCTAGTCTATGTTGGTCGATTTTCAGAAGCATGCTTTGTCATTAGGGCTAGGTGGCAGGCTCTAATTGGTCTCTCTTTCGAATGAATGGCTACGATCAATCCAAGCAACATCGATGGTCCTAATCAGTTCATAAACTCTATAAAAATGACCCTAGACTCTACCTAACCTAAGTCTCTAACACAATTCTCTAGCCTCCATTGCTCTCTTCTTCTAATTAAAAATAAAAATGGCGTCGCTACTCTGCTAGAATCAAAACTAGAAGTCAATCAACATCATCCTAAATTCAAATTTGAGATAAAAGCTTCTGCAACAATTCTGTAACAACTAAAGTTCTTTCTTCCAATCAAGGCAAGTACAGTTATTTTCCGCTATAAACGTTAATTATAATTTTGATATGTTTTTAATTCTGAATCTGAGATTGTATATATATTCTCTTCTGTCAGATCTGTTTTTCTGTGACTGTTCTGTATCCCTTTTCTTCTTTTCTGTTTCTATAGCCAGGCTACCACAAGCCTGTGCCTAATCTCATAAGAGATGAACGTATGAACGCAAATTTTGGGATGAATGATGCGAAATTTGACAAGACTGAATTGAATGTATGACTTTAGGTCTGAGGCATAAAATATATTGGACATGTGACTTGGGATTGGATGCATAAATTTGACTATGAACATATAATTTATATATGTTGCATGCATAGTGTATGTTGTAATTTAGATCTGTAATTAATTAGAAGAAAAAATGAGCATATGTTGTAAACTAGATTTGGATCTATGCATATTCTATGATAGAAGAAAAGAGGAACCATTGTATGATTACATATGATTTGAGACCTTGGACAAAATGCATATAAAAGTCAAGATCTGATTTTTTTTAGAAGATATGATTTAAAGATTTAGATTGTTGGGTATATTTTGCATAATGATTCATGACTTAATAAGAAGAAGGATATGGAAACGTAGGTGTAAAAGATTTACATTAATTAGGATCTCTACTATTGTGATTACACCTAAATAGGGAATTTTGCATATATGGCATGCATTGTAATTAATGATCATATTTGGTATAATTTATATGTGAATCTGCTGTATAAGGTTAGTTTAACAAAAATTGGAACATATGTTATAGGGTAAATTATGTCCATATTCTGCGCTATGTAAATGTATGCAAACATGGAAGTATATGATCTTATTGTGAATCACGACAATTATTTAGGCATATGAATTTAGGCCTAATTTATGTTTAGGCAAGGCATGTAAATAGAACCTTTAGAAATATTAAACCTGCTAAATCTGTCATTTACTGAATCCGTTGAAAATGCCTATTTTGCTAATTTGCTAAGTTGCCTAAAACTGCTAGTTCTGTTATATTGCATAGACTGGTAATTAGATTGAAATGCCAAATCTGTTAAATTTGTCTGTTGAGATGCCTAACCTGTTATATGCCAAAATCTGCTAAGTTGCAAAATCTATTAAATCCGTTAAGTCATATAATCTGGAAAAATCTGCCATCTGCTAAAATCTGTTATCTGCTGTGTTGATATAATCATCCTGTTATTGATATAATCTGAATTGGCATATATATATATATATATATATATATATATATTGGGCGTGCGCATAAACGATAAATTATTAATTAATTGGCCGCAAAGATAAACATGGCTAACTCGAGGTTAGAATGAGTTCGCGGCGTAATTCTGCCCGGAACCGCCCGGCACATCCAGTGGCCGCAAACAATAGGTTCTAATGTGAGAAGTTAGTCATAACCTGCTTAAGACACGAGGTTAGGTCTGGCTTGTGGCAGAAGTCTGCCCGGAACCGCCCGGCCCATCCAGCGGCCACAAGCTAGCGACCTAATGTGAGAGGTCTGGGCATTAATAATTAATTAATGCAAATCTAAGATAAGAATGACGTCTAAAACGTATTGGGGAAAATAGGGATAAACCAACGGGATTAATAGGTGTAGTAAACCCGTCCAATACAAAGTTAGACAAATCTGAAAAATCTGTACATCTGATCCGTTAGTCTGAAAACTTGTTAACTTAATTTTAGAACTAGTAAATCTAAATTATGTATGTCTGAACTTGTAAACAAATAAATCTGAAATCTGTTAGTCTGGGGACACAAGGTTAGGAGGGGAATTACTTGTGTCATCTGTTGTTTGGGACCCATATTAGTCAGTAACCCTTTCTGGTATCAAAACTTTGACCCAACAGTAGGTAGGGTCCGGGCACGCTTATTGAACTAATTATAAGTGGTTCATTCTGATAATGGCAAGGGGTGTTGATGGTGCGTTCCAACCGGGTCATGTGCGTGCATGGATCCCGGTCTGCCTCTGAGGATGTAAGACGCCGTGACATCTGTAAATAGGTCTGTGCCAATTGGTTGTCACTTTAGGGAGTGATACACCCTACTGTGGGGCCAACACAGGATATTTATGTATTAGGGAGCCGATCGCTTGGGGTAGGGTACGCTTAGTTCTGTCTGTTTCTGTTGGTACCGTCTGTTTCTGTTGGGTGGTAACACCTGTCTGTTTCTGTGTGGTACCGTCTGTTCGGGTGGTAAAGGCCCATTACTAGTGTACACCTAATTCTACATTCTGTTTCCGTAGGGATAAATCTGTTTCTGCTTCTGTCTGTTTCTGATCGGGTAGTAAAGGCCCATTATTAGCATTCTGTTTCTGTTAAGTATTCTGTACCCGTTCCTGCTTCAATTTAGACATTAGGGTGGCACCTAATTCTGCTATACTAGTATTAGTGCAGAGAAGTGTAAAACAATAGTTTATATCATTCTGTTTTTCTGTTATATCTGCTACACCTGTTATAGTTATCTCACATCCAGTTTTATGTTCATATCATATTATTATTATCTGTTCATATGCTGAAAGTCACTGGACTTGCCAGACTTTTTGTCTGACCCTTGTTGTTTCGCCTCCTTTCTTCCGTTTCCCCCCCAGGTTATCCAAGGAGGGAAATACTTTAGCTTGATCCGGATTTCTCTTTGCTTGAAGTGCTTAAAGTATGGCTTGGCTCTGTATAACTTCCGTTCCATGGGGATTATGATTTTAAACTATGCATTTTGAAGGCTTTTGTACAAGACTGATATTTTGTACTTGAATTCTGAAATTGAAAGGATGTAACCATATTAATTTCTGTTTCCGCTGTAATAAAGTTAAAAATTTTCAAGTACTGTTTTATCTGTCTTGTAAGTTTCTGTCCTGTTTACTAAAATGCTCCACCAAAGTTAAGGCATTCCCTTTGTGAGTGACCGTAACGGAGGTGGGGTGTTACACTTGGTATCAGAGCTGAAGGTTACCAGATTTTAAAAAAAAAAGTTTTGAAAATTATTTTCAAAAAAAAGGTTTTGAAAGGAAGTATTTTCAAAATAAAATAAAATAAATAAAGCTTATTTTGAAAAACATAATCCCCAAGAGCCATATATCTTTCTTTCAGTCCTTTTTGTATTGAACCTTTCCTTTTTCATTTCAGCATGTCTGAAGCATCTGAGATACCAGAGGGTGTTCATGTACCCGGTTGGTTTCGTCAATATCTTGAGGCTAGGACCGCCGCTGCAGGTCCACAAATGATCCCCCTCTTCCACCCCCTCCTCGTGCAATTGCTTTCTCAAAGATCTGTAGAGATTTTAGGGCCATGGGTGGGAAGGATTTCAAAGGAACTGAATCATTCGTAGAAGCAAGGAATTGGCTCAAAGAAACTGAGGATCTATTCGTTATCTTCGAGGTGGACGATAGGCAGAAGGTACAGTTGGCAGTATGGCTGCTCAAAGACGAAGCTTCCTACTGGTGGGAAGTCACTAACGCCGAGAGGCCGGTTGAGACATGGATGGATTTCAGAACAAGGTTTGAGACAAAATTCCTCTCGCAAGCTGAACGAAGTTTACAATTGGAAAAGTTCTTGTCTCTTAAGCAAGGAAGTATGACGGTCAAGGAATACGTCAACCAGTTCAACCAACTAGCAAGATTCGGATTGGATTTAGTCAACACTCAGCATAAAAAGGCTCTCCGCTTTATTAAAGGATTGAATGAGCCACTGCACAGCCTAGCCATGACCCATGTACCCATGGGAGCAACTTACGAGAAATTGGTGGATATGGCACTACTGCACGAGGAAGACAAGGGCCCGAAAGAGACAAAGAAGGAAGAACCACAGAATAAGAAAGCGGGGCCCAAAAAGGAAACACAAAAGAAGGATGAGAAGTCTGAAGATAAGAAGGGGAAAAGTGCTTTACTTGTGGGAGCTCAACTCATCTGAACAAGGATTGCAGAAAAAGGAAGGGCGCTTGCTTCAACTGTGGGGTGATGGGACACTTCACTAGGGACTGCCCGAAGAGACGAGGACAAGGAGGGCATGCGAACACTCTTGAGGCTAGTGGCTAGGATAGAAATAGGAAAATTTCTATAGTAGGTTTAATTTCTTTATCTGATTATGACTTTTTCTGATTCTGGTATTTTGATTTTGTAATCGATACTCTGCCTTTAATGCTAGTATTATTTCTGAATTCCGCTATAGAATCAGACCCATAAGGGTTATGGATCATCTGTTTGAGATTGGGGTTTGAGGGATATCTGTGTTAGGCGTAAAGTATGACGCATACATTCTGAGTTTTCGTGGGGTATGATTTTATCATGCTTAGCTTCCTAAGAATCATTAGGGAACCTGATCTGTACCAGTAGTCTGTAAATATCTAAATACTTTTTATAGGATTTCCAGTTTTGACATTGTCTAAAGAAGGTAATCGTCTGGGTGTCAATTTGATGTTGGTTTCGGTCTTTGGGGCCGATACTTAGGACCCATGTCTAATGGGAACCAAATTTTCGTTCTATCTGTACTCGCTTCCATCATTCGACTGTATCCTATCGATCGAATATTTGAACTTTAGGTAGAAACTAATGGGTGTAAACATGTGTTTGAGACATGTTATGTTTGATGGTTGCAAGTGGATGCAAGTGGTTGCTAGTGGTTGCCCGTGGATGCATATACACACACTAGGCACTAGATCGGCTCGAAAACACTCTCATACTGCATATGGATGGGTGAGCATTTTTCAATTCTTGTGGATGCAAAATGGTTGATTCAGCACATGGATGTTGCATTTGAGTGAATGATTGTGCACTCATATAGAAATAATATATATCATCAGAATTTTATGGCATACATGTTGGACTCATGGCACTGACATAATTCGCATTAAGGAGGTCAACTGAATCAGTAGACCGCCTGATCTTTGCATTAGATAAGGAACATATACACACACTTTTGCATATGTTCATACAACATTAGAAGTTTTCTAAGGACAATGGATGCTTGTGGATGATGGTTGAATAGATGGGTGATTGGATGGTAGGACACATTCTTCTTAACTTGAAGATTTCGGGGACGAAATCCTTTTAAGTGGGGGAGAATGTAACACCCCGTGTATTCTATAACTGTGAAATTAACAAATTAAAGTATAATTAATTTGAAATCAAAGAACTAAGGGAAACGGGATACGCCATTGCGTTCGTCTCGGAAAAATACGCGAAATAGAGTCCGAGTTTTCGAAAAACGGAGTCCGTATGAAGAAGATATAGCCTCCGGAAGTTTCTGAATTAAGTTTAAAATTCGAACAGCTCAGAAAAACAAGTTTAAAATTAAAAATCGGGCCCAATTGGCCAGGGCGGGAAAATTCCCGCCTAAGACACCCAGGTCGACTGGGCTGTCGACCTGGTCTAGCCAGGTCGACAGGGCTGTCGACAGGGCTGTCGACCTGGTCCAGACCCAGGTCGAACCCAGCCCACCCTGGCTGGCCTAGTCTATGTTGGTCGATTTTCAGAAGCATGCTTTGTCATTAGGGCTAGGTGGCAGGCTCTAAATGGTCTCTCTTTCGAATGAATGGCTACGATCAATCCAAGCAACATCGATGGTCCTAATCAGTTCATAAACTCTATAAAAATGACCCTAGACTCTACCTAACCTAAGTCTCTAACACAATTCTCTAGCCTCCATTGCTCTCTTCTTCTAATTAAAAATAAAAATGGCGTCGCTACTCTGCTAGAATCAAAACTAGAAGTCAATCAACATCATCCTAAATTCAAATTTGAGATAAAAGCTTCTGCAACAATTCTGTAACAACTAAAGTTCTTTCTTCCAATCAAGGCAAGTACAGTTATTTTCCGCTATAAACGTTAATTATAATTTTGATATGTTTTTAATTCTGAATCTGAGATTGTATATATATTCTCTTCTGTCAGATCTGTTTTTCTGTGACTGTTCTGTATCCCTTTTCTTCTTTTCTGTTTCTATAGCCAGGCTACCACGAGCCTGTGCCTAATCTCATAAGAGATGAACATATGAACGCAAATTTTGGGATGAATGATGCGAAATTTGACAAGACTGAATTGAATGTATGACTTTAGGTCTGAGGCATAAAATATATTGGACATGTGACTTGGGATTGGATGCATAAATTTGACTATGAACATATAATTTATATATGTTGCATGCATAGTGTATGTTGTAATTTAGATCTGTAATTAATTAGAAGAAAAAATGAGCATATGTTGTAAACTAGATTTGGATCTATGCATATTCTATGATAGAAGAAAAGAGGAACCATTGTATGATTACATATGATTTGAGACCTTCGACAAAATGCATATAAAAGTCAAGATCTGATTTTTTTAGAAGATATGATTTAAAGATTTAGATTGTTGGGTATATTTTGCATAATGATTCATGACTTAATAAGAAGAAGGATATGGAAACGTAGGTGTAAAAGATTTACATTAATTAGGATCTCTACTATTGTGATTACACCTAAATAGGGAATTTTGCATATATGGCATGCATTGTAATTAATGATCATATTTGGTATAATTTATATGTGAATCTGCTGTATAAGGTTAGTTTAACAAAAATTGGAACATATGTTATAGGGTAAATTATGTCCATATTATGCGCTATGTAAATGTATGCAAACATGGAAGTATATGATCTTATTGTGAATCACGACAATTATTTAGGCATATGAATTTAGGCCTAATTTATGTTTAGGCAAGGCATGTAAATAGAACCTTTAGAAATATTAAACCTGCTAAATCTGTCATTTACTGAATCCGTTGAAAATGCCTATTTTGCTAATTTGCTAAGTTGCCTAAAACTGCTAGTTCTGTTATATTGCATAGACTGCTAATTAGATTGAAATGCCAAATCTGTTAAATTTGTCTGTTGAGATGCCTAACCTGTTATGTGCCAAAATCTGCTAAGTTGCAAAATCTATTAAATCCGTTAAGTCATATAATCTGGAAAAATCTGCCATCTGCTAAAATCTGTTATCTGCTGTGTTGATATAATCATCCTGTTATTGATATAAACTGAATTGGCATATATATATATTGGGCGTGCGCATAAACGGTAAATTATTAATTAATTGGCCGCAAAGATAAACATGGCTAACTCGAGGTTAGAATGAGTTTGCGGCGTAATTCTGCCCGGAAACGCCCGGCACATCCAGTGGCCGCAAACAATAGGTTCTAATGTGAGAAGTTAGTCATAACCTGCTTAAGACACGAGGTTAGGTCTGGCTTGTGGCAGAAGTCTGCCCGGAACCGCCCGGCCCATCCAGCGGCCACAAGCTAGCGACCTAATGTGAGAGGTCTGGGCATTAATAATTAATTAATGCAAATCTAAGATAAGAATGACGTCTAAAACGTATTGGGGAAAATAGGGATAAACCAACGGGATTAATAGGTGTAGTAAACCCGTCCAATACAAAGTTAGACAAATCTGAAAAATCTGTACATCTGATCCGTTAGTCTGAAAACTTGTTAACTTAATTTGTGAACTAGTAAATCTGAATTCTGTATGTCTGAACTTGTAAACAAATAAATCTGAAATCTGTTAGTCTGGGGACACAAGGTTAGGAGGGGAATTACTTGTGTCATCTGTTGTTTGGGACCCATATTAGTCAGTAACCCTTTCTGGTATCAAAACTTTGACCCAACTGTAGGTATTCTGGGCACGCTTATTGAACTAATT
The DNA here is from genome assembly GCA_030737875.1 of Allium sativum. Taxonomy (NCBI): domain Eukaryota; kingdom Viridiplantae; phylum Streptophyta; class Magnoliopsida; order Asparagales; family Amaryllidaceae; genus Allium; species Allium sativum. Next base: position 239,223,689 of record CM060912.1, read on the forward strand.
ATAAGTGGTTCATTCTGATAATGGCGAGGGGTGTTGATGGTGCGTTCCAACCGGGTCATGTGCGTGCATGGATCCCGGTCTGCCTCTGAGGATGTAAGACGCCGTGACATCTGTAAATAGGTCTGTGCCAATTGGTTGTCACTTTAGGGAGTGATACACCCTACTGTGGGGCCGACACAGGATATTTATGTATTAGGGAGCCGATCGCTTGGGGTAGGGTACGCTTAGTTCTGTCTGTTTCTGTTGGTACCGTCTGTTTCTGTTGGGTGGTAACACCTGTCTGTTTCTGTGTGGTACCGTCTGTTCGGGTGGTAAAGGCCCATTACTAGTGTACACCTAATTCTACATTCTGTTTCCGTAGGGATAAATCTGTTTTTGCTTCTGTCTGTTTCTGATCGGGTAGTAAAGGCCCATTATTAGCATTCTGTTTCTGTTAAAGTATTCTGTACCCGTTCCTGCTTCAATTTAGACATTAGGGTGGCACCTAATTCTGCTATACTAGTATTAATGTAGAGGAGTGTAAAACAATAGTTTATATCATTCTGTTTTTCTGTTATATCTGCTACACCTGTTATAGTTATCTCACATCCAGTTTTATGTTCATATCATATTATTATTATCTGTTCATATGCTGAAAGTCACTGGACTTGCCAGACTTTTTGTCTGACCCTTGTTGTTTCGCCTCCTTTCTTCCGTTTCCCCCCAGGTTATCCAAGGAGGGAAATACTTTAGCTTGATCCGGATTTCTCTTTGCTTGAAGTGCTTAAAGTATGGCTTGGCTCTGTATAGCTTCCGTTCCATGGGGATTATGATTTTAAACTATGCATTTTGAAGGCTTTTGTACAAGACTGATATTTTGTACATGAATTCTGAAATTGAAAGGATGTAACCATATTAATTTCTGTTTCCGCTGTAATAAAGTTAAAAATTTTCAAGTACTGTTTTATCTGTCTTGTAAGTTTCTGTCCTGTTTACTAAAATGCTCCACCAAAGTTAAGGCATTCCCTTTGTGAGTGACCTTAATGGAGGTGGCGTGTTACAAGCTCATTAATGGCTTCCATGGTCATTCCTATGATTTTGGGATACTTCTTGGACTGTACACTCCGTATAGAAGTTTGCATGCAACTTTTTGGCATCTACTCGAACTTTTGGACAATCATAGATATTCCTGGATATTGAAGCTTTCCATTGAATATTAGTGTTCACTCTAACACATTTTGGCATAACGGAAAAGAAGAAGGACATTTTGGTCAAAGTTTGAAATTAACAAGATATTTGTTATTCTATTATACAACTGTGTATACTCAAAGTGTCCGAACTTGGATGAACTTTGTAATTGATATAATGATGATGAATGATTACTATAAAGTGTACATACACATTAGTGCCGAACCACTATAAAAAGTTGTATTTTCCTTTACATTTTGTTGCTTTTGGTTGCTTGGATACCGGGTTTTCTTCTAAACCCACTCTTGAGGTTGGCATGATCAAATAAACAATTTCCTACATCAACACTTTAGCACGTCAGGATGAGGGTGCAAAAATTTCGACTTCGGCTTTTGTAACACACCAAATTTTCTATTAACACTAAATTAACAAATTAAGGTATAATTAACTCTAAATTAAAGAATTAAGGGAAATGGGTTACGCCGTTGTGTTCGTCTCGGAATTCTGCTTGAGATAGAGTCCGAGTTTGTGTAAATCGGACTCCGTATGAAGGAGTTATGACCTCCGGAAGTTTTAGAATTCAATTTAAATTTCAAACAGCTCAGAATTCGGTTTAAATTTCAAAAACAGACCCAAACTGGGCTGGGCGGGAAAATTCCTGCCCAAGAACCAGGTCGACATGGGGGTCGACCTGCGTACCCAGGTCGACCAAGGGGTCGACCTGTCGGTCGACCTGTCCAGTCGACCTGGTCAGGTCCTGGCTGGCCTGGTCGGGGTTCTGGTCGAATTTCTGAGCTCTGGTGTATCACTAGGGCTGATTTGTCACTTTCTGATTGGCTCCTCTTGGTGTGTATGGTCTGGATTCACTCTTTGACCATCTGTCGGCTCAAATCTATCTGAAATTCTTTAAATACAACCCAACACTCAACCTCAATTCACACAAATAAAATAGAACTAGAGCCATCATGCTGCTGGGAGGAAACTAGGAGTAGTCATCAGTTGGAGAAAGCTTAGAGACGAACAAATTCTAATTAAATTAAGAATCAAAACAACGTTTATCTACCCAAAGGAAAGCATTGCAAACTCAGAACTCAGAAACCAGAACTCAAGTTCATCGTTCGTTGTAAGTTTAGTTATGTTCTAGGATGCGAATCAAAATCAATGTCATGCCTTGGAAATAAATCGAAAATAGAACGATGTTTATTTTATTATATGTGGAATTGAATGATATTGATCTATGTCTGTGGTTCTATTTTGTTATCATGTTGAATTGGGAATTAATGGATAAGTCTATTCATATGTATATGAACTTGGAGTAAAACCTGTTATGACAAGTTGTGTAGTTTATCATGTTATGCAAGTTTTTGGTTGTAAAATTCTATCACATATGTGACCAAATGTTAGTTCTACATGTTTATGTGTATATGTTAAACCTATGCTATAATTCAAGTTCACACTTATTCATATGTTTGTGATTGATTTGCAAGTTCACATATATGTAAGATGATTTAGTCTGTGTTGTAAGTTCACATATATGTAAGTTAATTTAGTCTATGTTGCAAATTCGCATATATGTCTATGATGCAAATTCACATATATGTATGTGGCTTAGTCTACGGTGCAAGTTCACACCCATGACATTCATGATAACTATTTTGCAAGTTCACCCCTATTGTGTCCATATTGACTATGCCAAAAATGCCAAGTTTACACCTATGTCATGTTTATGTTAATGGATTTCTTTATGCAAATTTTGTGTACGCTAAATTAGGCTAAGTTTTTAGCCTAATATTAAATGTCAAAAATCATGCGAGCGGAAAAATTAGGCTAAGATTGTTAGCCTAATATTTAGACGGGGTAACGTTGGAAAAAATTGGTAATTATAGGGAACTTGACATAAATGGGTGAAAGATCACACAGATAATTTATGGCTTGAAACGGTATAAATTATATACCTAAAAATAATGAATTTGGAAACTGGGCCATAACATTTAATTGTTAACAAATTTACATATAAAAAAAAGAACAAATATGTAAATCTAGAAAATACGAATATGCTTAACCTGAGGTTGGATTGAGTTGTGATGTAAATCTTCCCTGACCCGCCCGGCTGTCCAGTAATCACAACAATACCTGTCCAATGTGGGAGGTTAAGGCATTAAGCCCAATAAGGATCCGAGGTTAGACAGAGTTGGGTGTAAACCTGCCCGGAACCGACCGGCTGTACAGTGACCGCAACAATACCTGTCTAATGTGAGTGGTCGGTGCTTTAGTGAATAAATTAAAGCTAGAATGAGGTTGGTAGGGTTAAGTTAACTAAAATACTTAACCAATTCAACATGTTAATTAAACTGATGGGTGGGGTTAGGTTAATGTAGACACTTAACCACTTAACATGTTTGACTAGAAAACCCTAGTAACGGGGACCCATTTCAGTTGTAACCCAATTAGGTATCATGGTACCCTTAAACTAGGCAGGGTGGGTCACGATTACTAGGCTGATTATAAGCGGTCAAAAGCAACGGTGGTTGGTGTAGTAGTATGGGTTCTAACAGAGTGTGGGCGTGCAGACACTTCGAAGCAGACAAACAGGGCACTGAGCATCAGTAGTATGACCTATGCATTCTAGAATTGTATCGGGCCGCCACCATTGGACCTGATACACCCCATGGTGGGACCAACATTGGAATCTATAATCAAGTGGGGCCATATGACAAATATGTTTATGCAAGTATGAGCCGATCTTTAGAAAGGGGATTCACTTCACCCTGATCATGCGGTGCCAATTGAGACAGTGCAAGTAGGTGCAGAGAAGTAATAGTGAGTGCTTTTAGTATAATTAATATTTCCTTCCATATCTTATCTTATATTCTGGTATTGTCCTGTTCTCAGTTTATACGAGTCATGATCTTTTTATTGTTCTCGTGCTAGAATTATAACTAGATTTACCAGACTTATGTCTGACCCATTTTCCTTCCGCTTTCTTTTCTTCCGTCCCCCCCCCCCCCCCCAGGTCCACAGGGAGGAAACACCTCAGCTTAGTCAGATTTTTCACCCAGCTTGAAGAGAGAGAATGTATTGCTTGGATCTCTTTCGTTTTGGGCTATGGCTTTGGACATTCTATGGGGATTTATGCAGTTTAAACTTTATTTCATGCTTCTTTAAGTTTTAAATCAATACAATATTATGGTTGTAATAACTGGAAGTTTGTTTTGAGGCAATAATGGAAATGTTTTGTATGAACACGTATTTATGAAATGAAAGTCTGTTTGTTTTCCGCTGCTTATATATATATATGTGTGTTTATATCTGTCTTGTGTTTTATCTGTGACTTTTACTTATAAACCTCCACCGAAGTTAAGACATTCCCTTTGCGAGTGACTATAATAGAGGTGGAGTGTTTCACTTAGTATCAGAGCACAGGTTTACCAGATTAGATAAAGGTTTTTGAAACTATTTTCAAAAAGAAGTTTAAAGAAGCATTTTTTTCAAGAAAAAGCGTTGGTTTTAAAAGGCATAATTCCCCAAAGCCATACGCACTATCTCTCTATCCTTTTGTCTTGAATCTTTCCTTTTTGTTTCAGCATGTTTGGAGTCTTAACCTTCCAGAGGGAGTACCGATACCTGGCTGGTTCCGAAGGTACCTAGAGGCCAGAGCCAATGGTGCAGGCCCAGCAGACATTCCTCCTCCCACAGTGGCAGCGGTTCCTCCTCCTCCTCGTGGAAATACATTCTCTAAGGCGTGTAGAGACTTCAAGGCTATGGGTGGAAAGGACTTTTATGGAACTGAATCCTTTGTAGTAGCAAGGAACTGGCTAAAGGAGACCGAAGATTTATTCGTCATCTTTGAAGCTGATGACAGGCAAAAGATACAACTAGCAGAGTGGTTGCTTAAAGACGAAGCTTCTTATTGGTGGGAAGTTACCCATGCTGAGAGGCCAGTGGAAACTTGGGAAGATTTCAGGATGAGGTTTGAGATGAAATTCCTCTCCCAAGCTGAAAGAAGCCTGCAGATGGAGAAGTTCCTAACTCTTAAACAAGGAAGTATGACGATCAAGGAGTACGTCAATCAGTTTAATCAACTGGCCAGATTTGGGCTGGATTTAGTAAACACCCAACACAAGAAGGCCCTTCGCTTCGTCAAAGGTCTGAATGAGCCTCTACACAGCCTTGCTATGACCCATATACCCATTGAGGCGACTTATGAAAGCTTGGTGGACATGGCGCTGCTACACGAGGAAGATAAAGTCAAGAAAGAGGCAAAGGTGGAAGTACCTCAAGAAAATAAAGAGGATTTACAGGCTAAGAAAACAAACTTCAAGAAGGGAGGGAAGAACAAAAAATCCCGTGAAAAGAGAAGGTGTAATTTCTGTGGCATCGTTGGACATATAGCGAAAGACTGCAGAAAGAAGAAGGCGAAGATGAATGGTGGTTGTTTCCATTGTGGTGAGACTGGACACCTGGCTAAGGTCTGCCCAACGAAGCGGGGGCAGGGACAGAAGACTGGATCCACTTCAGGGGACAGGTTCACGCGCTGGTGGCACCTCCGCAGGAGCGAGGTAAAATTGTTTCTGTAGAAAGTTTAGTTTATCTCTGTGATCATCCAGTTCGCACTCTCTTTGATTCTGGAGCATCACACTTCTTTATTTCATCTGCTTTAGTGGAATCTCTGCACCTAGACACTAGTATGCTAGAAGATCCCTTGGTTGTTTCAAATCCAATTGGGGGCTCAGCTTATTTGTCAACGGTTTGTTTGGATTTGAAAATCACTATTCTAAGTGTTGAGTTTAGATGTAGTGCCTTTGTTTTGGGTTTCTCGGGATATGATTTGATCTTAGGCATGGACTAGTTATCCAGTAAGGTGCCATTCTTTATTGTGAGAAAAGAGTGGTTAGACTCTTGACTCGGCTCGGTAACACTCTAGAAATTTCTTGTAATCTCTTGAATGCTGTTATGCTTAGTTATCTAGAGTCGCTTGATGCTTCTGTTGAGAATTTGAAGTCGATTAGAGTGGTTCGTGAATATCCGGATGTCTTTGAAGAGGTGAAGGGCTTACCTCTGAGGCGGGAGACAGACTTCCGCATATATCTTGTTGATAATGCAAAGCCCGTAACTTTACCTGTTAGACACATAGCTCCAAAGGAGAGAAAGGAGCTCAGTAAGCAAGTTAAGGAGCTTCTCGAGAAGGGGTTTATAAGGCAGAGTATCTCGGAATGGGGTGCTCCAGTGGTGTTTGCCGCCAAAGCAGATGGCTCACTACGTCTTTGTGTGGATTATAGGGAGCTAAACAAGCTGACTAGGAAGAATAGACACCCGCTTCCCAGAATAGACGATTTGTTTAATCAGCTTGTAGGTGTGTTGGTTTTCTCCCAACTTGATCTGGCTACTGGGTTCCATCAGCTAAGGGTTGCTGAAGATAGCATTGATAAGACGACGTTCAGAACCCCAGACGGTTTCTTCGAGTGGCTTATCATGCCTTTCAGCTTGACAAACGCACCCGCATATTTCGTAGACCTAATGAGCAGGGTGTTCAGAGAATTCCTCAACAAATTTTTGGTCGTCTTTGTAGACGATATTTTGATCTTCTCAAAGAATGAGGAAGAACATGCTCAGCATCTGAAGGAGGTCATGGATACTCTCCATGCACATAAGCTAAAAGCGAAATTCTCCAAGTGCCACTTCTGGAGAGAAGAAGTAAGGTTTCTTAGACATATAGTGTCCAAAGGGGGGTTAGCTGTGGACCCCGCAAAAGTAGTGGCAATGCAAGATTGGAAGGCACCAAGAAATGCAACCGAAGTCCGAAGCTTTCTCGGGCTAGCAGGTTTCTACCGAAAGTTCATTAGAGATTTCGCGAAACTCTCAGCCCCACTCACAAGGAAAACAAAGAAGAATCTAGCGTTTGTCTAGGATTTGGATTGTGATATTGCTTTCCAATGCTTGAAAAGGGCTTTCACAACAGCCCCAGTTCTTACATTGCCAGATGGAAGCAAAATGTTCACAGTATACACAGATGCATGCGGAACGGGACTAGGCGTTGTTCTGATGCAAGAAGGGAAGGTAGTAGCTTATGGTGGAAGACAATTGAAAGTTCATGAAAAGAACTACCCAACCCACGATCTTGAGTTAGCCTCCATCGTCTTTGCGCTTAAGTCTTGGCGCCATTATCTCCTAGGTGAGAAGTTTGAATTATATACTGACCATAAATCATTGAAGTATCTTTTCTCGCAGAAAGACCTTAACTTGAGGCAGCAAAGGTGGATGGAATTTCTTGCTTCGTATGATTTTGAGATTTCCTATACTCCTAGCAAGGGCAACGTATTAGCATACGCCTTAAGCAGAAAGTTGCTAACCTTAAAACCTCTCTTTGTGGAAAGGCAAAGCTTGGAGTTCATAGCAAGCTTTAACTTCAGACCCTCCATCGACTTTGTACCCGGCCTGCTAGCAACATTAGAAGTGCAACCAAATCTATTAGACTCAGTCGGGGTCGCACAACGCGAAGACCCTTAGCTTGTTGGTGTGATTGATAAGTTAATTAGGGGTGAAACTTCCAGTCACCTCAATAGGTACTCCATCGATGATAAGGGTTGGCTGAGGCAAGATGGGAGACTATGCGTCCCACAAGCAAGGGATTTGGTAAAGACAGTTCTCGAGGAAGCACACCATTCCAAGATGACAATACACACAGGTGGAGGCAAGATGTACAAAGACGTAAAGAGAGTTTTCTTTTGGAATGGCATGAAGAAGAACATGGCAGATTTCATTTCTAAGTGCATGATATGCCAATAGGTCAAGGCGGAACAAAAGAAGCCTGGAGGACTACTTCATCCTCTAGGAGTCCCACAATGGAAGTGGGGTAGCATATCAATGGACTTCATTGATGGGTTGCCTAGGTCAAAAAGGGGCAATACTAGCATTTGGGTAGTGGACAGGCTCACAAAAAGTGCCCACTTTATACCTGTCAAGAGTAGAAGGGCTGCCTCATCTCTAGCATCTCTTTATCTCAAGGAAATAGTTCGACTCCATGGAATACCCTCCAGCATAGTGAGTGACCGAGATCCTATCTTTACGAGCGAGTTTTGGCAGAGTCTGCAAGAAGTTGTAGGCACACAGTTATGCTTGAGCACGACCTATCACCCCCAAACTGATGGTCAAACAGAGAGGGTGAACAGAGTATTAGAAGATCTTTTGAGCCTGCGCGTTCTTGACTTTGGAGGGACATGGGAGGATCATCTCCCTTTAGTGGAATTCGCCTACAACAACAGCTACCAGGCCACCATCGACATGGTGCCCTTCGAAGCTTTGTATGGAAGACCGTGCCGATCACCAACTTGTTGGTGGGAGTCTACAGACAAGCTTATACTTGGGCCAGACATGATTAGAGAGACTTCAAAAAAAGTGGACTTGATATGAAGGAGAATGAAGACTGCCCAAGATAGACAGAAATCCTACGCAGACAAAAGGACCAATCTTGAGTTTGAGGTTAGGGATAGGGTTTTCCTTAAGGTATCTCCTTAAAGGAACGTCGTTCGCTTTGGATCCGCAGGAAAGCTAGCAACAAGATTTGTAGGACCATTCCCTATCATTGAGAAGATTGGGAAGATGGCTTATAGAGTAGAGCTGCCCTAAAGGTTGGCTGGAATTCACAATGTCTTTCATGTTTCTCATCTCCGGAAATGTTTACATGAGTCTGTGGAAGTAGTGGAGCCAAGCGTTCTAGAAGAACTTGAAATAGAACGAGAAACAACTGTGCGGAGAGTCCCAACTCGAATTGTAGGAACTGAAATCAAAAATCTACGCAACCGCGAAGTCAAGCTTGTTAAGGTTCAATGGAGCGATGCCGAGGAAGTTGCGACTTGGGATACCAAGGACATAATACGCGCTGCCTACCCTTTTCTTTTTGAGGGTACGTCTTTGACCTCTCTTTTTCCATAAGTTTATGCTTGTATCTACCTTTTAGTGTATCTTCTCGGTCCTTTTTCTCCTAACTCCTTAGGTAGAAACTAATGGATGTAAACATGTATTTGAAACATTTTATGATTGATGGCTGCAAGTGGTTGCTAGTGGTTGCTCGTGGATGCATATACACACACCCTAGGTATTAGATCGGCTCAGTCACCTCCATATTGCATACACATATATGTATTCATAATTGTATGTGGTTAAAACTTGATATGTTGTCATATGGATGTCGCATTTGCATGAATGATTGCATACTCATGTAGAATTACGAGCAGGGAAAATTTGCATACATAATGGATTCATGACACTTACATAATTTGCATGAAGGAGGTCAACTGAATCAGTAGACAACCTAGTTTTTGCATTAGATAAGGACATATACACACACTATGCATATGATCATGAAGCATTAGAAGTCTTTTAAGGACAATGGACGCCTGTGTTTGTTGGTTGAATAGATGGACGATTGGATGTTAGGATATACGTTCTTCCAGACTTGAAGATTTCGGGGACGAAATCCTTTAAGGAGGGAAGAATGTAACACCCCAAATTTTCTGTTAGCACTAAATCAAAAAATTAAAGTATAATTAATTTTAAATGAAAGAATTAAGGGAAAGGGTTACGCCATTGCTTTCGTCTCGGAATTCTACTTGAGATAGAGTCCGAGTTTATGTAAATCGGACTCCGTATGAAGGAGTTATGACCTCCGGAAGTTTCAGAATTCAATTTAAATTTCAAACAGATCAGAATTCGGTTTAAATTTCAAAAACAGACCCAAACTGGACTGGGCGGGAAAATTCCCGCCCAGGAACCAGGTCGACCTGGGTACCCAGGTCGACCTGGGGGTCGACCTGCCCACTCGACCTAGTCAGGTCTTGGTTGGCCTGGTTGGGGTTCTGGTCGAATTTCTGAGCTCTGGTGTGTCACTAGGGCTGATTTGTCACTTTTTGATTGGCTCCTCTTTGTGTTTATGGTCTGGATTCACTCTTTGACCATCTGACGGCTCAAATCAATCTGAAATTTTATAAATACAACCCAACACTCAACCTCAATTCACACAAGTAAAATAGAACTAGAGCCGTCATGCAACTGGGAGGAAACTAGGAGTAGCCGTCAGTTGGAGAAAGCTTAGAGACGAACAAATTCTAATTCAATTAATAATCAAAACAACGTTTATCTACCCAACGGAAAGCATTGCAAATTCAGAACTCAGAAACCAGAACTCAAGTTCGTCGTTCGTTGTAAGTTTAGTTATGTTTTGGGATGCGAATCAAAATCAATGTCATGCCTTGGAAATAAATTGAAAATAGAACGATGTTTATTATGTTATATGTGGAATTGAATGATATTGATGTATGTATGTGGTTCTATTTTGTTATCATGTTGAATTAGGAATTAATGGATAAGTCTATTCATATGTTTCCGAACTTGGAGTATAACCTGTTATGACAAGTTGTGTAGTTTATCATGTTATGCAAGTTTTAGGTTGTAAAATCCTATCACATATGTGACCAAATGTTAGTTCTACATGTTTATGTGTATATGTTAAACCTATGCCATAATTCAAGTTCACACTTATTCATATGTTTGTGATTGATTTGCAAGTTCACATATATGTAAGATGATATAATATGTGTTGTAAATTCACATATATGTAAGTTGATTTAGTCTATGTTGCAAATTCACGTATATGTCTATGATGCAAATTCACATATATGTATGTGGCTTAGTCTACGTTATAAGTTCACACCCATGACATTCATGATAACTATTTTGCAAGTTCACCCCTATTGTGTCCATATTGACTATGCCAAAAATGCCAAGTTTACACCTATGTCATGTTTATGTTAATGGATTTCTTTATGCAAATTTTGTGTACGCTAAATTAGGCTAAGTTTTTAGCCTAATATTAAATGTCAAAAATCATGCGAGCGGAAAAATTAGGCTAAGATTGTTAGCCTAATATTTAGACGGGGCAACGTTGGGAAAAATTGGTAGTTATAGGAAACTTGACATAAATGGGTGAAAGATCACACAGATAATTTATGGCTTGAAACGGTATAAATTATATACCTAAAAATAATGAATTTGGAAACTTGGCCATAACATTTAATTGTTAACAAATTTACATATAAAAAAAAGGAACAAATATGTAAATTTAGAAAATACGAATATGCTTAACCCGAGGTTGGATTGAGTTGTGATGTAAATCTTCCCTGACCCGCCCGGCTGTCCAGTAATCACAACAATACCTGTCCAATGTGGGAGGTTAAGGCATTAAGCCCAATAAGGACCCGAGGTTAGACTGAGTTGGGGTGTAAACCTGCCCGGAACCGACCGGTTGTCTAGTCACCGCAACAATACTTGTCTAATGTGAGTGGTCGATGCTTTAATGAATAAATTAAAGCTAGAATGTGGATGGTAGGGTTAAGTTAACTAAAACACTTAACCAGTTCAACATGTTAATTAAACTGATCGTAGGGTTTGGTTAATGCAGACACTTAACCACTTAACATGTTTGACTAGAAAACCCTAGTAACAGGGACCCATTTCAGTACTAACCCAATTAGGTATCATGGTACCCTTAAACTAGGCAGGGTGGGGCATGATTACTGGGCTGATTGTAAGCGGTCAAAACCGGCGGTGGTTGGTGTAGCAGTGTGAGTTCTAACGGAGTGCGGGCGTGCACACACTTCAGAGCAGACAAACAGGGCACGGTGCACCAATAGTATAACCTATGCATTCTAGAATTATGTCGGGCCGCCGCCATGGGACCTGATACACACCATGGTGGGACCAGCATAGGAATCTACAATCAAATGGGGCCGTATGACACATATGTTTATGCGAGTATGAGCCGATCTTTAGAAATGGGATTCGCTTGACCCTGATCATGGGGTGCCAATTGAGACAGTGCAAGTAGGTGCAGAGAAGTAATAGTGAGTGCGTTTAGTATAGTTAGTATTTCCTGCCATATCTTATCTAATATTCTGGTATTGTCATGTTCTCAGTTTATATAAGTCATGATCTTTTTATTGTTCTCATGCTAGAATTATAGCTAGACTTACCAGACTTATGTCTGACCCATTTTCCTTCCGCTTTCTTTTCTTCCGTTCCCCCTCTGGTCCACAGGGAGGAAACACCTCAGCTTAGTTAGATTTTTCACCCAGCTTGAAGAGAGAGAATGTATTGCTTGGAAAAAATCCGTCATTTCCCTATTATCACCCTTTAACTTCTTTCTATTCTAATTTTATTCGTTCGGCTGTGAGATTTGTGTTACTTTGATGATGTTGTATTTTTCTTCTTCTTCTTCTATTCTAATTTTCTGTCTTACCTATTATCACCCTCTAACTTCTTTCTATTAACTATCCGACATTTCCGATGTCTGAATATTCGACATTGGTATTTGTGTCAATTTTTGGAGTCGAAAATCCCCGGGTCGACATTGGGGAACATTCACTATAACGACCCGGGGATTTTCGACTCCGAAAATCGACACAAATACCAATGTCGACTATTCAGACATCGGAAATGTCGGATAGTTAATAGAAAGAAGTTAGAGGGTGATAATAGGTAAGATAGAAAATTATAATAGAAGAAGAAGAAAAATACAACATCATCAAAGTAACAGTACTAGTAATCCGGTAGGTTTAGACTGTGCGTGCTTGTTTTGTGTCTGTGGTTTACATCCTAGGACTGGATACACTCTAGGGAGGACCTTGTACAGTTAACTACATTTCATGATTAAGCCGTATGACACCGATACACGATGAGCTAGGCTTATAGGGAGCCGATCGACTAGACCGAGTAGTTGGACCTTGATTTAGGTCACCTCAAGATGTTAGGCCAACTTTGGGCCAAGGGATCATTTCTTGTTTATACTTGACATGGGTTGGATTACTAGTACTGTTGGTGCAAAACTTAACCTTGTTTATGCAATGCCACACTTGATCTATCTTGTTAACTTTTCACCATGCCAGTTATCAGCCTATGTCTCATCTCTGTTTTACATGTCCAGTTAACTTTATTAGTTTTTATACTAATAGTAGGTAGGACTTACCAGTCTTTTTGACTGACCCATTTTCTTTCGCCTCTTTTCTTCCGTTTCCCCCCCAGGTTCTCAGGGTGGGAACACTAGCACCTAGCTGGATCTCTAGCTTGCTTACTGGATAGCTCATGTACGGTTTGGACTTGAGCTCGTTATGGCTTACCACATCTACTTTGGGGATAGTTTACTTTATGTTATTTCCAGTTTTCAGTTTATGTTCCTAGGCTTGTAGTAGTTAGAAAATAATGACTTTGTACTTTTGATGTAAGTTGACTATGGTTTTGAAATAGTATTTTTTATCTGCTGCTTTATTTACTCTGTTTTACTTATATGTTCTGTCTTGTGATATCTCATGCATGTTTACCTTGTCCAACACCCCTCCAAAGCCAGTGTACTTGCAAGAGTGACCCTGGCGAAGGTGGGGTGTTACAGCCTATATGTAAATATTGCCCACCCCCTCGGATTTACTTAACCCACCCACTGTTCTACCTGATTTACATAACCTAATTTTAGTTCATATTCATACAATCCCTATGGATTAACTAGGTTAAGAATTCCAATTTGTTACCATGTCCATTTATGGTTATAATATGCTAGACCTCCGACATTAGGCCTACAACTTGTGGATGTTGGATATGCCGGTCGGGTCCGGGCAGACTTCTTCCACAAGTTGGTCCTAACCTCATGTCTTAGCCCATTTTGTATTTGTGTACTTAGATCCCTCACATTAGGTTCAACATTAGTGGTTGCTGGATTGTGCCGGTCAGGTCTGGGCAGACTTCTACCACTAATGCAACCTTACCTCGTGTCATAAGTGCAGTTACAGTTTTCTAATTACCGTAATCCTAGGCATTTTAATTATTATCCAATTAATTGTACCTATGTCCCTATAGGTATTCATTCCCATTTACCCAATTATATTCACAATGGATAATATGTCCAAATTCATGTTCGTCATTCAAGTTATGCCAATTCTAATGTTTTCCCCCGTTCCCCAATTAACACATTCACATATGATTCGCGGTATACCTAGGCTAAATAATAGCCTAGTTATAAACAATAAAAGGGAAAGGTGATAGGAATATGATAAAGGTGATTGGTCTAACATAAATGGCATAATCATGTACTAACACAGTGATAAGGTGAACATACAAGCATAGATCTAGTGAAATGGTGGAATTTAACTAGTTTTAACGTAACAAGGATGTTAAGATAAGCATGACAAGATCTAAATATTAATTTAGATGTACAAGATTCAGTTCTAATATGATAAGCACGAGGAGATCTAAATAATAAGCAAGATCTGATTAATAGTTTAGATGTCCACAAAATTTAGATCCAATAGTTAAGAGTAGATCTAACACAAATAAGGTTTAAGACCCACATCATAAAATGTCATAGAAGTTACACTAGATCCGACTGGATAGAGATTTAGATCCAAGCTATAACCAATTCAAAATATCATATGTTCGCAATTTACAATGGATCTAGTATAATTTAGTCACAGGAACAAATCCAGACTATAGTCGTATCAGGTTTACTTTCAAATATTTAAATCTAAAAGAAATAAGAACTCATAGTGTTTGGATTAGAAAATAGAACTAGAAAACAAGCTTGTTGAGATGCGGATCTACACTAGAATGATTAGCTTTGTTTGATTATCGCAGAATATAAATGATTCTGTTCAGTTTAGTCACCGGTAGAGTTTGGCCTCCATGGATTATCAATGGAGTAAACAAGAGAAATGGATCTCTATATATTGCTGCCAGATTCCAGAAACCAACTTCCACCTCAGACCTAAGGGGATCGACCACCCTTAGGGGTCGACCCATGAGTCGACACCCCCTTGTAACGACTCGAATTTCGCTCGAACCTAATCGATTGAAAAATTGACCAAGACCATTCAAAACCTGAATATGCTAACTCTGGGAATACCATACATCAGAACAAATAATAGAAGACTTTTATTACATCATAATAACGTAACATTAGAGTATAGAATATATTAGAGTACATCGAATTATATTACAGTGGAAGATTAATTTACATTAGATTTAATACAATGTCGCGGAAACAAGTAAACTAATACAGCGGAAGACTATCAATGCTCTGGACACAGCTTTAAGCTTCGATCCAGAATCCTGCTCAATATATCTGCAAAATCAAGCTACTCGACAGCCCGTGTGGAAAAGAGGGCACCCGAGTTTGCAAGTGAAAAAAACTACAGGTCAATCATGGGACTGGTATGAGAAATCTTGCTTAACTTATCTAAAAATAAGGCTAATCACAGGACCACGCTGCTAACGCAGAACGGGTTTACTCCATCGGATTGCCAGTGCATAAATAAAATAAATTGTTGAACAACACAATGCTTTTTAGAAAAATGAAACCATTATAAGACTCAAGTCCCATCACACAATGCAACGCAAACCGGATGATAGAGTTTTACCTTATAATGGTCAAAAATGCTTGATATGATAAAACAAATTTGATATTATTATTAGTGTATATATGTTTCAAAAATATTTTCAATCATAATGTATCAATCATAGACGGCATAGTACCCCCATCCTACTATGTCGCCATACTAGTTCTACAATCAAAACTGCATGATGTCGTATTGGAAGTTGGATTTCCATCATGAGTCAAGGCTAGGGACGATCTCCTTACCGATTCGAGACACTCTAGCAAATGTCTCAGGATTCTGACACTGGAGAACCCTTGGATCCTGCAGGGTCGGTCCACGAATACTTTAATGGATTGGCAATTCCTGAACACACGCATCCCGGTCCTATTAAACCTATAAATTGGTCACTATTGACCAATATAACCAAGGCCTTGTAATCCATCACCCACATAAGTTAAATGTCAAGGCTTGCAAAACCTTGATACCACTTCTAGCTAGGAAAAAACGTGTGCACTCCCTGCATTCCCTTGTCCCGTTTCTTACTCTTACTAGGATGTGAGGCTCGCGAAGTTGCGCTACACAAAGCTATGCTAAATAAAGTTGTGCTTTGATCATCAACCACAAGGCCCTGCTTTCCAAAAATAAGCCTAGATCATTTGCATCTTACCATGCCACATTGTCAATCCATACCATATCATTGTTTTCTTCCAATATATAACCCCTGAACTCGTATGTCTCAGAGAAGGGTGTTAAGCAAGAGAATAAAATTCTCCGCCACCAAACCGATATATATTTAGTAGAGATCAACGAATACATCATAAAGGAATACAACGTCAGACATACCATCCATTTACAAGTTTGTTCCAGGTCTAAATGAAATCGGAGATACCTTATTCCTCGTCCCATATGTCCAATACTGGAGAGAGGTTCTCGCATATCCGTCGATCTCCAAGTACATCTGGAAGATCACCACTTATTACCTTATCTTGGGATGCCTCCCAATCAAGACATTAGTAATCATCCAAATGATGTGATGACCTCCAGTCTTCAACCACCGTATTCATCATCTTTGACTTTAAATCATCGTAGTAATTATTCAGAATGGGTTGAACCTGGTCTTTTCGAATAACTCGCGTATTTTATAATCAATAAATAAGTGCTCTAAAACACATCATACGCCTCAATCCAATTCAGAATATTCTTTTAAAATAAATATTCACATTATTAGGGGAAGGCTGCAATCAATTTTATTAAAGATAAACTCTTTTAAATTTATTCTTAAAACACCAATTTGGTTTTAGTATCGAAAATCATTACTTTATGATTGTTCAAATTCAAAAAATCAATCTTATCTTTAACTAGGTTAAAGAACCAATATCATTTAAAACACGGTTCACGATAAACCCAAAATCATCTTCCATTAAATATGAAATTTTCACAGAAATCAAATCAATATATAATCGATATAAATTCCGGTATCAAACTAATAATATACATGGAATAATGGCAAAACCTTTTAAATTCCATACATAGTAACGGTCTTCTTTTACAGAAGCTCATCTCGATTATTATTAAATCGAATCGCATTCAATTCCAATTTAATTAATTAAATTGAAAAACTTTACTTTGGAGAATTTCCATTAAATCTTAATAAAAATTTGTAACTTCCAAATTATATTTTCACTATTAATTGGGTTAAAGAACAAAACTTTAAAACACAGTTCATGATAAACCCAATTCACATTTTATTTTCTTCTAATTACTAAATATAATCGGAAACTCTAATAATCTTAATTCAAAGATTTATTCTTTTCTCAACTGGGTTCAAGAACGGTGTTATTGAAGACACCATTCACGACAAACCCAAAAATCCAATTTATTTAATTCCAAGTAAATATTAATTTATTGGAAAACTTCATTAAATTTTAACTTAAAGATTTATTCTAATTAATAACTAGTTCATTTCGATAAAAATATATTTTTATCTTTTCTAATATGGAATTTTTCATCCAAAATCTCTCCAAACCATTTATTATGATTTTACACAATATATTAATATTTTTAATAAATTTTATCAAGGCCCGTACAGTTGGTTTCCAATAACGGCCACCGAACTGCATCTATAGCGACTTTTTTCAAATTTGATTTGGACATAATTCCAAACCCAACCATTAGATTTTAAACCTCTTATATTCATTGGAAAGCTCTTTTCTATACGAACCAAACGGTTCCAGTTTTAGGAGAATCCGACGGTCGGATCTCCGTTACATCAATTTGAAGTTAATGGTCGAAATTCGCGAATGGTCGCTGTGCGGCGCATTCTATACAGGCCATTATATAAATATATAATATATTATATATGCTTTGTCAGTTTCGTTTTTTAAAACTTATTTTATAAAATATTAATAAATTCATTTTAAAATAATTTTAACTCCAATTTTCAATTCTAAATAAAAATTGAATGTTCTATATCTTTATTATATTATAATATTAATAATTTCAAAATATTGACATCACTTCTTTTGATGTTCATTATAAAGTAAATCAAATCGATCGATAAACCCTTTCGGGTTAAAATAACGTTTGCTGCTTAATTCGGCTTCACATTTTTATATTTTTATATTCGTCTAAAAAGGGACATAGAAATCATAATTTTATTTTAAACTGAATATTATTTTAAAATATTCATAATTTTAAAATATTCTTTATTCCAAAAGATTCTTTATTTTAAATATATTTTACATTAAAAATATTCTGAATCGGAATGTGACTCAATCAATTACCATATAATTTCAGTTATATGGATTTCAGTTATATTTCTCATTATTGTTATATACATGCAAATAAAAATTATAATTTCTATGTCCCTTTTTAGAAGAATATAAAAATATGAAGCCGAATTATGTAGCAAACGTTATTTTAACCCGAACGGGTTTATCGATCGATTCGATTTACTTTATAATGAACTTCAAAAGAAGTGATTTCAAAATCTAACATTTTGAAATTATTAATATTATAATATGGTAAAATATAGAACATTCAATTTTTATTTAAAATTGGAAAATGGAGTTAAAATCATTTTAAAATGGATACATTAATATTTTATAAAATAAGTTTTAAAAAAAGAAACTGGCAAAATATATATAATATATTATATATTTATATAATGGCCTAAATAGAACGCGCCGCACAGCGACCATTCGCGAATTTCGACCATTAAATTCAAATTGATGTAATGGGAGATCCGACCGTCTGATTCTCCTAAAACCGAAATCGTTTGGTTCGTATCGAAAAGATCTTTCCAATGAATATAAGAGGTTTAAAATCTAACGGTTGGATTTGGAATTATGTCCAAATCAAATTTGAAAAAGGTCGCTAAAGATGCAGTTCGGTGGCCGTTATTGGAAATCGACTGTACGAACCTTGATAAAATTTATTAAAAATATTAGTAAATTGTGTAAAATCATAATAAATGATTTGGAGAGATTTTGGATGAAAAGTTCCATATTAGAAAAGATAAAAATATATTTTTATCGGAATGAACCAGTTATTAACTAGAATAAATCTTTAAATTAAGATTTAATGAAGTTTTCCAATAAATTAATATTTACTTGGAATTGAATAAATAAATTGGATTTTTGGGTTTGTCGTGAATGGTGTCTCCAATAACACCATTCTTAAACACAGTTGAGAAAAGTATAAATCTTTTAATTAAGATTATTAGAGTTTCCAATTATTTTTAGTAATTAGAAGAAATTAAAATGTGAATCGGGTTTATCGTGAACTGTGTTTTAAACGATATTTGTTCTTTAACCCAACTAACAGTGAAAATATAATTTGGAAGTTACAAATATGTTATTAAAATTTAATGGAAATTCTCCAAATTAAAGTTTTTCAATATAATATATTAAATTGGAATTGAATGGGATTCGATTTAATAATAATCGAGATGAGCTTATGTAAAAGAAGACCGTTACTATATATGGAATTTAAAAGGCTTTGCCGTTATTCCATGTATATTATTATTCTGATACAGGAATTTATATCGATTATATATTGATTTGATTTCTGTGAAAATTTCATATTCAATGGAAGATGATTTTGGTTTATCGTGAACTGTGTTTTAAATGACATTGGTTCTTTAACCCAGTTAAAGATAAGACTAATTTCTTCAATTTGAATAATCATGAAGTAATGATTTTTGATATTAAAACCAAATTGGTGTTTTAATGAATCTCTAAAAAGAAGATTAAAGAATAAATTTAAAAGAATTTATCTTTGATAAAATTAATGAGAACCTTTCCCTAATAATGTGAATATTTATTTTAAAAGAATATTATGAATTGGATTGAGGCGTATGATATGTTTTTATAACACTTATTTATTGTTTATAAAATACGCGAGTTATTCGGAAAGACCGGGTTCAACCTATTCTGAATAATTACTACGACGATTAAAAGTCGAAGATGAAGACGGTGGTTGAAGACCGGAGGTCTTCACATCTTTTGGGTGATTATTGATGTCTTGATTGGGAGGCATCCCAAGACAAGGTAATAAGTGGTGACCTTGTAGACGTACTTGGAGATCGATGGATATGCAAGAATCTCTCTCCTATATTGGACATATGGGAGGAGGAATAAGGTGTCTCCGGTTTCGTTTAGACCCAGAATGAACTTGTAAATGGATGGTATGTCTGATATTGTATTCCTTTACGTTGTGTTCGTTGATCTCTGCTAAATATATATCTGTTTGGTGGTGGAGAATTTTATTCTCTTGCTTAACACCCTTCTCTGAGACGTACGAGTTCAGAGGTTATATAATGGCAAATGATATGGTATGGATTGACAATGTGGCATGCTAAGATGCAAATGATCAAGACTTATTGTTGAAAAGCAAGGCCATGTGGTTGA
Organism: Allium sativum; assembly: GCA_030737875.1. Classification (NCBI taxonomy): domain Eukaryota; kingdom Viridiplantae; phylum Streptophyta; class Magnoliopsida; order Asparagales; family Amaryllidaceae; genus Allium; species Allium sativum. The sequence continues at coordinate 239,244,180 of CM060912.1, forward strand.
TGATCAAAGTACAGCTTTATTTATCATATCTTTGTGTTGTGTAACTTCACGATCCTCACACTCTGGTAAGAGTCAAAAACGGGACAAAGGAACGCAGGGAGTGCACACGTTTCTTTCTGGCTAGAAGTGGTATCAGGGTTTTGCAAGCCTTGATATTTTACTTATGTGGATGACGGATTACGAGGCCTAAGTTATATTGGTAGATAGTGACCAATTTATAGGTTCAATAGGACCGGGAAGCATGTGTTCAGGAATTGCCAATCCACTAAAGTATTTGTGTACCAGCCCTGTAGGATCCAAGGGTTCGCCAGCGTCCGAATCCTAAGACAATTGCTAGAGTGTCTCGAATCGGTAAGGAGATCATCCCTAGCCTTGACTCATGATGGAAATCCAACTTCCAATATGACATCATGCGGTTTTAATTGTAGAACTTGTATGGCGACATAATAGGATGGGGTACTATGCCGTCTATGATTGATACATTATGATTGAAATTGTTTTTGAAACACATATACACTAATAATAATATCAATTCCATTTTATCATATCAAGCATTTTTGACCATTATAAGGTAAAACTCTATCCTCCGGTTTGTGTTGCATTATGTGATGGGACTTGAGTCTTATAATGGTTTCATTTTTCTAAAAATCATTGCATTGTTCAACGATTTCCTTTATTTATGCACTGGCAATCCAATGGAGTAAACTCGTTCAGCGTTAGCGGCATGGTCCTGTGATTAGCCTTATTTTTAGATAAGTTAAGCAAGATTTCTCATACCAGTCTCATGGCTGACCTGTAGTTTGTTTCACTTGCAAACTGGGGTGCGCTCTTTTCCACACGGGCAGTCGAGTAACTTGATTTTGGAGATATCTTGAGCAGGATTCTGGATCGAAGCTTAAAGCTGTGTCCAGAGCATTGATAGTCTTCCGCTGTATTAGTTTATTTGTTTTCGCTGCATTGTATTAAATCTATTGTAAATTAATCTTCCGTTGTAATATAATTCGATGTACTCTGATATATTCTGTACTCTGATGTTATGTTATTATGATGTAATAAAAGCCTTCTGTTATTTGTTCTAATGTGTTGTATTCCTAGTATTAGGGTTTTGAATGGTCTTTGTTGATTTTGCGATCGATTAGGTCCGAGCGAAATTCGAGTCGTTACACCCCTTGAGGGGTCTACCCCGGGGCTAACACCCCTCCTATGGGGTTAACTCCCCTAGGCGGGATTTTTTTCTGCTTCCCCCACTTTCTGTGATTTCAGATTTTGAACTGAAAATTTTGAATTCTAGGGTCCTATATATATATATAATCATCTGCGCATATACAAACTTCAAACCTTCATAACTTCCTCATACTGTGTCCGTTTTACGCAAAGCAAATGTTTATTTTAACCAAAATTTCAAGACAGATGCAATGGTGCAGTCTGTTTCCCTTAATTCTGAATACTAAACTAATTATTATTTAATATTCTTTCTTTAATGTTGTTAAAATTTTGGGGTGTTACAATATCCCCTACTTAAAGGATTTCGTCCTCGAAATCTTCAAGTTAAGAAGGACGTATATCCTACCATCCATCACCCATCTACTCATCCATCAACCACTAGCATCCATTGTCCTTAAAGACTTCTAATGCTTATATGAACATATGCAAAGGTGTGTGTATATAAACTAATACTAATGCGAAGATTAGGCGGTTTACTGATTCCGTTGACTTCCTCAATGCAATGCATGTTAGTGCCATGAATCCAATATTTATGCAAATAATCCTATTATAATATGTAAGTTCTATATGTGTGCACACTCATTCGTCCAAATGCAACATCCATTTGATAATACACCCATTTTCATCCAAAAAAAGAAAAGAAAATGCACACACATCCATATGCAGTATGAGGGTGATTGAGTCGATCTAGTGCCTAATGTCTGTGTATATGGATCCATAGGCAACCATTAGCAACCACTTGCATCCACTTGCATCCATCAAACATAACATGTCTCAAACAGATGTTTACATCGATACGGTTCCTATCTAAAGGTCGAAAATACTAATGATAGGACATACTCAAATGATAGAAGCAAGCATAGATAAGACTTTGGAAAAAGGAGTTAAGAACATACCCTCGAAAAGGAAAGGGTATGAAGCATGAATCTTGTTTTCGATCTCCCAAGTCGCATCCTCTGTGTTATCTCCCCGTTGAAGCTTTATCAACGTGATATCTTTATTACGGAGCTTCTTAATTTCTGATCCGAGAATACGGGTAGGGACTCATCTGACTGTCGCCTCCCATTCCACTTCTACCTCCTATAATATACTTAGCACAACAACTTCCACAGTGTCATGCAAGCACTTACGCAGATGTGAAACGTGGAAGACATCATGAATGCTGGATATATTTTCTCGGAGCTTTACCCTATAGGCCATTTGGCTGATCCTTTGGGTTATGGGAAATGGTCCCACAGATCTGGGTGCCAACTTCCCTATAGATCCAAAGCGAACCACATTCCTTAGAGGTGATACTTTAATAAAAACTAAGTCTTCTACCTCAAATTCGATGTCAGTCCACCTCTTGTCTGCATAGGATTTCTGCTTATCTTGAGCTGTCTTCATTCGTCATCGAATAAGGTCAATCTTCTCGGATGTTTCTCTAACCATATCAGGTCCAAGTAACAAACTTTCTGTAGATTTCCACCAGTAAGGTGGTGATCTACTGGGTCGTCCGTGCAATGCTTCGAAGGGTGCTATGCCGATGCCAGCTTGATAACTGTTGTTATAGGCAAACTCTACTAAAGGAAGGTGCTCTTCCCAAGTCCCCCCAAAATCTAGGATACACAGCCATAAAATATCCTCTAGAATTCTGTTCACCCTCTCTGTTTGTCCATCGGTCTGAGGATGATAGGCGGTGCTCAAACACAACTGTGTACCAAATGCTTCTTGCAAGCTCATCCAAAATTCACTGCTAAAGATGGGGTCACGATCGCTTGTGATGCAGGAAGGTACTCCATGAAGACGGACTATCTCACGAACATAAATTGCTGCCAACCGTAATGTTGTCTTCTTACTCTTGACTAGGATGAAATGAGCACTCTAAATCAGCCTGTCCACTACTACCCAAATACTGGTGTTGCCTTAGTTTGATCTAGGCAAACCATCTATGAAGTCCATGGAGACACTCTCCCATTTCCACTGTGGAACATCTAAAGGATGATGTAAACCGCCGGGCTTCTATTTTACAGCTTTAACCTACTGGAAAATAAACATTGAGAAACGAATTTTGCCACATCTTTCATCATACCGACCCAAAATAAAACCCTCTTCTTATCTTTGTCCATCCATATCACCGCCTAGACAAAGAGTCATCTTAGAATGGTGGGCTTCTTCTAGGACTGCCTTTATCAAGCTTCCAGTTTGAGGAACATAAAAACCTTCCATCTCGTCGCAACCACCCCTTTTCATCTATGGAATACCCGCTGAGGTGACTAGAAGTCTCCCTTTTTCTTATCTTATCCATGGTGTCCAAAATCTATGGGTCACCTTGCCGCGAAGCTCCTATCTGATCCATAAGAGTTGGTCGTATCTCTGGCGATGCAAACAAATTAGGCAAAATCGATGGAGGGTCTAAAGTCAAAAGTTGATATGAACTCCAAGCTCTTCCTTTCCACAAACAGAGGAATTAAGGTCGTCCTCTGTCTACTTAGTGCATCAGCCACTACATTAACTTGCCTGGGGTATAAGCGATTTCGAAATCATAAGAAGTTAGGAACTCCATCCATCTTTGTTGCCTTAGATTAAGATCCTTCTGCGAGAATAGATACTTGAGAGATTTATAATCGGTATATAAGTAGAACTTCTGTCCAAGCAAGTAATGATGCCACGTCTTTAGCGCGGATACTATGGCAACTAGCTCTAAATCATAGGTAGGGTAGTTCTTCTCATGAACTCTCAATTGTCTACCCCATAACACACTACCTTTCCTTCTTGCATTAGAACCGCACCAAGCCCTATACCGCTTGCATCAGTGTAAACCGTAAACACTTTGTTCCCATCGAGCAAAGTCAAGACTGAGGCTATTATCAGAGCCCTCTTTAAACGATAGAAAGCAACATCATAATTTATACCCCATGAAAATGGCAAGTTCTTGTTTGTTAGCCTGGTGAAAGGGGCTGATATCTTTGCGAAGTCCTTAATGAACTTCCTGTTTTCACTAAAAAATGGCTCAAACATCAATAGTACGAGAATCGTACTTCGCCAATGTGGTTAGAAAATAGATGGACCCACAATCACAAGCAAAAAACGAGGAAAGTAGAAAGAAGACAAAGGTTTTAGAGTGATTCGACCCTAAGCTAGGCCTACGTCCACTATGAAGGTAGGTTGCATTATCATGACAATGATTACAAAGCATATAAACTCTCTTTGTTCATACATTTTCTCTTTCTCTCAAAATACTCTTACTCTCATATACAAATCCCACATAAATTTATGGAATTCAATAGAGGAATGGTGGAATCCGTGGAGGAGAAGAGAACTGTAACACCCCGTGTATTCTATAACAGTGAAATTCACAAATTAAAGTATAACTAATTTCAAATCAAAGAATAAGGGAAACAGGATACACCATTGGGTTCGTCTCGGAATTCTGCTTGAAATAGAGTCTGAGTTTGCGTAAAACGGACTCCGTATGAAGAAGATATGGCCTTCGGAAGTTTCGGAATTCAGTTTAAAATTCAAACAGACCAAAACATCTCAGAAAAACCAATTCAAAATTCAAAATCGGGCCGGATTGGCCAGGGCGGGAAAATTCCCGCCCAAGGCACCCAGGTCGACTTGGTAGTCAACCTGGGGCTACCCAGGTCGATTGGGAAGTCGACCTGGGTCACCCGTGTCGACTGCCAAGTCGACACGGTGTCGACTAGCGTGTCGACCTGGCCCCTGAGCCAGGTCGAACCCAGCCCCCCTGGCTGGCCTGGTCTGTGTTTGGTCGATTTTCTGAGCCTTGCCTTGTCACTAGGGCTAGGTGTCAGCTCCTGGTTGGTCTCTCCTTAAAACAAACGACTATTATTAAACCAAGCTCCATCGACGGTCCTAATCAACTCGCAAACTCTATAAAAAGGACCTAAGACTCACCCTAATTCACACAAACTAAAATGGAGATGAGACCATCATGCTGCTGAGGAGAGACTAGGAATAGCCGTTAGAAATTGAGAGACAATTAGGAGACAATTCGAAAGCCTAAAGCAACATCAATTAACTCAAAACAACGCATACAACAAAGGATAGCATCTCCAAATTCAGAATTCAGATTCCTGAATTGAAGATTCGTCATACGTTGTAAGTAGAGTGCTATTCCGATGTGAATAATTAATTGCATTTGATTTGTGTAAAATGAGAAATGGGATTGTGGCGATAATAATCTATATTTGTATGTTATTTTGATTCTAAACGATTTGGAAATGTTATGGTATACGATTGGATATTTGCAAGTATGTGATTTATGTTGGAAGTTAACAACCATGTGTTGTGGTATTTTATTTGGGATTTATACAAGTATATGATTCATGTTGACAATCATGTGTTGTGGTATTTTATTTAGGGATTCATACAAGTATATGATTCATGTTAACAACCATATGTTGTGGTATTTTATTTGGGATTCATGCAAGTATATGATTCACTATTATGCCCATATGATGTACATACTTTTATGATCACTTTTAGTGTGTAAATGGGACTTTACTAAGTACTATGGTTTATATGAATCTATGTTGGAATTGGCAAATCATGCTTTTGTATTAGAAACAAAAGTAAGCATTTTTATGAACATGACTAAACTATGTTTGGTGTTATGCCTAGTTGAAAACATGTTTTAGGCCTAAGTTGTTATCAAAATCATATGGTGATATATGTGACACATAATTAAGTTAGATTTACATTCTAATTGCAAGTTTACATGAATAGACTAAAAAAACATGATTTCATGTTTAGGCATGTTTACGCCATGATTATATGATTAGAATGGTTCATGTTTAAGTATTGTTTATGCCATGATTATATGAATAGAATGACTCATGTTTAAGTATTGTTTATGCCATGATTATATGCTATTACGATGCAAGTTCACATGTGCCTAATTCATGTTAATTGAATCGCTATGTTGCAAGTTCATGCGTTCACACTCCCCTTTTTATGTTACCTTATAAACACCATGTTATAAGCCTCCCCTTTTCATATGGCTAAGTTGGGTTTAAATGTTAAACCCAACATATCTTATATTGTAGCGAACGTGTAAAACGGGGGTAATGACGTTTGGGTTAAAATATAGAACATATGTGTTGGCATGTTTGACGCATGCCAACAACCTTGAAAAACAATTTAAGTGGTATAAATAAATTTTACCCAATAAAGATGAATTTGAATAATGGGCCGCAAATATTTACATATAAAAAGGAAAGAGACAAAATATGTAAATGTAGAAAATACGATGTGTTTAACCCGAGGTTGGATTGAGTTGTGATGTAAACCTGCCCGGAACCGCCCGGCTGTTCAGTAGTCACAACAATACCTATCCAATGTGGGTGGTTAAATACGGAGCCCAATAAAGACCCGAGGTTAGACTGAGTTGTGGCGTAAGACTGCCCGGACCCAACCTGCAACAGGCAGCCACAACAATACCTGTCTAATGTGAGAGGTTGAGGCGTTAATAAGACAATTAAGGCTGAGTCAGGATTGATAGGATTAAGTAAATTGAATTAATACTTAATCAAAATGGAACATGCTAAACTAAACATACTGGTTGGGGGTTAGGTTTATAAAACACTTAACCAACTTAGCATGTTGGCTAGAAATAGAAAACTTAGTAGCGGGGGGACCCTTTTCAGCAGTAACCCTACAAGGTGTATCAGGATACCCTGAACTAGGCAGGGTGGGGCACGATTACTGGGCTGACTGTAAGAGGTCAAATCGACGGCGGTGGTGCAACAGTGTAGGTTCTAACGGGGTGCGGGTGTGCACACACTCCGGCGCAGAAAAATAAGGCACTAGGCACCAGTAGCATACCTGTGCATTCTAGAATTGTGTCGGGCCGCCACCATGGGACTTGATACACCCCATGGTGGGGCCAGCATAGGTAACTACAACATCGGGGGTCGTAAGACACATGTAACTATGCGAGTAGGAGCCGATCATCAGAAATGGATCACTTCACCCTGATTATGGGGTGCCTGTTGGGAACTAGTTTATATGGGTACAGAGATTAATATGGGGTACGATAGTATATTCGACCCTAGACAACTTAACTTAGTTTATGGTGCTTTCCCATTTCCAGTTTATACTTATCATACCCAGTTCTTTATTCATAGACTAAATAGTCCTAGACTTACTCAGGCTTTATGTCTGACTCTACTTTTCTTTCGCCTTCTTTTCTTTCGTTTCCCCCCCTCCCCAAGTCCACAGGGAGGGAATACCGCAGCTTGACCAGCTTTCACATCCAGCTTGAAGAGGAAGAATGTATTGCTTGGATCTTTTTCGTTTTGGACTATGGCTTTGGACAGCAATTATGGGACTTATGCAGTTTATTTATGTTTTCTTTATGCTTCTTTAAATAATGTAATCAAGACAGTTATGAAGATGTTATGTTTTTGGAAGTATTGTAAAACAAATTATGACATGGTTTGTGTAACACGTATTATGTTGAAATAAAAGTTGTTGTTGTTTTCCGCTGTTCAAAAATATGTGTTCTTATATCTGTCTTGTATATCTGTGACTTATACTTATAAACCTCAACCAAAATTAGGGCATTCCCTTTGAGAGTGACCCTAAGGGAGGTGGGGTGTTTCACTTGGTATCAGAGCATAGGTTTACCAGATAAAATAAAAAGTCTTGAAAATTTATTTTCAAAAGAAAATTTAAAGAAGCATTTTTAAAGATAAAATATTATTTTATTTTAAAAAGGCATAGTCCTCCAAAGCCATAGGTACGATCTCTTATCCTTCGTTTTGAATCTATCCTTTTTGTTTCAGCATGTCCGAAGAACTTAACTTTCCAGAGGGTGTACCAATACCTGGTTGGTTTATACGATTCTTAGAAGCAAGGGCCACCCAGCCAGGCCCTACCGTTCCTCCTCCCCCAGCTGCAGGAAATCATCCAGCTGCAGCAGCACCTCTTCCTCCACCTCCTCCGCGCGGTAATACTTTTTCTACGATATGTAAAGATTTTAAAGCTATGGGAGGAAAGGACTTTCATGGAACTGAGTCCTTCGTGGCAGCTAGGAATTGGCTAAAGGAAACCGAGGACTTATTCGTCATCTTTGAGGTAGAAGATAGGCAGAAGGTACAACTGGCAGTGTGGCTACTAAAAGGTGAGGCTTCCTACTGGTGGGAAGTCACTAATGCAGAAAGACCAGTGGAAACATGGGAGGACTTTAGGGCGAGGTTTGAGGCTAAATTTCTCTCAGACGCTGAAAGGAGTTTGCAGTTGGAAAAATTCTTATTTCTTAAGCAAGGGAATAAGACAGTCAAAGAGTATGTTAATCAGTTCGATGAGCTGGCTAGGTTCGGACTGGACCTAGTCAACACCCCGCACAAGAAGGCTCTCCGCTTTGTCAATGGATTGGATGAGCCATTACACAGTTTGGCCATGACCCATATACCCATAGGAGCTACGTATGAAAGATTGGTACAGATGGCATTGCTGAACGAAGAGGATAAGGGCAAGAAGGAGACAAAGGCAGAAAGCTCTCAAGGGAAGAAGGAGGGTTTACAACCTAAAAAGACAGACTTCAAGAAGGGCGGGAAAGACAACAAAGAGAAGAGGAAGTGTAATTTCTGTGGCAAAGTAGGGCACTTAGTGAAAGATTGCTGGAAAAAGAAGGCCAAGATGAATGGCGGGTGATTTTCTTGCGGTGAAATAGGACACATGGCTAAGGATTGCCCGAAGAAACGAGGACAGGGGCAGAGGGCTGGATCCACCTCAGGGGCACAGGTTCATGTGCTAGAGGCGCCACCTCTGCAACAGCGAGGTATAAATACTTCTTAGAAAGTGTAGTTTATCTTTATGATCACCTAGTTCGTACTTTATTTGATTCTGGCGCATCACACTCCTTTATCTCGTCTGCTTTAGTAGAATCTCTGCACTTAGAAACTAGTTTGGTAAAGGACCCCTTAATTGTTTCAAATCCAATTGGGGGCCCGACTCACTTGTCTATGATCTGTGTGGGATTGAAAATTTCTATTCTAAGCATAGAAGTTAGATGTAGTGCCTTTGTTTTGGGCTTCTCGGGATATGGTTTGATTTTGGGCATGGATTGGCTATCCAGTAATGGGGCCATCCTTGATTGTGAGAAAAGGGTTGTTAGGCTCCTGACCCAGCTCGGTAACACTTTGGAAATTTCTTGTAATCCCTCGTATGCGGTTATGCTTAGTTATCTTGAATCGCTAGATGCCTCTGTTGAAAGTTTGCAATCGGTTAGAGTGGTCCGGGAATATCCGGATGTCTTCGAAGAGGTGAAGGGCTTGCCTCCGGAGCGGGAGATAGACTTCCGCATATATCTTGTAGATAATGCAAAGCCCGTTGCATTGCCCGTTAGACACATGGCTCCACGGGAAAGGAAAGAGCTCAGTAAACAGATTAAAGAGCTTTTAGAGAAGGGGTTCATTAGAAAGAGCATTTCAGAATGGGGCGCTCCAGTGGTGTTCGCTACAAAGGCGGATGGTTCACTCCGTCTATGTGTTGACTATAGGGAGCTCAAAAAGCTAACGAAAAAGAATAGGCACCCTCTCCCCAGAATTGACGATCTGTTTGATTAGCTTGTAGGAGCGTCTGTTTTCTCCCAACTCGATTTAGCGACCGGTTTTCATTAGCTAAGGGTGGCTGAAGATAGCATCGATAAAACGGCATTCAGAACCACAGACGGCTTCTTTGAATGGCTTGTCATGTCTTTCGGCTTGACAAATGCACCCGCTTACTTCGTGGACCTGATGAGTAGTGTATTCAGAGATTTCCTCAATAAGTTCGTAGTGGTCTTCGTAGACGATATCCTTATCTTCTCAAAGAGTGAAGAGGAACATGCTCAGCACTTAAGGGCAATCATGGAAACTCTGCGAGTCCATCAGCTAAAATCCAAATTCTCCAAATGCCACTTTTGGAGAGAGGAAGTAAGATTTCTTGGGCACATAGTATCCAAGGAAGGATTAGCAGTAGACCAGACTAAGGTAGTAGCGGTGCAGGATTGGAAGACACCAAAGAACGCAACAGAGGTCCGAAGCTTTCTCGGGCTAGCAGGCTTCTATCGAAAATTCATCAGAGACTTTGCAAAGATATCAGCTCAGCTCACAAAGTTGACCAAGAAGAATCTAGTGTTCAATTGGGACATGGATTGCGAGTTTGCTTTCCAACGACTGAAAAGGGCTCTTACAACAGCCCCAGTTTTAACATTGCCAGATGGAAGCAAGATGTTCACAGTTTATACAGATGCATGTGGGACAAGGCTAGGCGCCGTCTTAATGCAAGAAGGAAGGGTAGTAGCTTATGGCGGGAGACAATTGAAAGTGCATGAAAAGAACTACCCGACCCACGATCTTGAGTTAGCTGCCATCGTCTTTGCACTCAAGTCTTGGCGACACTATCTCCTAGGTGAGAAGTTCGAACTTTACACTGACCATAAATCGTTGAAATACCTTTTCTCGCAGAAGGACCTTAACTTGAGGCAACAGAGATGGATGGAGTTTCTTGCCTCATATGATTTCGAGATCTCCTATACTCCGGGCAAAGGCAACGTAGTGGCAGACGCGTTGAGCCGAAAGAAACTGACCCTAAGCCCGATGTTTGTTGAAAGACAAAGCCTAGAGTTTATAGCCAACTTTGACTTTAGGCCTTCCTCCGATTTTGTATCGGGCTTGCTAGCATCTCCCGAAGTACGCCCGACTTTAGTGGACTCAATAGGGACAGCACAACGCGAAGACCCTCAGCTTGTGAAGACGATTGATAGGCTAATTAGGGGTGAGACTTCAAGTCACCTCAGCAGATACTCCATCAACGACAAGGGTTGGCTAAGGAGAGACGGAAGACTATGCGTCCCACAAACAAGGGATTTAGTAAAGAAGGTTCTCGAGGAAGCGCATCACTCCAAGATGACGATACACCCAGGCGGAGATAAAATGTACAAGGACATAAAGAGAACATTCTTTTGGAACGACATGAAGAAGGACGTGGCAGATTTCGTTTCTAAGTGTATGGTGTGTCAACAAGTTAAGGCGGAACAGAAAAAGCCTGACGGTCTGCTCCATCCTCTAGAGGTCCCGCAGTGGAAGTGGGATAACATCTCAATGGACTTCATTGATGGGCTGCCTAGGTCTAGAAGAGGCAACACTAGCATTTGGGTAATAGTGGATAGGCTTACTAAAAGCGCCCACTTCTTACCTGTCAAGAGTAAAAGAACTGCCTCATCCCTAGCATCTCTTTACCTCAAGGAAATTGTCCGACTCCATGGAATACCCTCCAGCATTGTTAGTGACCGAGACCCTATCTTCACAAGTGAGTTTTGGCGGAGTCTGCAAGAAGCGGTAGGCACACAGTTATGCTTAAGCACAACCTATCATCCCCAAACCGACGGCCAGACAGAAAGAGTGAACAGAGTTTGGGAGGACCTTTTAAGACTGTGCGTCCTTGACTTCGGAGGGACGTGGGAAGACCATCTTCCTTTGGTGGAATTTGCCTACAACAACAGCTACCAAGCCACCATCGGAATGGCGCCCTTCGAAGCTTTATATGGAAGACCGTGCCAATCACCCACTTGTTGGTGGGAGTCTACTGATAAGCTCATACCTGGACCGGATATGATCCGAGAGACTTCAAAAAAAGTAGACTTAATACGGAGAAGAATGAAGACAGCCCAAGATAGACAAAAATCCTACGCCGGCAAGAGGAGGACCGACCTTGAATTCGAGGTTGGGGACAGAGTTTTTATTAAGGTATCTCCGCTAAGGAATGTTGTTCGTTTTGGAACCACAGGGAAGCTAGCACCAAGGTTCGTAGGGCCATTCCCTATCATCGAGAAAATTGGGAAAATGGCCTATAGATTAGAGTTACCCGAAAAACTGGACGGTGTTCACAACGTCTTTCACGTTTCACATCTCCGAAAATGTCTACATGATTCTGCTGAAGTGGTAGAGCCAAATATCCTAGAAGAAGCTGAAGTGGAACGCGAAGCGACCGTGAGGAAAGTTCCAACCCGCATATTAGGAACGGAAGTGAAGAAGCTACGCAACCGTGAAGTCAAGCTCGTCAAAGTTCAGTGGAGCGACGCCGAAGGAGATGCAACTTGGGAAACTGAAGCTAGAATACGCGCAGCCTTCCCTTTTCTTTTCGAGGGTACATCTTTGATCTTTTTTTTCTTCTTAAGTTGCGCTTTTATCTATCTTTTTAGGTATATCTCCTCGACCTTATCTTTTAGGTAGAAACTCTTTGGATGAAAACATGTAATTGAAACATGTTATGGATGATGGTTGCAAGTGGTTGCAAGTGATTGCTAGTGGTTGCTCGTGGTTGCATATACACACACAATCTAGGTTTTAGATGGGTCAGTCACTTCATATTGCATATGCATAAATGTATTTATATTCGTATATGGTTGAAGTTTGATGTGTTGTCATATGGATGTTGCATTTGTATGAATGATTGTGCACTCATGTAGAATCATGAATAGGAAAATTTGCATACATAATGGATTCATGGCACTTACATAATTTGCATTAAGGAGGTCAACTGAATCAGTAGACCGCCTGATTTTGCATTAGATAAGTACATGTACACACACACTGTAACACCCCACCTCCGCTAGGGTCACTCACAAAGGGAATGCACTATGTTTGGTGAAGCATTATCGAGGTAAACATGCACAGAAATATTACAAGACAGAACATATATAAAACAGCGGAAGTAAAACAAATTTCATTACCTTATAAAATAAGGTCTAAAGCCTTTTACATCAAAATACATTAAAACCTGTCTTGCAATAGTAAAGAAGCATAAAACATTTTCATAAATTATTCCCCAAAATAAAGCGGTGACGCAGCCATAGCCAAGAGAAGACCAAGCTATACATAATGACCTTCAAGCATAAGAGGTCCGAACTAAACAACATCATTTCCTCCCTAAAAACCTGGAGGTGGGAAACGGAAGACAAAGAGGCGAAACAAAATGGGGTCAGTCATAAAGACTGGTAAGTCCTATCTACTTTCAGTATAAAAACAGGTAAAGGTAACATGACATGCATAAACTGAAAGTAAACATAAGGATGACGACAAGATAGATAAGCTAAACCCAGATAACTGGATGGACTACTGTAGCAAGATAGGCTAAGGTATCAAGATAAACTACATGTCAAGATAAATCAAGGTATCACATCGTCAGGTTTCTGCCAAGTATACTATCCCAAGGTATCCATCATGTATAACATCCCACGGTATCTACCATGTATAACATCCCAAAGTATTTATCATGTATATTTGCCATGCACCTCTCGTACTAGTATCCCAACCGGCATCATGTGTTAACTATGAATGTCCCTTACCCAATGTCATGAAATGGTCCATGTCAACCTAATATATAGCATATGTAGGTTTTCCCAACTCGTATGTTTCTTTCCATGTATTAGTTCAGTCCTTTGCCGTAGGCCGTACGGGCTTTCCCATGTAAATCTATACTACCTCAACTTAGTACCATTTTATCCTTGAAGTTGTTTTGGACTGCTACCCTTGACCTGGTTATGTTTCCTTACCATGAACTATCGCGTGTCCACTTAGGATTTACACCACCTAGGACCGCTAGGGATTATGCTACCTAATGAACGTTTCCGTGTCTCGGTTTGGGTTCAAGCCACCTAGGGCCACTAGGGATTATGCCACCTAATGAACGTTTCCGTGTCTCGGTTTGGGTTCAAGCCATCTAGGGCCACTAGGGATTATGCCACCCATCAACTGCGCCCTCTATCCCGCGTATGTATCATGAATCGTTTTCCATGTCTAGACGCACATGTTCCTCAATGTTCCATCCGAGTTCCGTGTCAGGGCAAATCAAGAAATACGGAACTTGGTCGGGAGCTTTAAGTCGTCTGCTGATGCAGATATCAAGGTCTGTTTTTGTATCCGTGGCTATGGTCCCACGTGACCCCTCCCTCAACTACTGAAAGGAAATCCAAGAAAAATCATGTAGGAGAACCACATCCCGACGCCACTATAGCCCCACTTTCCTATGGGCCAACCTCACCCATGACTCGATAGCAAGAACATGGTCTGTTGGGGGTTCTCTGCCTTTCCGTTCGTACACGATTGACTAAAGATGATAGGTAGTCGGCGACGTGCTATCCAGGGCAAAATCAAGTATCGTCGACTCCACGCTAATCCATCCCAGTCTTTAGGTCGCTCGCATAACAACCAAGGCATACTCTTGGCTCTTCTACCACAGACCTTAACCTTTGTGAGGCCGGGTTTCATGGACCACTTTCCACCCCACAGAGGGATACCAAGAGTACCCTCACGTCCCCCGAAGCTACCGCTTCGCCACCCAGTTCGTTGGAGCCTTTATCCAAGTCGGGTAATTTGCTCCTCCTCGTGTGTTTAAGCGATGACCTACCATATCGGGTTACTCATCCATTCATGAACTAGTCCCATGTCCTTGGCTAAGAATTATTACTTAGTTATACTTAACTAAGGATTACCACTTAGCTTCTTTTCCCAGTTACCCTTGATTAACCACGATTTTCTACCTAGTTCCTCTAACTAGGGTTTTGTCTATTGGGTTAAGTATTGTTATTCAGTTTCATGACTTAGCCCGCCTACGAATCATGTCAAGATTGGCTAAGTATTTAAGTTCAAGGCTTAGCCCTACGAGGTGATTAAGTATACCAAGAAGCGCATGACTTAACCCTATCAAGTCAAATTGGTTAAGTATTGGTTTGTCTTAACCCTATCAGATTATCGTGTTAGATTGATTAAGCATAGATTATCTTAATCGCATCAGATCATCGAGTCGGATTGGTTAAGTATGGGTTAGCTTAACCTCATCCACTAATCGTACTACAAGGGTTAAGTATATTCAAAAGGCCTTGTGACTTAACCCTATCAAGTCCACATGTTAGATTGGTTAAGTATAGGTTACTTAACCTCATCAAATCATCATGTATAATTGGTTAATTATAAGTTACTTAACCCCATTAAATTATCATGTTAAGTTGGTTAAGTATTGGTTGCTTAACCTCATTGAATTACCAAGTTTAGATTGGTCAAGTGTTTAACTTAACCCCATCGAATTACTGTGTTTAGATTAGTTAAGTATAGGTTACTAAACCCCATCTAATTACTGTGTTTAGATCAGTTAAGTCTAAATTACTTAACCCCATCTAATTACCAAGTCGGATTAGTTAAGCGTAAATTACTTAACCCCATATAATTACCAAGTCGGATTAGTTAAGAGTAAATTACTTAACCCCATCCCCTAATTGTCTTGTTTGGTTAAGTGTTATTAAGAAATCAAGCCCGGTCCCACTTAACCTACCCATTCGTGTCATATCGGTTAAGTGTCATTAGTCAAATTGACTTAACCTTATCATGTGGCATTAATTTAATTAATGCACTCTCAACCTCTCACATTAGACCTTGTTGTGGTTACTAGTTAAGCCGGGCGGATCCGGGTAGTTTTACACCACAACCTAGTCTAACCTCGGGTCTTAAGCACGACATGACCAACTTCTCACATTGGATCCTATTGTTTGTAGCCACTAGTTAAGTCGGGCGGGTCCGGGTAGATTTATGCTACAAACTCAACCCAACCTCAAGTTGGCCACTTTCATGTTCGGTCTAGTGTCATATTACACTTACAACCCACGCGTGTCTAGTTTCAAGTCCCATGTTTACCCCACATGTCATGTCCCCCATTTAGGTGTATCATAAGTTCCATATTTCCATGAAACCCCATGTCAAATTATCATGTCATAATCACGCACGTCTAACCTACCCCAAAGCGTGTTTCCAACCCAAGTAAAAACGAGTCAACATAGTAAGGGTACTATGCTACATATTGGCCTCACAACATGCACGATGTCAAAAAGGGATCGGCCACAAACATGCATGGTATCATAAGGGGTTTGGCCTCAAAATATGCATAGCAGCATAAGAGAATTTGGCCACTAGCATGCATAGTATCATAAGGGAATTTGGCCATAAACATGCATAGTATCATAAGGGAATTTGGCCACAAACATGCATAGTATCATAAGAGAATTTGGCCACAAGCATGCATAATTACATAAGGGGTTTGGGTTCATTTACATGCATAAGCCCCAAAGTCAAGTCTTTGAACATGTTTCACAATTCAAATGGTTCCCAAAGGTTCATGCTAGCATTCCATAGATAAAGATTCAAACTTGCAAGATAAACTAGGTTAATCATAACATGAATAGCATGATTTAGTCACTAAGCATAGCCAAAAGTCATAGGTTCAAGCAAAAGAGGCATGACAAGGTTCATATAGGCTAGCATACTTAGTTTAATCTCGTTTTATTCCATGCCATCATTAAAACTACCGTTTAGATCTAGAAGTAGCTAGAACTTACATAGCGAGGCTTATGGAAAGATCATGAATCGTCTTGACCAAGAATGGTGGCTTCTTTGTTGAAGAATCGTCATGAAACTTGCATAGCAACATTGGTTCACCCCCTTGATTTGATGTAGCAAGCTAGCACCTTTTGATTTGAACCCGATTTGAATGCATAAGCCCTTGGAGTTGGAGATGGAGGCCATGATCAAGATAGATTTTGGCAGCACTTAGTTGTAGGGTTGATTTTTAGTGATTTAGGTTAGGTCCTAGGGTGTTTTTATAGAGATTAGGAGTAGTTTAGGCCCTTAGATTAACCCTAGGATAGATCTGAACCCTCAAAACCCGTCAGAAGCTTCCAGAACTGGACCAGAGACACAAGCAGGCGCACCCAGGTGGCCTGGGCTCGACCACCCAGGTCGACAGGGGTGTCGACTTGCAAGTCGACACCACCTTGGGTGTGTCGACAGCCAAGTCGACACCACCCTGGGTGTGTCGACACCCAAGTCGACACCCATGTCGACTTGGGTGCTGGGCGGGAAATTTTCCAGCCCAGTCTTTTCGGCTCCAGATTTGAATTTTGAACTGTTTTTCGGACTTGGAATTTTCTGAAACTTCGTTGGGCCATAACTTGGTCATACGGACTCCGTTTTTCGAAAACTCGGACTCTATTTCGCGTATTTTTCCGAGACAAACGCAATGGCATAGCCCGTTTCCCTTGATTCAGATTTTATGATTAAATTCTTCCTTGATTCTCGTCTTAGCATGTTGTAGAAATCCGCGTTGTTACATCCTCCCCAACTTAAAGGATTTCGTCCCCGAAATCTCCAAGTTAGGAAGAACGTATCCTACCATCCATCATCCATCTACTCAAAACATCATCCACAGGCAACCATTGTCCTTAGACGATTTCTAATGCCATATGAACATATGCAGAATGTGTGTGTGTGTATGCTCCTTAGCTAATGCTAATAATCAGGCCTGAATGATCTTTCTAATGCAAAATATGTTTAGTGCCATGAGTCCAACATGTATGCAAATAGTCCTAGTCATATAAGTACTATATGTGTGCACAAACATTCATCCATATGCAACATCCGCATGACAAAACATTCAATTTCATCCATAACCAAGTATAAATACTCGTGCATATGCAACATGAAACTTGACCGCGTAAATCTAGTATCTAACGTGTATTCGCGCATCCACGAGCAACATCTTGCAACCATTGGCAACCATATCAATCATAACATGTTTCAAATACATGTTTACATCCATAGAGTTCTACCTAAGGTTCCCAAGATAAGATCGAGGAGATAAACAAGACAAACTCCTCACGGGGTTTGCAACAGAAACAGGACCGAGAGGATATCCACCAAGCGATAGCATGCAAGCTAGCTCTACAGGAGAACCAGGGATCAACGATATACTCTTACAAAGAGACACGATGCGCGCGTCTAAGCCGCATTTCCTTGAGCTTAATTCCAGTGTGCCTTGAATGCCTTTGACTTCATGATTTCGTAGCTCCTTGATTCCTATTTCCAAGGTATGAGTCGGAACTCTTTTCACTGTCGCCTCTCGTTTCACTTTCATTTATTCTTTCCCTAGTATACTTGGCTCAACCATATCTACGTACTCATGCAAGCTCTCCAAAATTCACTAGTGAATTCTGGATCTCGTTTACCAATGCCAATCCATGTTACCACGTGCACTTACTAGGGTGATTCCTATAACCCATGCTTAAACGGAATGGACCATCCGCCTTATTGGCGAACGTTGCTTGATCGGATCAGAGGTTTCCGATAAATACATCAAGTGATTCTCAGTAACTAATCATGAAAAAGCCCAAAAGGTTACATGAGGCTTCGAGTGTATTACCAAAGCAAGCCAAGAGTCTGACTACCCTCTTTTCAAAACCGAGAATGGTATCCCTTACTGGATAACCACTTTACCCCTAGAATCCATCCATAGCCCAACAATAGAAGCATTGCTTCTAATCTCAACACTTGGTATAGACGTTCTCAAATCCAAACAAGTCATGAATAAATGGACCGACTCTCCAACCAGATTTTTTTTTGGGACAAAAATGGGATCCTCTACCATGCTAGTACTAAGGTGCAGAGACTTAACTATCGAGGCAGACTTAATTGTTGCGATGATCAAAACAAAGTCTGGACGGGATGATAGAAAAGAAAGGCTAAACCTTTAACAGAAACAGTACCATTCCTCTTAGGAATGCTAGAAATGAGAGCATATAATTGCCCTCTAGCTGATCTTGTCCTTATCTTCCTTTGTGGATCAAGCCATACCAACAAGTTGCTTATTCTTAAGCCCGTGTCCTTTATCCTTGCTCTTATTATCCCTTCTTGTAACTTCGGTAACAGGTCTCTCGAGAACTTCCTCCATCGCGCGGGAAAACACTCACGTAGTTAGACAAGGATTAGTCGCAGTTAAAACTACTGTGACTAAAGATGGAGGAAAGAAAGGAAAAGAGATTCAATCAAGGAAACAAAGGATAGTGATAATGGCTTTTGGGGAATAGCCTTTAAAAAAACTTTTCTAGAAAAATGCTTCTTTGTAAACGGTTTCTCAAATAGTTTTCTGAAGGTTTTTTTTTAAAAAAAAACTTTTGCCCAGTCTGGTAACCTTCTGCTCTGATACCAAATGTAACACCCCACCTCCGCTAGGGTCACTCACAAAGGGAATGCACTAGGTTTGGTGAAGCATTATCGAGGTAAACATGCACAGAAATACTACAAGACAGAACATATATAAAACAGCTGAAGTAAAACAAATTTCATTACCTTATAAAATAAGGTCTAAAGCCTTTTACATCAGAATACATTAAAACCTGTCTTGCAATAGTAAAGAAGCATAAAACATTTTCATAAATTATTCCCCAAAATAAAGCGGTGAAGCAGCCATAGCCAAGAGAAGACCAAGCTATACATGATGACCTTCAAGCATAAGAGGTCCGAACTAAACAACATCATTTCCTCCCTGAAAACCTGGAGGGGGAAACAGAAGACAAAGAGGCGAAACAAAACGGGGTCAGTCATAAAGACTGGTAAGTCCTATCTACTTCCAGTAAAAAAACTGGTAAAGGTAACATGACATGCATAAACTGAAAGTAAA
The DNA here is from genome assembly GCA_030737875.1 of Allium sativum. Lineage (NCBI taxonomy): Eukaryota > Viridiplantae > Streptophyta > Magnoliopsida > Asparagales > Amaryllidaceae > Allium > Allium sativum. Next base: position 239,263,899 of record CM060912.1, read on the forward strand.
CATAAGGATGACGACAAGATAGATAAGCTAAACCCAAATAACTGGATGGACTACTGTAGCAAGATAGGCTAAGGTATCATAATAAACTACATGTCAAGATAAATCAAGGTATCACATCGTCAGGTTTATGTCAAGTATACTATCCCAAGGTATCCATCATGTATAACATCCCACGGTATCTACCATGTATAACATCCCAAGGTATTTATCATGTATATTTGCCATGCACCTCTCGTACTAGTATCCCAACCCGCGTCATGTGTTAACTATGAATGTCCCTTGCCCAATGTCATGTAATGGTCCATGTCAACCTAATATATAGCATATGTAGGTTTTCCCAACTCGTATGTTTCTTTCTATGTATTAGTTCAGTACTTGGCTGTAGGCCGTACGGGCTTTCCCATGTAAATCTATACCACCTCAACTTAGTACCATTTTATCCTTGAAGTTGTTTTGGACTGCTACCCTTGACCTGGTTATGTTTCCTTACCATGACTTAGGATTTACGCCACCTAGGACCACTAGGGATTATGCTACCTAATGAACGTTTCCGTGTCTCGGTTTGGGTTCAAGCCACCTAGGGCCACTAGGGATTATTCCACCTAATGAACGTTTTCGTGTCTCGGTTTAGGTTCAAGCCACCTAGGGCCACTAGGGATTATGCCACCCATCAATCGCGCCCTCTATCCCGCGTATGTATCGTGAATCGTTTTCCATGTCTAGACGCACATGTTCCTTAATGTGCCATCTGAGTTCCGTGTCAGGGCAAATCAAGAAATACGAAACTCGGTCGGGAGCTTTAAGTCGTCTGCTGATGCAGATATCAAGGTCTGTTTTTGTATCCGTGGCTATGGTCCCACGTGACCCCTCCCTCAACTACTGAAAGGCAATCCAAGAAAAATCATGTATGAGAACCACATCCCGGCCCCACTATAGCCCCAGTTTCCTATGGGCCAACCTCACCCATGACTCGATAGCAAGAACATGGTCTGTAGGGGGTTCTCTGCCTTTCCGTTCGTACACGATTGACTAAAGATGATAGGTAGTCGGCGACGTGCTATCCAGGGCAAAATCAAGTATCGTCGACTCCACACTAATCCATCCTAGTCTTTATGTCGCTCGCATAGCAACCAAGGCATACTCTTGGCTCTTCTACCGCAGACCTTAACCTTTGTGAGGCTGGGTTTCATGGACCACTTGCCACCCCATAGAGGGATACCAAGAGTACCCTCACGTCCCCCAAAGCTACCGCTTCGCCACCCAGTTCGTTGGAGCCTTTATCCAAGTCGGGTAATTTGCTCCTCCTCGTGTGTTTAAGCGATGACCTACCATATCGGGTTACTCATCCATTCATGAACTAGTCCCATGTCCTTGGCTAAGAATTATTACTTAGTTATACTTAACTAAGGTTTACCACTTAGCTTCTTTTCCCCGTTACCCTTGATTAACCACGATTTTCTACCTAGTTCCTTTAACTAGGGTTTTGTCTATTGGGTTAAGTGTTGTTATTCAGTTTCATGACTTAGCCCGCCTACGAATCATGTCAAGATTGGCTAAGTATTTAAGTTCAAGGCTTAGCCCTACGAGGTGGTTAAGTATACCAAGAAGCGCATGACTTAACCCTATCAAGTCAAATTGGTTAAGTATTGGTTTGTCTTAACCCTATCAGATTATCGTGTTAGATTGATTAAGCATAGATTATCTTAATCGCATCAGATCATCGAGTCGGATTGGTTAAGTATGGGTTAGCTTAACCTCATCCACTAATCGTACTACAAGGGTTAAGTATATTCAAAAGGTCTTATGACTTAACCCTATCAAGTCCACATTTTAGATTGGTTAAGTATAGGTTACTTAACCTCATCAAATCATCATGTATAATTGGTTAATTATAAGTTACTTAACCCTATTAAATTATCATGTAAAGTTGGTTAAGTATTGGTTGCTTAACCTCATTGAATTACCAAGTTTAGATTGGTTAAGTATTGGTTGCTTAACCTCATTGAATTACCAAGTTTAGATTGGTTAAGTGTTTAACTTAACCCCATCGAATTACCGTGTTTAGATTAGTTAAGTATAGGTTACTTAACCCCATCTAATTACTGTGTTTAGATCAGTTAAGTCTAAATTACTTAACCCCATCTAGTCACCAAGTCGGATTAGTTAAGCGTAAATTACTTAACCCCATCTAATTACCAAGTCGGGTTAGTTAAGCGTAAATTACTTAACCTCATCCCCTAATTGTCTTGTATGGTTAAGTGTCATTAAGAAATCAAGCCCGGTCCCACTTAACCTATCCATTCGTGTCATATCGGTTAAGTGTCATTAGTCAAATTGACTTAACCTTGTCATGTGGCATTAATTTAATTAATGCACTCTCAAACTCTCACATTAGACCTTGTTGTGGTTACTAGTTAAGCCGGGCGGGTCCGGGTAGTTTTACACCACAACCTAGTCTAACCTCGGGTCTTAAGCGCGACATGACCAACTACTCACATTGGATCCTATTGTTTGTAGCCACTAGTTAAGCCGGGCGGGTCCGGGTAGATTTATGCTACAAACTCAACCCAACCTCGAGTTGGCCACTTTCATGTTCGGTCTAGTGTCATATTACACTTACAACCCACGCGTGTCTAGTTTCAAGTCCCATGTTTACCCCACATGTCATGTCCCCCATTTAGGTGTATCATAAGTGCCATATTTCCACGAAACCCCATGTCAAATTATCATGTCATAATCACGCACGTCTAACCTACCCCAAAGCGTGTTTCCAACCCAAGTAAAAGCGAGTCAACATAGTAAGGGTACTATGCTACATATTGGCCTTACAACATGCACGATGTCAAAAAGGGATCGGCCACAAACATGCATGGTATCATAAGGGGTTTGGCCTCAAAATATGCATAGCATCATAAGAGAATTTGGCCACTAGCATGCATAGTATCATAAGGGAATTTGGCCATAAACATGCATAGTATCATAAGGGAATTTGGCCACAAACATGCATAGTATCATAAGAGAATTTGACCACAAGTATGGATAATAACATAAGGGGTTTGGGTTCATTTACATGCATAAGCCCCAAAGTCAGGTCTTTGCCAATGTTTCACAAGTCAAATGGTTCCCAAAGGTTCATGCTAGCATTCCATAGATAAAGATTCAAACTTGCAAGATAAACTAGGTTAATCATAACATGAGTAGCATGATTTAGTCACTAAGCATAGCCAAAAGTCATAGGTTCAAGCAAAAGAGGCATGACAAGGTTCATATAGGCTATCATACTTAGTTCAATCTCCTTTTATTCCATGCCATCATTAAAACTACCGTTTAGATCTAGAAGTAGCTAGAACTTACATAGCGAGGCTTAGGGAAAGATCATGAATCGTCTTGACCAAGAAAGGTGGCTCCTTTGTTGAAGAATCGTCATGAAACTTGCATAGCAACATTGGTTCACCCCCTTGATTTGATGTTGCAAGCTAGCACCTTTTGATTTGAACCCGATTTGAATGCATAAGCCCTTGGAGTTGGAGATGGAGGCCATGATCAAGATAGATTTTGGCAGCACTTAGTTGTAGGATTGATTTTTAGTGATTTAGTTTAGGTCCTAGGGTGTTTTTATAGAGATTAGGAGTAGTTTAGGCCCTTAGATTAACCCTAGGATAGATCTGAACCCTCAAAACCCATCAGAAGCTTCCAGAACAGGACCAGAGACACAAGCAGGCGCTGGACTCGACCACCCAGGTCGACAGGGGTGTCGACTTGCAAGTCGACACCACCTTGGGTGTGTCGACAGCCAAGTCGACACCACCCTGGGTGTGTCGACACCCAAGTCGACACCCATGTCGACTTGGGTGCTGGGCGGGAAATTTTCCCGCCCAGTCTTTTCGGCTCCAGATTTGAATTTTGAACTGTTTTTCGGACTTGGAATTTTCTGAAACTTCGTTGGGCCATAACTTGGTCATACGGACTTCGTTTTTCGAAAACTCAGACTCTATTTTGCGTATTTTTCCGAGACGAACGCAATGGCATAGCCCGTTTCCCTTGATTCAGATTTTATGATTAAATTCTGACTTGATTCTCGTCTTAGCATGTTGTAGAAATCCGGGTTGTTACACACACACTTCGCATATGAGCATGAAGCATTAGAAGTCTTTTAAGGACAATGGATGCTCGTGTTTGATGGATGAGTAGATGGACATTTGGATGTTAGGATATACATTCTTCCTAAACTTGAAGATTTCGGGGACAAAATCCTTTTAAGTGGGGGAGAATGTAACACCCCGTGTATTCTACAATAGTGAAATTCACAAATTAAAGTATAACTAATTTCAAATCAAAGAATTAAGGGAAACAGGATACGCCATTGCGTTCGTCTCGTAATTCTGCTTGAAATAGAGTCCGAGTTTGCATAAAACGGACTCTGTATGAAGAAGATATGGCCTCCGGAAGTTTCAGAATTCAGTTTAAAATTCAAACAGACCAAAACAACTCAGAAAAACCAATTCAAAATTCAAAATTGGGCCGGATTGGCCAGGGCGGGAAAATTCCCACCCAAGGCACCCGGGTCGACTTGGTAGTCAACCTGGGGCTACCCAGGTCGACTGGGCAGTCGACCTGGGTCACCCGTGTCGACTGCCAAGTCGACACGGTGTCGACTGGCGTGTCGACCTGGCCCCTGAGCCAGGTTCAACCCAGCCCCCTTGGCTGGCCTGGTCTGTGTTTGGTCTATTTTCTGAGCCTTGCCTTGTCATTAGGGCTAGGTGTCAGCTCCTGGTTGGTCTCTCCTTCAAACGAACGGCTATTATTAAACCAAGCTCCATCGACGGTCCTAATCAACTCACAAACTCTATAAAAAAGACCTAAGACTCACCCTAATTCACACAAACTAAAATGGAGATGAGACCGTCTTGCTACTGGGGAGAGACCAGGAATAGCCGTCGGAAATTGAGAGACAATTAGGAGATAATTCGAAAGCCTAAAGCAACGTCAATTAACTCAAAACAACGCCTAAAACAAAGGATAGCATCTCCTAATTCAAAATTCAGATTCCTGAATTGAAGATTCGTCATAAGTAGAGAGTGCTATTCCGATGTGAATAATTAATTGCGTTTGATTTGTGTAAAATGAGAAATGGAATTGTGGCGATAATAATCTATATTTGTATGTTATTTTGATTCTAAACGATTTGGAAATGTTATGGTATACGATTGGATATTTGTAAGTATGTGATTTATGTTGGAAGTTAAAACCATGTGTTGTGGTATTTTATTTGGGATTCATACAAGTATATGATTCATGTTAACAATCATGTGTTGTGGTATTTTATTTAGGGATTCATACAAGTATATGATTCATGTTAACAACCATATGTTGTGGTATTTTATTTGGGATTCATGCAAGTATATGATTCACTATTATGCCCATATGATGTACATACTTTTATGATCACTTTTAGTGTGTAAACGGGACTCGACTAAGTACTATGGTTCATATGAATCTATGTTGGAATTGGCAAATCATGCTTTTGTATTAGAAACAAAAGTAAGCATTTTTATGAACATGACCAAACTATGTTTGGTGTTATGCCTAGTTGAAAACATGTTTTCGGCCTAAGTTGTTATCAAAATCATATGATGATATATGTGACACATAATTAAGTTAGATTTACATTCTAATTGCAAGTTTACATGAATAGACGTAAAAAACATGATTTCATGTTTAGGCATGTTTATGCCATGATTATACGATTAGAATGGTTCATGTTTAAGTATTGTTTATGCCATGATTATATGAATAGAATGACTCATGTTTAAGTATTGTTTATGCCATGATTATATGCTATTACGATGCAAGTTCACATATGCCTAATTCATATTAATTGAATCGTTATGTTGCAAGTTCATGCGTTCACACTCCCCTTTTTATGTTACCTTATAAACACCATGTTATAAGCCTCCCCTTTTCATATGGCTAAGTTGGGTTTAAATGTTAAACCCAACATATCTTATATTGTAGCGAACGTATAAAAGGGGGTAATGACGTTTGGGTTAAAATATAGAGCATATGTGTTGGCATGTTTGACGCATGCCAACAACCTTGAAAAACAATTTAAGTGGTATAAATAAATTTTACCCAATAAAGATGAATTTGAATAATGGGCCGCAAATATTTACATATAAAAAGGAATGAGACAAAATATGTAAATGCAGAAAATACGATGTGTTTAACCCGAAGTTGGATTGAGTTGTGATGCAAACCTACCCGGAACCGCCCGGCTGTCCAGTAGTCACAACAATACCTATCCAATGTGGGTGGTTAAACACGGAGCCCAATAAAGACCCGAGGTTAGACTGAGTTGTGGCGTAAGACTGCCCGGACCCAACCGGCAACAGGCAGCCACAACAATACCTGTCTAATGTGAGAGGTCGAGGCTTTAATAAGACAATTAAGGCTGAGTCAGGATTGATAGGATTAAGTAAATTGAATTAATAATTAATCAAAATGGAACATGCTAAACTAAACAGACTGATTGGGGGTTAGGTTTATAAAACACTTAACCAACTTAGCATGTTGGCTAGAAATAGAAAATCTTGTAGCGGGAGGACCCTTTTCAGTAGTAACCCTACAAGGTGTATCAGGATACCCTGAACTAGGCAGGGTGGGGCACGATTACTGGGCTGACTGTAAGAGGTCAAATCGACGGCGGTGGTGCAGCAGTGTAGGTTCTAACGGGGTGCGGGCGTGCACACACTCCGGCGTAGAAAAATAAGGCACTGGGCACCAGTAGCATACCTGTGCATTCTAGAATTGTGTCGGGCCGCCACCATGGGACTTGATACACCCCATGGTGGGACCAACATAGGTAACTACAACATCGGGGGCCGTAAGACACATGTGACTATGCGAGTAGGAGCCGATCATCAGAAATGGATCACTTCACCCTGATTATGGGGTGCCTGTTGGGAACTAGTTTATATGGGTACAGAGATTAATATGGGGTACGATAGTATATTCGACCCTAGACAACTTAACTTAGTTTATGGTGCTTTCCCATTTCCAGTTTATACTTATCATACCCAGTTCTTTATTCATAGACTGAATAGTCCTAGACTTACTCAGGCTTTATGTCCGACTCTACTTTTCTTTTGCCTTCTTTTCTTTCGTTCCCCCCCCCCTAGGTCCACAGGGAGGGAATACCGCAGCTTGACCAGCTTTCACATCCAGCTTGAAGAGGAAGAATGTATTGCTTGGATCTTTTTCGTTTTGGACTATGGCTTTGGACATCAATTATGGGACTTATGCAGTTTATTTATGTTTTCTTTATGCTTCTTTAAATAATGTAATCAAGACAGTTATGAAGATGTTATGTTTTTGGAAGTATTGTAAAACAAATTATGACATGGTTTTTGTAACACGTATTATGCTGAAATTAAAGTTGTTGTTGTTTTCCGCTGTTCAAAAATATGTGTTCTTATATCTGTCTTGTATATCTGTGACTTATACTTATAAACCTCCACCAAAATTAGGGCATTCCCTTTGAGAGTGACCCTAAGGGAGGTGGGGTGTTTCAAGAACGATGGGTGTGCGATGCAGAAGGAAGTCATATTTGATCTTTTCTCACTTATTGGATTCTAATGGATGTCATAGCCAAACGGATGAATGACCTTTGAACGGAGATCATGATGAAGGTTGAAATTCTTAAGGAATAATGGAGAAAAGAATATAGCAGCACTTTGTCATGGCCAGGAGTCGATCCCCCTTATGGTGGAATCCATGGCCTATTTGTAGATGAGTCCCCCAAAAGAAATGAGCTGAAATTCGTATATGCAGGCTACGGATCACTCGTTTCATTAATTACGAAAATTCCATCGCCTATCTATAGCCAACTCTCGACATTTGTATCCCGCTGCCCTGCACGAGCGACTTCATAGGAGCGAGTGGCTGGATAAGAGGGAGCGGCTGCATAGATCTGAGCACATTGAATGGGCAGACATGCATTGAATGCACATGCGGCTTGTCAAAGCTTCATGATTGGTACAAGAAATACCGACTGAATCATCATGTTAAGCCTTTTATGACCGACATATAATATCTGGCTAGAGCATCAGTATCTGATTGTAGATGAACAGGCGACCAATCAAGGCTTGTAGAGCATAAATAAGTGCGATCACTCTAAAGCTGACATCTGTCGGACCGGTAAGTAACATATGATTGGAGCATTAGTGACTGATTAAGGAATGAGCGAGTGACTGGGGTTACAACCTGTGAGCGGACATGAGATGCATGTGCAATCTCTGGCATCTTTGTGTTCCCTGCTATGTACGATCGATCAGGGTAGTATGAACGAACGACTGTAGAGTGGAACGTGTGACCGGAACCAATTCTTCTCCTTGCTTGTATGGCCGATTCTTTGGTATAAGAATGTGAGACTTCCTTAATATGGGCGATCTTTATAGGATGTACAAACCTTAGTGTCCATGGGTAGTGCCATTCTTAAGCTAGCTTCGTGCGCACGACCCCTCTGTATAGTCGTACTATGCTATATGACTGACTCTGACCGTGCTGAGAGGACGACCCAACTTGTTCTGATGTATACGACCTTCCTTGTCGTGCTTAACCTTAGACTGTCATTTGAACTTTGTTCTATGTGATCATCCCTTACCCTTTATGAACTGTTTGGGTGTGCTGGATTGGATTGGACTAAGCACGACTGACCTAGTGACGCTCGACCCGTAGTTTTTACATAGATTTAATAGACCAATATATGTATGGCTTTTAAGGGATAAACATTTGCCCCTCGAAGTTTGTAATTTTTATTTTGCAAAAAATTACAGGCTTCGAAATAACTGATTATAACATAGTTTGTAGATTAAATCCGGCTTATCAAGGGATGATCACGCAGAACTCAGGAATGTTTAGGTGAAGATGGTTGAGATCGTCCCTTCTCCTGAGCGAAAAGCCTGAGTCACTTACATTGTTTTTTTTATTCGAAGTATCATTACGATCGATAAAATCATGGGGACGCGGGCAAGCTAGCTGGATCTGGTGGGCCACTTATATTTGTGTAATCGAGTATTCAAGCTCAATTAAGCTGACGTGTCACCTTGATCTGGGCGGGCCTTTTAGTCTTCTTTAAATATTGTCTCTTCATTTTCCCTCTCTTTATTTATTTGGTTTTCCTAAAGAATCCATCTTAATGGCGGATCTATTTTAGAAGATTTCTTGCTGCTCCTGATTCCTCCGAGATTTCGGTCGTATTTCCTCCTTTAGTTTGTCATCGCGCCTGATTCTTCTAGCCATGTTTCACCTACTTCGAGATACGCTGAAGCATTTCTCCTTCAGAATCGAAACCTCCTACTCGTCCATAAGCAAACTTTCTTCTTTGAATTTTGTTTTTGGGTTAATCCGATTAGCTTTATGAAAGTTCCAGGTTGGGGTAAAAGCTGAACTATTTGAGCATGTATCGAAATTTTTAGTGATTTACTGTGATTGCGATGACTGAAAAAGTTTTTATTTCGACCTGGGATGCTCTTTTGTTGTGCATGTAATCATTTGACAGATCTGATAAGAACCCTGCCTTGACTTTGACAAAAAATTTTGATTCACCATACCTTCGCTAGTATAGGTATTATTATTGCAATCATATATGAATTGTTAGAACTGAGCCCCTTTTGGTACATATGATGCTTGATGAAATGCATGCACCCTTGAGCCTTGGTATTGCTACCATTGTTTCATATTCTGTTTGATGTTGGTGGCACCTGTTTTCATATCCAGTTCTGCAATCCCGTGATATCCCTGCTTGTGCACTCTGGTCGCTCATGTTTGATTTGGTAGGGGTCGTTCCTACTTTACTCGTATGTGGAGTTGATTATGATTGAGCCTGTCCTGATTGACCTTGAGCGACCGAATTGAATACACATGACCGTATACTTATGATCAAGTTTTGAGCGATGTGTGAGTTAATTGATATGCCCGACCAAGCCAGGATTTTTCATATATAACTATGTGAGGGTTATGTACGGTCGTCTGAGCCTGGTTTGTGTCGTTAGCTGAATTTTCCTTGTAGTGCTTGATCAGTAATGACAAATACTGGCACACACTTTTGAGCTTACAAATTTATCATCGGTCGCTCTTATTGACTGTAAATTAGTTTGAAGGCTAGGTACCATGTCAGGAGAAACCAAAGGTTCTGGTTAAGTAACTGAAGCTACCCCAACTATTAGTCGTGGAGTGAACTTTAGCCAAATTTATCCCCAACCTCGGATCCGTGAGATAGTACCTTCCGACAGCCGTAAATTGACACTCTCATTTGTCTTATATCAACAAATGTGTGCTCGTTTTGGTTTTTGAGAAGATGAAACTAAATTCCCGAGGAAAGATGATTCGGCCAACTATCCACCCCCTAGGTATGTAATAGTCAATCACCATATGTTGCCAAGTGGAGCGATTCCGCCTTTTAATTCCTATTTAGAGTCCATTTTGCGGTGTTTGGCTGTTGCCCCATACCAATTGCATCCGAATGGATATCATATTTTATTAGGATTATACATACTTTTAATGAGAGTCAAGCAACGAGCACCTACATTTCTGGATATTTGTTCCTTATACACTTTCAAAAGAAGGAAGACGGATGATCCCACTTTTATTTTTATGGAAGGTTGACACTGTAGGATTATCACTGGCTTAACAGACAGTGTCAAGGGGTTTCCAGATCAATATTTTTATGTTCGATGTCCTGGTAATTTCTATGGGCGATGGATGGAAGGAGGTAATTGTCCTTGCTTTGGAATTTTCTACTTCTTTCTCCTTTTTATTGGTTCTCTTTCCATTTTGCAGTAATTCACTCCAATGAAGGTCTTGTCCTTAACCAAGCCCTTCTTGATTCTTTGGTTGCTATTAACAAGACTGAGAGAAGTAGACAGGTGTTGCTTTCAGAAGGAAACCTTTGTCAATATTAGTTACTCCATCCTTCATGATTCATTAAGAAAACTTTAGCTTACACACAAAGTACCATTGGCCAATCCCTTACCAAAAAGAAATGCTTATTCCTTGGTGATAGTAGCCAAACTTCACCGGGATCTTCCTTGCCTTTGATTACTAAAGGGAATGCATTTCATTGCGAGGATAAAGGAGTAGATGGAAGCATAGATGGTATAAGAGATAACATAATTTCTGAAAAGATTATTAAGAATCCCACTTCCTCCATTATCCAGGAAGAAGGTTCCACAGAAACTTTTGGAGGCTTGGGAGACTTAGACACCGTCAATTATCTTAGTCAGGGTGATATCGTGACTTCTGATCCTATAGCGTTTGATATGGAGAGAACTCGAGAATCCGCCCAATGACCTGGGAAAGCATTTTATTTAGGAACTCCCCTCGAAATTGGTTTGTTATTGGATGTGCATTAAAATATAATTATTATAAGCACTTTATGCTTTCCTGTAAATCTTATAATTTCTTTGCATGCTTGCTGAAGTTTTGCTTTGTTCCCTTTACCGGGTATAAGAATGAAACACTTATTATCAAATAGTTTCTCCTGACAAGTTGGTTCTACTGATCCATAAAGTCTTTTACAGTCTCGCCTTTCTCGTCGCTTGAAGCGCTCCCAGTCATCCTCGAGTTCTCAACCTCAACACATCCCCGAACTCCCACTAATTGATTCTCTAAGGAAGGAAGAATCCGATTGTGCAAAGGTATCAGATAAGGGCGACAAAGGTGAGCACCACACTGAAGGAGAGAAGGAAAAGAGGAGCAGAAACAATCGAGGCAAGAGTGAGATTCAGAAATGTTCTGTATCAAATGATTTCCTAGACCCTAATGTTTCCATTTTACCTGAACGATCCATTGTCCCAACCTCTGCTAAAATCCCAATGAGTCTCGACCGACCCCTTATAAGGTTCCGTACGGAAACTTGAGGCTTACAGATCATTTTGGAGGTTGGGATTTAAGGGGAATGTGTTTTGATTTAGATCTGCATCCAAATGATAGGCGAGATGCTTTGAGGGGTTAAGTACTATAAAGAGTTGTATGATTACTTTGTTTGACACTGCTAGGAGTCAGCTTGAAACACGATTAAACATGGCCATGAGCAATGTCGATAAGCAACTAGAACAGTGGGCCAAGTTTGGTTACGAGTTTTAAAGGTTAGATACTCGACATTTTGATCATATTGACATCTTGGAGAATGATAAAGCTAGGTTGGTTCACTTAATCATGTTTTAAGAATATGAAATCGCCTCTTTAAAGAGTGGGAATATTAGAGTAAACAACTTGGAGGCTGAAAATGAGGAACTCAAAAGAGAGCTTGAGGTTGTACGAGGACAATTTCGAGAAGCTCAATCTGCCCAAGAACTTGCTGCATATCAATTGGCTTTAGAGAGACGAACTTTGGCATTTTATCAACGAGAAAAGGCAGTTCTCGAGGACAAGATTAATTCTCAGAACGAAACTTTAAGGATTTTGAAAGAAGACAAAATCAGGTTGCGCAAAGACTTTCCACGGACTCTGGCTCTTTTTTGGGAACAAGTGCTTTCATACTCTGGTGGTGCTAATGATGAATATTTCTAGGAGAACCTCCTGGAAGAAGAAGAACGTAAGGATTTGGTTGAAGGCAGGAAAATACTCGCGGATGAGCAAGCCCGATCTTCTAGGGAGAAAACCCTGGATGTTATTACTATTTATGGCCCATCCAGTCTTATCGACGTTGAAGCTTCAAGCTCTCAAACTTCCTCTGCGGATCATCCTATCAAGAATACTGCTGGAGTTCATTGACCATTAAAGAACACATGGTTTAGGGGAACGTTCTCAAACATTGCGCAGGACATGGCGTAGAGAATGACGACACTTCTTTAAATGTGAATGATCACGAAATCGACCTTATATACCTAGTAACCCCAGGTAAAATTGATATCTATCAGTCTGCACCGGATTTGGATTATCTTACTTCTTCACCTGGGTTTGCTGAATTTAGTGCTTACTATTTATTTGCACCAGGTCCGCCTATGCCACCTCTTTTGTTTATTGTTGCTTCCGCTGTTTAAGCTGCTACTATTGACTCCATTTTAGTATCAACCAGTATTAGCCCGCGCACCATACCTTTACTGCGCAATCCAACATTACTTAACATTTTTGATCTGGAAGTTATTGATTATGATTTCAGTAACGGTGAGGACGAAATTTGGAATACTAAGGCTGTGTCTACTCTGATACGCAGAAAGAGGACCATTGTGGATAGCCGGGGAATCATTAACATATCCTCTCCTGAAAGTCCTTATGTAAATAAAGAAACAAAGGGCGGAAGTAAAGCAGTTGGTTCACCTCCTCCTTGTGTTAAGAAGTAGCATTTATACCCTTATACTTTGATTTCAGTCTATTTTCTTACTTGTCACGCACTTATATCGGTTGTTTATGCGAGTGTCGGTCCTCGCCTAATACTGTTATGCTTATATATTCATGTTGTAACTTCTTGGTATTATAATGATTTTGTCATTCGTTTTTTTTTCATAAATGATAGTATTTCACGGGGATTCAATCTTGTTAGTCGAATGATCTCATCAGACGCTTAGCCTTTGTTGTAAAGTTTTGACGAACTTGTGGTATGCTTAAGTGAGCACTATTGATTTTTATGCAATGGTGACGCCCCCGTACCAAAGGTCTTTACAACTCTATTGGGTAGAATAATCGATCAGCTCATAACTTTTGGATAGGTATTCAACCATATTTCCCGCTAACCTGGCAGTCCAAGCTATTCGGGGATTAGGTTTAAATATATCAACTTTTTGATGCATTAGACCCTTTTTCTCACTAACTTGGTGGCCCAAGCCCTTTGGAGATTGGGGTTTGAATGCGCTAGGTTGTTATTTATTACTTTTCAAGTATTAAACTCCCATTTCTCGTTGACCTAGTGGCCCAAACTCTTTGGAGATTTGAGTTCGAATGCATGCCTCCAGGGGAGGTCTTGGGTTTCAAGTTTCGATCTAACTTTAATCTTGTTTGCTCTAGTTACTCTAAATCCAAAACGACCTTATTGGACATCCCCTTTTGGGTAGGATTTTTGTTACCTCCTTTTGGCTAGGATTTTTGTTACCCCCTTTCAACTAGGTTTTCTGCTTGCGCTGGACCTTCCAGCATGTTCGACGATCCTTCCGGCACTAGGACTAGTGCTTCCAGCCTAAGTTTTGTTGGTTCTTCTAACTTTATGCTTCATCCCGGGAGGTGTACAATAATTCCTCTTATCGAGCTTTATTTAGATTTAAAGAATTTTTGTCCTACACCTAACAAGGTGCCTCTTTTGGGATTGGCAATCTTTATCCATGGGACATATTCGATACCCCCTTTGTATTTTTCTTAATGTTTGACGTCAATCCCTTCAATGGATGCTTGCCAAGGACTTGCCGTTTTCCGTAGTGAAAAATGCAGCTTTCTGACTTGGTGTTTGTTTACTACGCTTTCCACTGTTTTCTCTAGGACAACTTATTCTCTTGAAGTGATATGCTTATTCGTCTTACTTAATTCGCATGATGTTTCTGGCTCTCGAGTTGCTTCAAATGGAATATGATTGGGAAGCTTTCTGTTATGGTTGGGTTATAAATGAGCGATTGCTTTTGCTTTGACTACATTTAAGAAATCGACTTTTAGTATGAGCATACAAGTATGGCATTTAGGTAAGCACATAACTTCTGATTTATAAGGCCTTTATTTGATACAACGTAAGTAAATCATCGCCAATTTGTTTACAAGAATATAGCAAGTAATAAAGCAAGGCAAAGTAAATGTGATGGAGGTCGCTTATTCAAAGCCACCGTAATAAAACACTGACTACTGGTCCTTAAGTAATTGCTGGCTCTGGATTGGTTTGGGTGATCTACCATTACTTGTGGCCCTTGCTCATAGAGAATTGGAGCGATATTCGTGGACTTGTATATATTGTTCCAAACAATTCTTCCTAATCAGTTCCTCAATTAGTGATTTTAGATGCCTACAATCATTAGTATTATAACCTGGTTGGATATAAAATTGACAAAACCTTCCTGATCTTACAGCAACATCTTTGACCTGCATTTGTTTTAGGATCGGATATTTCTCGGTATCCTTAGTTGCCATGAAGATATTCCCTATGGTGCCATTAAGGGGAGAGAGTTCTGAATTTTTAAAAAAGCGGAGCTTCTTCTTAGCCCGATCATCTTTTCCTTCGTTGCTCCTCTTTTGACTATCAAGGCTATTTTGCGCACTACCTCTCCTTTTTAGCTACTCATTGCCTCCCAAAACACACACTGAATTCTCTTCAATACTCATATATTTTTCAGCTTTATCGAGTAGTTGTTCGAGGGTACTTGGTTTCTTCTTCTTAATCCAACGTCCTAACTTAGTCTTTTTACATATGGCCCCTTTCAAGCCATTAGAACTAGGCGGGGTTCATAATTTTCAACCTCGGACACCGCCATATTAAAGCGAATGAGAAAAGCTTTGATGGACTCTCCTGGTCTTTGTTCTAGTTCACCTAGCTCCATACCATCCCATACCTTGGTTACTTGGAACCTAAACTTCTCACTGAATAGTCTAGCCAAGGTAGCGAAGTCGTCCACAGATTTCGGCAATAGATTTGTGAAACAGAAATAGGCTACCCTATCTAGATAAGTTGGGAAATACAGGCATTTGATCTCGTCAGTGGCGCACGCCCCGTTCATATGCTGATCATATTTGCACAGGAACACATTGGGATCCCTTTTTCCATTATAGTATTGTGGCATCGGAGGTTATAATTTTTATGGATATATAGCCATCTTAATTATTTTGGTGAGTGGGGTCTTAGTAGGAGAAAAATCCCACTCCTTTCCATTGTCATCCTTCTTCAAGCTTTCATCCACGATTCCACATGCCATTCCTAAGATATATTCATGTTCTTTGCATCGATCCATGGAATGGGTGCCTTCCTCTTCGCCGGACTCTCGTCTAGGCGGGTTATCATAATTTGGAGACAGGGGATCTAGACTTCCTTTTGAGAGAAAGGCCCCTTTGGTGGAACCAATCACCCTTGAGAGGTTGTGTTATTGGAATAGTTGCACATAGGTGCTTTAGGTTTTTTATAGTCAAGATTAGCATGATATGCAACTTCCTGAATAGAATTTCTCTATCTTGCACTTGAAGTGGAGGATCCTTTATCGTGCGCATGACTCGTTCGAGCGGGTGGAAAACAGGTGGCACTTAGTGTGGCTTTTGCAGTAGCGGCTTGAATAGCGAACATTGATTCAAGCTTCTTCATCATTGCATTGTTTGCAATAGTTATTTGACTTGTTAGTCCCACCATTACTTCTTCCAACTCTCTCTGGTTATAGCTACCTCGATTTCAGAAGATTCTTCTACCTTGAAATGGGTGGTGGGCAATGTGACAATATTAACATTGTCGTTGAGATCGTTGGTATCACAAGTAACTTCCGTTGACCTATCCATGATTTCAAGCAAGGTTTTTTTTAAAGAAAAATTTTTTTGGACTTCGACAGGGGAAGATGAAAATGCGGGTCCCACGGTGGACGCTAAATGTTTTCACCAAAAAAAGGCTCGAATACCAATGGCACAAGAACCATATTTCACCAATGTGGTTAGAAAATAGACGGAACTGCAATCACAAGCAAAAAACGGGGAAAGTAGAATGAAGACAAAGGTTTTAGAGTGGTTCGGCTCTAAGCTAGGCTTATGTCCACTATGAAGGTAGTTTGCACTATCATGACAATGATTACAAAGTATATAAACTCTCTTTGTTAATACATTTTCTCTTTCTCTCAAAATACTCTCACTCTCATATAAAAATCCCACTTAAATTCACAGAATTCAATGGAGGAATAGCGGAATCTGTGGAGGAGAAGAAAAGGATGGGTGGGCGATGGAGAAGGAAGACGTCTTTGATCTTTCCTCACTTATTGGATTCTAATGGATGCCATGGCCAAATGGATGAATAACCTTTGATCGGAGATCATGATGATGGTTGAAATGCTTGAGGAATGATGGAGGAAAGAATTTAGCAGCACTTCGTCAAGGCCAGGAGTCGAACCCCTTATGGTGGAAATCATGGCCTATTTATAGATGAGTCCCCCTGAAGAAATGAGCTAAAATTCATACATGCAGGCTATGGGTCGCTCGTTTCGTTAATTACGAAAATGTCATCGCCTATCTGTAGCCAACTGTCAACAGTTGTACCAAGCTGTTCTGCACAAGCTACTTCATAGGAGAGAGCAACTGCATAGGAGCAAGCGGCTGCATAGATCTGAGCACATTGAATGGGCGGACAGGCAATGAATGCACAGGTGGCTTGTCAAAGCTTCTTGGTTGGTACAAGAACGACCGACCGGATAATCATGTTAAGCCTTTTAAGATCAACGGATAGTATCTGGCTGGAGCATCAGTATCTGATTGTAGATGAACAGGCGACCGATTAAGGCTTGTGGAGCATATATAAGTGCTTTCACTCTAGAGCTGACATCTATCGGACTGGTAAGTAACATATGATTGGAGCATTAGTGACTGATTAAGGAATGAACGAGCGACTGGGGTTGCAACCTGTGAGCGGACATGAGATGCATGTGTGATCTCTAACAACATTGTGTTCCCTGCTACGTACGATTGATTGGAGTAGTATGAATGAACAACTACTGAGTGGAACGTGTGACCAGAACCAATTCTTCTCCTTGTCTTGTAAAACCGATTTCTTTGTATAAGAATGAGCGACTTCCTTAATATAGGTGATCTTTACAGGATGTACAAGCCTTATTGTCCCTGGGTAGTGCCATTCTTGAGCTAGCTTCGTGCGCACGGCCCCTTTGTATGGTCGAACTATGCTATATGACTGATTCTGACTGTGCTGAGCAGACGACCCAACTTGTTCTGATGTATGTGACCTTCCTTGTCATGCTTAACCTTAGATTTTCATTTGAACTTTGTTATATGTGATTGTCCTTTACCCTTTACGAACTGTCTTGGTGTACTGGATTGGATTGGAATAAGCACGACCGACCCTAACAATGCTCAACCCATAGTTTTTACACATATTTAATAAACCAATATGTGTATGGTTTTTAAGGGATAAACGCTTCCTATAATAACCTGCCAATCCAAGAAAGCTTCTCACTTATGTTGCATTTTGAGGAATCTGCCAATCTTGCATCGTAACTACCTTCGCGGGACCCACAACTATCCCTTCTTTGGAGACTACACGCCCTAAGAATCTCACATCTTTTCTCCAAAAATGACATTTGGAGAACTTTGCCTTAAGTTGATGCTCACTAAGAGTTTTCAAAACTTCTCTCAAATGTTGTGCATGCTCTTCTTCGCTTTTGTAGAAGATTAAAATATCATTCATAAAGACTACGACAAATTTATTTAGAAACTCCCGAAACACCCTCCTCATCAAATCGAAAAAATAGCCGGGTGCATTTGTTAGCCCAAAAGGCATAACTAGCCATTCAAAGAAACCATCTGGAGTCCTAAAAGCAGTCTTGTGTATACTATCCTCAGCCACCCTTAACTGATGAAATCTCGTGGCCAGGTCTAACTTAGAGAATACCGAGGCACCAACAAGCTGGTTAAGCAAGTCGCCTATCCTCGGAACTGAGTGCATATTCTTCATTGTGAGTATGTTTAACTCTCTGTAATCCACCCACAAACGAAGTGAACCATCTGCCTTAGTTGCGAATACAACTGGAGCACCCCATTCAGATATGCTTCGTCTGATAAATCCTTTCTCAAGTAGCTCCCCTGTTTGCTTGCTTAACTCCCTCCTTTCCCTCGGAGCCATATGAAGCACTGGTAATGCAACTGACTTTGCATTGTCCACCAGAGATATACGAAAATCGATCTCGTGCCTTGTAGGTAAAATCGTACCTCATCAAAAACATCAGAATAATCTCGGATTACTGGAACAGATTGAAAATCATCTATGGATGCATCAAGAGACCCTAAGGAGCTAAGCATAACAGACCCTTCGGGGTCGCAAGAAATCTCAAGGGTCCTCCCATGGAAAGTCAGAAGTCTAATGACCCTCCTTTCATAATCTAGAATGGCACCATACGTGGTTAGCCAATCCATCCCTAGAATCAACCCATATCCCATGAACCCGAGCACATATGCGTCACATTCAAATTCAATGCCTAACACAGATATTCTCAAACCCTGACAAATCATAGATAAATGAGTCGAATCACCAATAGGGTTTGAAACAACTATGGGATCCACTATCATACTAGTATTTAAGTGCAGAGATAAAGCCACAGAACTAGATATAAATGAGTGTGAAGCGCTAGAATCAAAAAGTGTTCTAATAGGATGATTTGAAAGAGAAATTGAACTTCTACAGAAATTTTTCTACCTCTATCAGGAGCACTGATCGCGAGAGCATGCAGCTTCCCTCCAGAAGTTCATGCCCTTTAACCTTGTCCCTGTTTCTTCGGGCACTCCCTAGCAAATTGTCCGATCTCTCCACAATTGAAGCAAGAATTCTTCCGTCTTTTACAGTCTTTCTCCAAGTGACCCTCACGCCCACAACTGTGACACTTCCTTTTATCCTTTACCTTGTCATTCTCTCCACTTTTCTTCTGTTGCTGCTGTTGTTGTTGTTGTCTTTTCCTGGGCCATATCTTCTTGTTTTGCGTTGTTTCCTCAGCTTTAACCTCCTTCTTTTATCCTTTCTCTTCCTCATACATCAAGGCCATATCATCATGTCTTTCAAAGGTGGCTCCATTGGAATATGGGACATTACTAACCCATGAAGGGGTTTGTTTAGCCCTTTAACAAACTGCAAAGCCTTCTTATGCGAAGTGTCTACCAGCTCTAGTCCGAATCTAGCCAGTTGATTGAATTTGTTCACATATTCCCTAACAGTCAAATTCCCTTGTTTGAGTACTAAGAACCTCTCCATCTTCATGCTCTTATCATCTTAGGAAAGAAATTTCATCTCAAACCTCTGTCTAAAGTCATCCCAAGTTTCCAACAGACGGCCTGCTTGGGTTACCTCCCACCAAAATGAAGCTTCGTCCTTCAGTAGCCAAGCAGCTAACTGAATCTTCCTTCGATCCTTTACTTCAGCGATTACAAACAAGTCTTCAGTCTTCTTGAGCCAGTCCCTTGCCTCCACAAATGTCTCGTTTCCATGAAATTGCTCCCCTCCCATAGCACGAAAATCTTTGCAAGGGGAAGGAGGAGGAACAACGGGTGCAGCTGGGGGAGGAACATTTCCTTGGCCTTCGACAGGCGCCATGGCCTCCAGATACCTATAGAACAATCCTGGTATCGTAACGCCCTCCAGGATATTGGGTTCCCCAGACATGCTAAAAAAGAAAAGGAAAGGGATTCAAATAAGGGAGAGAAAGATATTACTTATGGCATTTTGGGGAATGTTTTTCAAAACAGACTTTTCTTTTTGAAAATGCTTTCTATTAAAACCTTCTTGAAAATAGTTTTCAAAAACTTTTATCTAATCTGGTAACCTTCCGCTTTGATACCAAGTGTGACAACCCACGTCCGTTAATGTCACTCACTAAAGGAATGCATTAAGTTTCGTGAAGCGTTATAGGTAAACAGACACAATTTATTACAAGACAGATATAATAAGATAGCAGCGGAAATTCAAATTTTTTATTTCAAACATAAACCATAACATCGTGGTCCAAAATACCATACGTCACAAAAACCATTACAATAATATAACTTTTGTCTTGCACCATCAGAGTACATAAGTATAAAAAAACATAATTGCCCAAACAAAAGAGCTAAGCTGTAGTAGAGAGAAGAACTTGAGCTATACTTCAAAAGCAGCTCCTACAAGATGATAATCAAGTCTTGACTAAGCATGAGAATTCCCTCCCTGCGAACCTAGGGGGTAAAATGGAAGAAAGAAGAGGAAACAAAAAGGGTCAGACACAAAGTCTGGCGAGTCCAGTTACTTTTAGCAAGTAAATAAATAAAAGCAGCATGATAGACATATAAAGTGGATAAGAGAGAGAGATAACTACATAAAGGCAGATATGACAATGTAAATAGGATAGGGTGTGTATGCTTCTAATGATTACTCTGCACTACTACTAGTATATCCAAAATGAGATGATCCTTTCCACTATAAGGTGGTAGACTTAGGCATACTTCCAAATGTACCCTAACTTACTACCCTAATCGATCGGCTCCTTAATCCGCGTAGATACTCTGTGCTGGCCCCACCGTAGGATGTATCACGTCTTAAAGTGGCAACCCCTCGCTGATATGCACTGCCCCATATCTATAGGTGTCACTGTCGTCTTATCACCTTCTACCCGGCTCATTCACGCATATGGCCCGGTCGATTTGCGTCGCCCGCACTGCCTCCACGTTTGGATCTCTTACAATCAGACCAGTAAGTGTGCCCCTTCTCCGACCTAGTTCAGAGTATATGTTTGATACCTACTCCGGGTTACTGGCTGAAATGGGTCCCACACAGTATGATACAAGCTCTCCCCTTTGTCTTGTATCCCCCACTAGGTTTTCATTGGCTATGTATACCACTAGGTGTCTTTAATTACATAACCATATTATTTCTATAAGTTATGCTTACCCTAAAAGGTGTATTTAATTACATAACTTTATTATTTCCTCCATTATATATACCACTAGGTGTCTTTAATTACGTAACCTTATCAGGTTAAGTTTGTGGGCCTATATGTAAATAATACCCACCCCCATCGGATTTACTTAACCTACCCACTGTTCAACCAAATTTACTTCACCCCAATTTTAGTTCATGTTCATACAGTCCCTATGGATTTACTAGGTTAAGAATTCCAATTTGTTACCATGTCCATTTATGGTTATAATGGGCTAGGCCTCCCACATTTGGCCTACAACTTGTGGGTGCTGGATATGCCGGTCGGGTTCGGGCAGACTTCTTCCACAAGTTGGGCCAACCTCGTGTCTTATCCCATTTCATATTTGTGCAATTAGACCGCTCACATTAGGTTCAACATTAGTGGTTGCTGGATGTGCTGGTCTTGTCTGGGCAGACTTCCACCACCAATGCAACCTAATCTCGTGTCATAAGTGCAGTTACAGTTTTCTAATTACTGTAATCCTAGGCATTATAATTATTTTCTAATTAATTGTACCTTTGTCCTTATAGGTGTTCATGCCCATTTACCCAATTATATACATAATGGATAATATGCCCAAATTCATGTTCATCATTCAAGTAAAGCCAATTCTAATATTTTTTTTCCCCGTTCGCTAACTAGCGCATTCGCATATAATTCGCGGTATACCTAGGCTAGATAATAGCCAAGATATAAATAATAAAAGGAAAAGGTGATGGGCATATGACAAAGGTGACTAGTCTAACATATATGGCATAATAATATATTAACATGGTGATGAGGTGAACATATAAGCATACATCCAATGAAATGGCGACATTTAACTAGTTTTAACATAGCAAGGATGTTAAGATAAGCATGACAAGATCTAAATATTTATTTAGATGCCCAACAGGTTCAGATCTAATATGATAAGCACAAGGAGATCTAAATAATAAGCTAGATCTGATTAATAATTTAGATGTCCACAAAATTCAGATCCAATAGTTAAGAGTAGATCTGACACAAATGAGGTTTAAGATCCACATCATAGAGTCACATAAGTTACAATAGATCCGACTGGATAGAGATTTAGATCCAAGTTATAATCAATTCAGAATATCATATGTTCACAATTTACAATGGATCTAGTATAATTTAGTCACAGGAACAAATACAAACTATTGTTATATCAGGTTTACTTTCAAATATTTAAATCTAAAAGCAACTAAGAACTCACAATGTTTGGATTAGAAAATAGAACTAGAAAAGAAGCTTGTTGAGATGCGGATCTACACTTGAATGATTAGCCTTATTCGATTGTTGTAGAAGATAAATAATTCTGTTCAATTCAGTCACCAGCAGAGTTTGGCTTCCATGGATTCTCAATGGAGAAAACATGAAAAATGGATCTCTATATATAGCCGCTAGCCTCCAGAAACCAACTGCCACCTCTGCCCTAGGGCGGTCGAGCCATGGGTCGACACCCCTCCTATGCGGTCGACTCCCCTAGGCGGGATTTTTCCTGCTTCCCCCACTTTCTATGATTTCGAATTTTGAACTGAATTTTTTTAATTATAGGGTCCTATATATATGTGTGTGTGTGTATATATAATTCTTCTACGCGTGTACAAACTTCAAACCTTCGTAACTTCCTCATATGTTGTCCATTTTACGCAAACCAAATGTCTATCTTAACCAGAATTTTGAGACGGATGCAATGGCGCAGTCCATTTCCCTTAATTTTGAATATTAAATTAATTATTATTTAATTTTCCTTCTTTATTGCTGTTAAAATTTTGGGGTGTTACATGGCTCTTCCACAAAAGCTCCAAGTGCACCTTCGTCAACCACCGAAGGATCGACATTTTGTGGTGCCACACGGTAGGCATTTGAAGGAATACCCATCTACTGGATGAGAACTGAAAGATAATGGAACAAAAAGAGAGAGAGACTGATCTTTATCTCATCGCGCAGGTATCATGGGAGAAGGGGCGACTGTTAGGATAGAGACAACAATGACTGTCGCAGCTAAGACAGACATGGATGCCTATAAGAGGCAGATAGAGGAGGAGCACAGATACCTCATAGACTTTGACATAGATACTGGAGGGTTTGGACTAGCCAACCTAGACAAAGAGCTTTTGGAAGGTAAGGACCCCATAGGTGGAGTTGCTCAAGTTATTAAAGAGGTTGAAGCGGCCGAAAAATCCATGCATGACCTAGTTGAGGAACAAAAATCCCAACTGCTTATGAAGTATAAGGAACTTGAGGTAAAGGAGAAGGAGGATGAGGAGGGTAGGACCAAGGTCTTAGACGAAGCGAGGGAAAAAGCTAAGGAGAGGAGGCCTAGACAAGGTACATGATGAAGTTTGGAAGAAAGCTGAGTTAGAGGACTCGCAGAAGCGAGTCGAGACCGAGCTAAAGAAAATGAAAGCTATGCAGGCCGCTAAGCTAAAGATGGGGAATGTTGGAGAATGGAGTTTTTAATGATAATAACCTTATTTTAATATTAATTGATTATAAAATATATACCAACACATTTTTCTAGAATATATATACACACACATATGCAGGATTTATATACACAAATTATAAACTAAAGACTATACAGTTTTAAAGATGTTAGAGATTCAGAATTCAGAGATGTTTCGAGACTCGTGAGTATTCAAGATTTCAAGAGTTCAAGATAAATATAGTTATAGAGTCTAGATTATGAAAGACTCTGAATAGCACTCAGGTTCAAATTCAAATTAATTTCAAATTCCGTTTTTCAAATTCTGTTTTCAAATTCTATCTTCAATCTCTATCTTATCTATTTTACTTTCTATTTTAATTTGATTTTAAATTTAAGTTTTATAAGTTACACTGTATAAGTTTTATATTTATATTTTATATACTTTATATTTATATATAGTTTTAAACTGTATAATTTTATAAATATGTTTATGTAGTTTATATTTATGTTTTCATATGATTTTCTACTTTATAATACCTATTTATAACATTATATTTTAATAAAAGAATTTTCAGAATTATATTTATATCAAAATACCTAAAAAATGTTCAAATTTACACATATATATGTCGACATACAAATATATTCATGTCGACGTACAACTGTCATTTTTTCAAATTTGAAAGGAAGTGTCTTTTCACTATTTGTGACGGTTCTGAAGCTTTGCAACCTTTCACACATTATAAAAAGAGGCTGATTTTGAATATTTAATCACTTCTTCTTCATCCTTCCCATTCTCTTTCATTACACCATTATTTCTTATCATTTTTATGATTTCTACACCTATACTTTGCCGAATTCAATTCTGTTTTCACTAATCTTCTTCTCTCTACACTCTTTACTCTCTGAATCAAGTGTTATTGAAGAGTTATGGGGATGTTTGTAATTGTTTGGGTCATGTAAGTAATCGGTGGTATCCCTTGTAGCCGTGAAATCTAGGACGGGTAATCGGTGGTATCCCTTGTAGCCCTGAAATCTAGGATGGGCAATCGGCGGTATACCTTGTAGCCGTGAAATCAAGGAGGTTGGAATCGGTGGTATCCGTTGTAATCGTGAAATCAAGGAGGTTGTAATTGACTGTTGATATAGTAATAAAACTCTGCGCAATCCAGCGTTGCATGGGATTGGACGTAGGAGCAATTCGAACCAGTATAAAATCCAGTGTGTTATTTCCTTTTTTGCACTTCACTTTTGTTTATCTTTGCATTTGTGTTTGATTCTGTGTCTGTGATTGTTTCTATGGTGTTTGATTCATATGGTTTATCACATAAGTTTTAGATTTTGTTTAATTAAATTCTCAAAAATACTATTCACCTCCCTCTAGTGTTTGTTTTGCCTTACCTATCCATTCCACAATCCCTAATAATTGGTATCAGAGCAAGGTCTTTCAAAAAGTTCATAATCTGATTTTTGAAAAAATTTAAATGACAAATTTTGAAATAATTGTTAAGACTAGTTTTAATTCATGTATTGCATCAGCACTAAATGAGTCTACGATCAATTTTATTGAAAAATCAAGTTACTATGATTTGATTTTTGAAATTTGATTTTTTTTTTAAATTTTGAATATTTTGATTTATGGATATGTTATAAAACCATCATGATATTGTTGTTTCAAATTATAGAACAGTTAGTTAGAAAAGTCATTTGATCATTTGAAAAGTTGTATTGTTTTGCAGGAAAAGATGTACTATTTGGCTTTTGAAAATTCAAAAGTTGAAAAGAAAGGTAAAGTGACCGTTGGTGATTCAAATTCCAAAGTGGTGGCTATTGACAATTCAAATTCCAAAATGGTGGCTATTGACAATTCAAATTCCGAAATGGTGGTTATTGACAATTCAAATTCTGAAACGGTGGCGGTCGGAAATTCAAATACCGAATTGGTGTACATAGGTGTTGAGAATTCAGATTTTGAAGGACAATTAAAGAAGAGTAATGACAGTTGGTGAAAAGACATCAAGAAGAAGAAACAGAAATATACAATATAAATCAACAAAGAACTTGGTACTGGATAAGTATAAACTTTTATTCTCCTTTACAAGTAGATTAAACACTGTACTTCTCTTCATTTTCTTCCGAATGCCGCTGGTTTCATGTAAATCCATCAAGAATTGATCAAGTAATGATCAAATGAAAATTTGGTTAATAGAGAGAGAGAGAGAGAGAGAAGGAAACCAAAACTGTCGACATTTCTTCAAATTGCATCCATAAGTTAGACTATTTTGTCTCAAATCCTTTTCCAGATTGTAGTTCTCGTTGTCGCGGTCGATTTAATGTGTAGATCATCAAATTCCGATCAAAATTGAGTGAGATATGACTATTTGAAGTTGTCTATGCAAAACTGAAAAACTATTATGGGATTTCATGCATGTCTCTTACTGTTTCGACTTTCTACACCCCAATACCATCCGAATTCATCCCCAAACTGTTACTAGATCATAGTCCTATCTTCTTCGATTTGCCGCTAATCTCGTCCAATTCCATCAAGAAACGAAGAAGTTATGCCTCTTAAAAGTTTAATTGAAAATGAAAAACGAAAAGAAGAAGAAGAAGAAGGAGAAGAGAAATGGTTATGAAGAGACATGACTTTTGGGTCTTTATACAGTAGTTGAAGTGTCCATTCATTCAAAATTTAAAATTCAAATTCAAATTTTGTTGTCAAGTTGGTTGAGCTGCTAATTCCTTGATATCTTTCTCATACATTGTTCAAATTCAACAAATGAATATACTACCATGACTAGAAAAACGAGCCCGTCGCAATAGAGCAGTATTCATCATCAAATTCTAGAAGATGTGAATATGTGATCATGACAATGGAAGAACCACAAAAAGCTGGATTGCAAAAAAGGTACGCTATAATTAATTTTTAAAATTTTTGCTTAAATGAATCCTTTGATTGTCTTGCTTGTTTGCTTTGTTTTGAATTTGAAATTTAAAACTTTAAAACTCATATTTGAAATTTAAAATTAAAATTTGAAATTTGAAATTTGAAATTCAAAATATTAAGAAAAAATATAATAAATTTTAAATTTTTGTTAGGATTATTAATATTTCAGGAAATAGTTAAACCTGAAATATAAATCGATAATATAATAAAACCAAGAAGTCAAAACAATATGTTTTTTGATTGTCAGCATGTATGTCAACATACATAAATGGTAATGTCGACATAATGAAATTCAAATTTTTAATTTTAAAAGTTTAAACTTTCAATCTTCACTCTATTTTTTTATTAGAAAATGCCAATGAAAACTCTAGTTATTAACTTTGTTTTCCTACTTATTTTCTTATACCTTGTTTCAAATATATATATATATATGTTTATATAGACATTTCAATATGGTATATACGTTAATATAAAAAAATTATGTTGTTATAAAATATAATTTTACTTATCTTTTATATATAGTTTAACTTATATATTACTCATATGATTTCATAACAATTTTGGGTTACATTATCATAAATACTATTTGTAACTAAAATACCTATTTTGATTTCTTATTAAGATTTATAAAATCTTGAATGCTTAACCTAATATTTTGGTATAAAAATAATATATATATATATATATATATATTATTTTTATGTCTTAAAAATATAGTTTAAATATAAGAGATTATAGCTTTATATATTACTTCATATTTTGTTACAACTATAGATTTCTGTTAAATTTTAACATATAAATTGTTCTCTAGCAAATAAATATGTTTGGATTTCTAAAGTTTAAATTTAAAATCAATTTTTATGTACTATTATGAATATATGTTTATAGTCTACTTTATATAATTTTTTATTCTCTCTAAAAAGATCTTCAACTCTTACTATATTTACCCTACTAATATTATTTAACTCCATAATTATTTTGAATATTTTACTACTTATCATGAATATTTTTTAATTAAACTCTTATCTTTATTATTATTTCAATCACTTTCATTGGTATAATTAACCTAAGTCTAGAAATTAACATTATCCTTTGTTTGATTCAAATATTTTTTTATATGCATAATAGTTAGATATTACTTTAAGTATCTTCTATAGAAATACATATCATCATCAAATCATCCCATACATTATTACCATAATATCATTACACATCTTATTTCATATCATACACCATTACAACACATCTTAAATTAAAGCCATTTACATCACAAATTTCATTTCATTCAATATATCACTTCATATAGATTTGCATATGACATACTACATTATGACCAACACACTGCATTTCATGTTAACTTTAACTTCACATATAACAAGTACATAGTATGAAAAGTTTTTATCTAATTAGAAATACATGATTAATAATCAAATACATAACATATTTATTTTGTCTTGATTGACTTTTTTGGCTTGGTTGAATTGTTTGGTTTGTTTTATTTGTTTGACTTGAATAACTTGATTGACTTGCTTAACATGGTTAAATTTCATTAGCGGTGGATAGATTTGTTAAAAAAAATACTTATTCATCTGTAGTCGATAGGAGCTTTATAGGTTTTTAGACAAAGAAGTTACAAAAAATGTTTGAGTTTATGTTTTGACAACAAAACTTGAATTGGTTGATTGATTGGTTTAAATTGCTTAAATAGTGACTTATCATTACTTGACATATATAACTTTAAGTTGTATCATAGTTTTAAGGAGATCTTATCAGAGTTACTTCTTAGTCTAGATTAAATTCTTATTATAGTTTTAAGGAGTTAGAGTACATGCTAAGTCTAGCCTTGTATTAGATTAAAGGGGAGTTTTATAGTTTCTGGATTAATGAAGGTTCAAGAAGTGTTTATTAACACATATTATTTAAGTTGGTTGATTTGGTTGATTGCTTGAATTGATTGCTTGAGTTGATTGCTTGAGTTGATTGCTTGAATTGTTTGTTTGAATTGCTTATTTGGATTGACTTGCTTGTTTGAATTAATTATAAATATTGATTAGTTTGCTTAGTTTATTACCCTTCTATTTAGTTTACTAGAATAGTATAATCATAATTTTAGGAGGAGTTATAATCTTGTAGGATTAGAATCAAAATAAGGGATAGTTATATTTAATCATTAGGAACATTTATATCATGGATTTAGGGGGTATTTTATGTTAGGATATATAGATAGATTTAGGATTCAGGGGTAGTTATTTAAATATCTTAGAAATTTAGTATAGATTTAATTATAAGGTATTTCAGATAGTTATACAATTTAGGGGGAGTAGTTTTAGAATTTCTTTTAGATTATGGCAAAGGGGGACAAATTATAAAATATAGACACAGTTTATAGAATTGATATAGACAGGGGAGTATTTAAAGGATCATGATCAATAGGTATATACAGATATGATATTTTATAAACTAAGGTTGTCATCATCAAAAAGGGGGAGTTTATTGGAGAACGGAGTTTTGATGACGACAACCTTATTTCATATTAATTGATTATAAAATATATACTAACACCTTTGTCTAGAATATATATATATATATATATATGCAGGATTTATATACAAGAATTATATACTGAAGACTGTACGGTTTTAAAGATGTTAGAGATTTAGAATTCAGAGATGTTTCAAGACTCATAAGTATTCAAGATTCCGAGAGTTAAAGATAAATATAGTTATAGAGTCTAGATTACGTAAGACTCTGAATAGCACTCCAGGTTCAAATTCAAAATAATTTCAGATTTTGTTTTCAAGTTATATCTTCAATCTCTATCTTCTCTATTTTACTTTCTATTTTAATATGATTTTAAACTTAAGTTTTATAAGTTTATACTTTATAAGGTTTATATTTATATTTTATATACTTTATATTTATATAGTTTTAAACTCTATAATTTTATAAATATGTTTATATAGTTTATATTTATGTTTTCATATGATTTTCTACTTTATAATATTTATTTATAATACTATATCTTAATATAAGAATTTGCAGAATTATACATATCAAAACACTTGAAAAATGTTCAAATTTAAATTTTACACATATATATGTCGACATACATATATATATACATATCAACATTTAACTGTCATTTTTCCAAATATGAAAGGAAGTGTCTTTTTACTATTTGTGATGGTTCTAAAGCGTTGCAACCTTTCACACATTATAAAAAGGGGTGGATTTCGAATTTTTAATCACTTCTTCTTCTCCCTTTCCACTCTCTTTCATTACACCATTATTTCTTATCATTTTTATGACTTCTAAATCTATACTTTGCCGAATTCAGTTATGTTTTCACTAACCTTCTTCTCTCTACACTCTCTTCTCATTACTCTCTGAATCAAGTGCTATTGTAGAGTTACAGGGTTGTTTGTAATTGTTTGGGTTGTGTAAGTAATCAGTGGTATCCCTTGTAGTTGTGAAATCAAGGAAGGGTAATCGGTGGTATCCGTTGTAGCCGTGAAATCAAGGATGGGCAATCGGTGGTATCCCTTGTAGTCGTGAAATCAAGGAGGTTGGAATTGGTGGTATCTCTTGTATCTGTGAATTAAAGGAGGTTGTAATTGACTATTGATATAGTAATAAAACTCTGCACAATCTAGCGTTTTTTGGGATTGGACGTAGGAGCAATCCGAACCAGTATAAAATCTAGTGTGTTCTTTTGTAACAACCCGTATTTTCAATAATCTGTTATAACATAAATTGAGGCAGAACTTAATTATAAGATCTGAATGAAGGGAAACGGGCTATGCCATTGCGTTCGTCTCGGGAAAATACGCGAAATAGAGTCCGAGTTTTCGAAAATCGGAGTCCGTGTGGACCAGATATGGCCCGTCGAAGTTTTCAGAAAATTCAAGTTTTAAAATCAGATTCAAATTTAAAGAATTGGGCCAGCTGGGCCAAGGCGGGAAAAATCCCGCCAGGACCCCATGTCGACAGGCCTGTCGACAGGGGTCTTGGCATGTCGACTGCCCTGTCGACAGCCCTGTCGACAGGGGGTGGCCGGGCTACTTGGCCTGGTGCACCATTTCTGATTTGGGCTTGATAGGGGGGCTTGGTTCTAGAGAGTTCCGGGATCTGATGGACCTAATTGAATCTAGGGTTAATCCTATGGTTCAAATCACTAACCTAATCTATAAATAAGACCCTAACCTACCCTAAATCATTCATTATTCATCCTAGTAACTAAACTATGCCAAAATCCATCCTCTCATGGCCTCCACCCTCTTCATACAATTCCTAAATTAATTCCTAAGTGATTTTCCATGCATACAAGCATATTTAGGCTTGTATGATCCTCCTTAGCTTGCATTAAAGGCTTGTTTTTCAATTGGCATCATAAAGGAGGAGTCTTGATCAAGTTTGCTTGCATTTGGGGGTTTTAATTAGTTGCATAAGGGGTTTCTTGCATTTGTTATACTCATTTGAGTCCGCATAAGCATTGTAAGCCCTCTTACCTTCATTTTAGAAACTCTAAAGTTAATGTGTGATGAAAGTTGGGGTTTATGTATGTTTATTGAGTTGTGCATGTTATGCAAGGGTACTAAGCCATGATTTGCAAATCTATTGAGTTATGCATGTATACTAAGCCATGATTTGCAAGATTAATAAGTTATGCATGTTCATGCAAGTTTGCTAAGCCATGATTTGTATGTTTATTAAGTTATGCATGTTCATGCAAGTTTGCTAAGCCATGATTTGTATGTTTATTAAGTTATGCATGTTTATGCAAGTTTGTTAAGCCATGATTTGTATGTTTATTAAGTTATGCATGTTTATGCAAGTTTGCTAAGCCATGATTTGTATGTTAAATAAGTTATGCATGTTTATGCAAGTTTACTAAGCCATGATTTGCAAGTTTAACAAGTTATGCATGTTTTGACAAGTTGTGCATGTTTATGCAAGTTTAAAATGACAAGTTGTGCATGTTTGACAAGTTGTGCATGTTTATGCAAGTTTAAAATGACAAGTTGTGCATGTTTGACAACTTGTGCATGTTTATGCAAGTTTAAAATGACAAGTTGTGCATGTTTGACAAGTTGTGCATGTTTATGCAAGCTTAAAATTGACAAGTTGTGCATGTTTATGGTAAAATGCAAGTTCACTATGCTAAGTTGTGCAAGCCTAACATGTTATGCATGATTGTTGTGCAAGTTTGTCATGTATGTTGTGCCAAGTTCCCTCTTCCTATCCTTTATGCGTTATTACGAATATGTAAGCGATAGAATGACGTTGGGGGTTTTGGGGTAAACTTAAAATACATGAAAATATAAGATTGGGAATTTACCTATTAAGTTAGGTCTACCCCTTGGGAATTTACCTATTAAGTTAGGTCTACCCAAGTAATTGTTTGACTTATGATTATGTTTTGAAATGAAGTGGACATGACACTTAGAAAACATAAGTGTGGCCAACTCGAGGTTGGGTTGAGTTTGTAGCGTAATCCTACCCGGAACCGACCGGCTTAACTAGTGGCTACAAACAATAGGACCCAATGTGGGAAGTTGGTCATGGGGCCCCAAGACCCGAGGTTAGACCATGTTGTGGTGTAAAGCTACCCGGACCCGCCCGGCCTAACTAGTAACCACAACAAGGTCTAATGTGAGAGGTTAAGGTGCATTAAGTTAATTAATGCCTCATGATTAGGGTTAAGTCAGGGTCCACTAATACTTAACCAATTTGGGGATTCAAGGGATGAAAATGGGGTTAAGTTACACTTAACCAATTTAATCAATTTGGGGATACAAGGGATTGGATGGGGTTAAGTGGTGAACCGTTGATTACACTTAACTAATTTAATCCATGATTAGTGAAAGGTTAAATCACACTTAACCTTCTTAGAAAACCCTAGCAACGTGGTCTGTTCTAACAGTAATCCCAATTTGGTATCATTCACAACCCTAGAGGCTAGGCTAGGGTGGGGCACGATTACTGGACGGATGTAAACGACCAAAGGGCGATGGCCGAGTGGTACAGCGGTGCGGGTCCGGCGGGCTACGGACGTGCACGTAGTCCGATGTTGGACAAACTCGAGGCACGGGTACCAGTAGGTTAGGGCTTGGGGTTGACATCCGAGGGCTTGATACACCCAAAGGGGGACCCAGCACAGTCTAACTACAACCATACGTGGGCCATATGGACACCAACACTTGACGTGTTAGGTTTATAGGGAGCCGATCGACTAGACCGTTGGGCTGGACCTTGTATTAAGGTCACCTCATGTTATTGGGTCAAAGCGTGGGCCAAGGGATCAATACCTGTTATGTTGGGTTGCTAGTACACCGTGGTGCAAAAACTTAACTTTGTTTATGCGATGACACCTCTATCTATCTTGTGGTAAATTTATCATGCCAGTATGTTGTTATCTATGATCATCTCAGTTTCCATCATGATGTTAACTTTATTAGTTTATAGACAGATCGTAGCAGGGCTTACTCAGTCTTTTTGACTGACCCGTTTTGTTTCGCCTCTTTTCTTCCGTTCCCCCCCCCCCCTCCCAGGTTCTCAGGGAGGGAATACAGGAGCCTAGCTTGGATCTTAGCTGCTTTCTTTGATAGCTCATGTATGCTTTGGACTTGGGCTCGCTATGGTTTCTTCCACTTGGGGATAGCTACTATTATGTTTTCTTTTTCAGTTTCAGATGATGTTATTTCATGTACTAGGCTTGTTTATTTGGGAAATTGACATTTTGATGTACCAGACTTGTTTTTGAAAAATTATAAAAATCTTCCGCTGTTTTATTTACTTACTCTGTTTATTTACATATATATATATGTCATGTCCTGCCTTGCTATATCATTATGCATGTTTACCAATAATGCCCCTCCAAAGCTAGTGCATTCCCTTGCGAGTGACCCTGGCGGAGGTGGGGTGTTACATTTGGTATCAGAGCATATGGTTTACGAGAAGGGACAAAAAGGTTTTTAAAACTTTTGAAAAACTACTCTCAAAACCAAGTATAAAGTATTTTCCAAAGAAAAGTCTAGTTGTTTTTAAAGGCTATTCCCCCAAAAGCCATTAGCACTATCCTTTGACTACTCGTTTGAACTCTTTTCTTTTCTTTTCTTTTCCAGCATGTCTGATAATCTCATCTTGCCCGAAGGAGTAACAATACCCGATTGGTTTCGTCGGTACTTGGAAGTCACGACACCGGTCCCGGGTGTCTCTAATGATGTCCTTCCAGTCGAGGCCGCTGTTCCTCCTCCTCCTCCCGTAGCTGATGTTCCTCTTCCCCCTCAGCCTCCACAAGCGGATTTCGCGGAAACTTGCATGAACTTTAAGAGGATGGGTGGCAAGAATTTTAATGGAACAGAGACTTTTGTAGAAGCAGGGAATTGGTTGAAAGAGACCGAAGATCTTTTAGCCACCTTTGATATAGGTGACCGCAGGAAAGTTTTATTAGCAGTATGGTTGCTAAAGGAAGAAGCTGCACGTTGGTGGGTAGTCACCACCGCAACCAGGCCAATTGAGACTTGGGATGACTTTAGAGGAAGGTTTGGACTGAGATTCTTATCACTGAAGCAAGGGGACATGACTATTAGGGAATACATAGATAAGTTTAATCAACTGGCTCAGGACGATTTAGACTTGGTTAATACAGCTCAGAAGAAGGCCCTACACTTTGCTCTAGGATTAAACGAGCCATTACGTGATTTGGCCCTATCTCATATACCCTTGGGGGCGACTTTCGAGAGTTTAGTGAATTTGGCCCTACTTCAAGAAGAAGGTAGCAATGACAAGAAAGAGGTCAAGGCGAATGAGTCTCAAGGCAAGAGAGTAAATTCCGGGAAACGGGGCAAGAATATGAAATGTAACTTCTGTGGTGAAGTTGGACATATAGCCAGGGAATGTAGGAAGAAGGAGAAGAGAAAGCGGGGCGAATGCTTTGATTGTGGTGAGTTTGGACATTTCAGCAAGGATTGCCCGAGGAAACAAGGGCAAGGTCAGACTCAGTGTGCAGGACTATCTGGAGGGCGAATTCATCCCCTCAACCCCGTTCTTCCAGCTCATGATAGAGGTAGTGTTTCTGTTGAAAATCTTGTTTACATTTTCTGATTTTCCCTGTTCGAACTTTGTTTGATTCTGGCACATCGCATAGTTCTATTTCATCTGATCCAGTTGAAAGTTTTGCACCTAAGTACTAGTGTAGTTGATGATCCCGTATGTGTTTCAAATCCAATTGGGGGTTCTGCCCGTTTGTCTATGGTCTGAGTGGATTTGAAAATTTCTATCTTAAGTATAGAATTCTCGTGGGATGTTTATATTCTCGGTTTCAGGGGATATGGGTTGGTTTTGGGCATGGAATGGTTGTCCGGTTTTGGAGCCATTCTTGGTTTTTGTATATAGGGTTGTGAGGCTCATGATCCGCCTCGGTAATACCCTAGAAATTTCTAGCAACCCTATGGGTCCCGTCATGATTGTTATCTTGAGTCCCTCAACTCGTCTATCGATAGTTCGCAATCTGTGAGGGTGGTCCGAGAATATCCTGATATCTTGGGGAAAAGAAAAGGGGTTACCCATAGACGTGGAATAGATTTCCGCATTATCTGGTTGGTAATACCAAGCCGGTTTCGTTGCCGATTAGGCACATGACCTCATGAGATAAGAGTTAAGAAAGCAAGTCAAGGAGTTGCTCGAGAAGAACTTCCTGAGACAAGGCATTTTCGAGTAGGGTGCTCCAGTAGTATTCGTTACTGATGTGGACAGTTTGCTTCGCTTATGTGTTGATTATCATGAGAAGAATAGACAACCGTTACCAAGGATCGATGATTTGTTTGATCAGCTTGTGGGAGCATCTATTTTCTTTTGATCTAGCTACCGGATTCCATCAGCTTAGGATGGCTGAGGATGGAATTGACAAGACTGCGTTTAGGACTCTAGATGGATTTTTTTTAGAATGGCTAGTCATGCTATTTGGTTTGA
This sequence comes from Allium sativum, assembly GCA_030737875.1. Classification (NCBI taxonomy): domain Eukaryota; kingdom Viridiplantae; phylum Streptophyta; class Magnoliopsida; order Asparagales; family Amaryllidaceae; genus Allium; species Allium sativum. The sequence continues at coordinate 239,299,861 of CM060912.1, forward strand.
CTAAGGCACCCACATATTACGTGAACTTGATGGGTAGGGTGTTTAGGGAGTCCTTGAACAAGTTTGTCATGGTCGTCGTAGACGATATTTTGATCTCCTTAAAAGAACGAGGAAGAGCATGCTATACATCTCAAGGAGGAGATGGATACGCTTGGAGCCACCAGTTGAAGGTCAAGTTCTCCAAATGCCACTTTGAAGGAAAGAAGTTGGATTTCTTGGGCACATAGTTCTTAAGTAAGGCTTAGCGGTGGATTCCGCTAAAGTGGCTGCGGTTTAAGACCGGAAAGCTCTGAGAAGGGCAATTGAAGTAAGAAGATTTCTCCGTTGGGCTAGTTAGTTAGCATTCCCGGAGCTTAGACTTACTCTTCTGGATCAAGAAGGGAGTTTCACGGGAAGAAGACCCGCAGTTAGTCAAGAACATGGATCAGTCGACTCGAGGCGAGATGTTAGGTCACCTCGCTAGATATATTATAAAGGATGACTAAGGCGCGACAAGAGATTATGTGTTCCTCGAGTGAAAGACTTGGTAAAGAAGGTTCTTGAAGATGCGCATCACTCGAGGAGGTGGCCGAGTTGGTTTCAGGATACATGTTGTGCCACCAGGTTGAGGCCAAGTCATAGAAGCCCAGTGGGCCATTACCTCCATTGGAAGTTTCGCAAGGGAAGTGTGAAAACATCTCGATAGATTATGTGGATAGATTACCTAGATCAAAGAAAGGGAATACGGGTAGGTGGGTCATAATAGGTAGACTCACGAAGAGTGCTCATTTCAGAGCGAGAGAACTGCATCATGGTTAACAGCGGTTTACGCTCAAGAAGTTGGCCAGTTTTGAAATAGCCTACAGGAAGCCATGGGTAGGCAACTGAATCTAGGTATGACCTATCACTCATAGGCGGATGGTTCATTTCGATTAAGCATGAGTTATAGAAAATCACGTTTATAAGGGCAATTGGCAACAAAAGTTCTGCTGCGTGAAATACTGTATAGTGAGTGGACGAGATCCAGGATTCACTAGTGAATTTTGGAGAGCTTGCAGGAAATCATGAGGTTATAGTATGTTTAAGCCAAGTATACAGAAAGAATAATAAGTGAAAGAGAAAGACGAGAGGCGATAATAAAATAAGTTCCAACTCGAATTTGGGAAAATAGGAGTTAGGAAGCCAAGGAATCATGAAGTGAAGGATAGTCAAAGCACAGTTGAGTTAAGCTCAAGGGAACGTGACTAAGAAGAGTGAGGACTAGATACACGCATCATATCTTTTTAAGAGTGCATCCTTGATCCCTGTTTTCCTGTGGAGCTTGCTCGCAAATTATCTTTTGTATATATACCCTCTCGGTCCCATTCTCGATCTTATTTCTGTTGTGAACTCCATAAGGGGGTTAAGACTCATCGGTTAGTAATATATGTCAAAGTTTGAATGGATTTCTAGTAATCCAAAAAGGAGTTTGTCTAGTTTATCTAGTTTATCGTGTCTATCTTGTCATGAGAACCTTAGGTAGAAACCCTTTTGGTTGAAACATGTGTTTGAAACATGTTATGCTTGATGGTTGCAAGTGGCTGCAAGTGTTTGCAAGTGGTTGCTCGTGGATGCATTATACACGATTAGGCACTAGATCGGCTCACACACTCTTCATGTTGCATATGCATGAGTGTTTATGCTTATCCATGATTGAAACTTGTTGTGCTACCACATGGATGTTGCATATGGATGAATGTTATGTGCACTCATATAGATACCATAAATTATGGTAGGAATTTGCATACATATGGATTCATTTCACTGACATACATATGCATTAAGGAGGTTTACTGTATCAGTAACCGCCTGATTTTCACTAACATACATATGCATTAAGGAGGTTTACTGTATCAGTAACCGCCTGATCTTTGCATTAGATAAGTACATATACACACACTTTTGCATATGTTCATACCACATTTAGAATCTTTTAAGGACAATGATTGCTCGTGGATGATGCTTTGAGTAGATGGATGATTGGATGGTAGGATACGTTCTTCCTAACTTGAAGATTTCGGGGACGAAATCCTTTAAGGAGGGGAGAATGTAACAACCCGTATTTTCAATAATCTGTTATAACATAAATTGAGGCAGAACTTAATTATAAGATCTGAATCAAGGGAAACGGGCTATGCCATTGCGTTCGTCTCGGGAAAATACGCGAAATAGAGTCCGAGTTTTCGAAAATCGGAGTCCATGTGGACCAGATATGGCCCGTCGAAGTTTTCAGAAAATTCAAGTTTTAAAATCAGATTCAAATTTAAAGAATTGGGCCAGCTGGGCCAAGGCGGGAAAAATCCCGCCAGGACCCCATGTCGACAGGCCTGTCGACAGGGGTCTTGGCATGTTGACTGCCCTGTCGACAGCCCTGTCGACAGGGGGTGGCCGGGCTACTTGGCCTGGTGCACCATTTCTGATTTGGGCTTGATAGGGGGCTTGGTTCTAGAGAGTTCCGGGATCTGATGGACCTAATTGAATCTAGGGTTAATCCTATGGTTCAAATCACTAACCTAATCTATAAATAAGACCCTAACCTACCCTAAATCATTCATTATTCATCCTAGTAACTAAACTATGCCAAAATCCATCCTCCCATGGCCTCCACCCTCTTCATACAATTCCTAAATTAATTCCTAAGTGATTTTCCATGCATACAAGCATATTTAGGCTTGTATGATCCTCCTTAGCTTGCATTAAAGGCTTGTTTTTCAATTGGCATCATAAAGGAGGAGTCTTGATCAAGTTTGCTTGCATTTGGGGGTTTTAATTAGTTGCATAAGGGGTTTCTTGCATTTGTTATACTCATTTGAGTCCGCATAAGCATTGTAAGCCCTCTTACCTTTATTTTAGAAACTCTAAAGTTAATGTGTGATGAAAGTTGGGGTTTATGTATGTTTATTGAGTTGTGCATGTTATGCAAGGGTACTAAGCCATGATTTGCAAATCTATTGAGTTATGCATGTATACTAAGCCATGATTTGCAAGATTAATAAGTTATGCATGTTCATGCAAGTTTGCTAAGCCATGATTTGTATGTTTATTAAGTTATGCATGTTCATGCAAGTTTGCTAAGCCATGATTTGTATGTTTATTAAGTTATGCATGTTTATGCAAGTTTGTTAAGCCATGATTTGTATGTTTATTAAGTTATGCATGTTTATGCAAGTTTGCTAAGCCATGATTTGTATGTTAAATAAGTTATGCATGTTTATGCAAGTTTACTAAGCCATGATTTGCAAGTTTAACAAGTTATGCATGTTTTGACAAGTTGTGCATGTTTATGCAAGTTTAAAATGACAAGTTGTGCATGTTTGACAAGTTGTGCATGTTTATGCAAGTTTAAAATGACAAGTTGTGCATGTTTGACAAGTTGTGCATGTTTATGCAAGTTTAAAATGACAAGTTGTGCATGTTTGACAAGTTGTGCATGTTTATGCAAGCTTAAAATTGACAAGTTGTGCATGTTTATGGTAAAATGCAAGTTCACTATGCTAAGTTGTGCAAGCCTAACATGTTATGCATGATTGTTGTGCAAGTTTGTCATGTATGTTGTGCCATGTTCCCTCTTCCTATCCTTTATGCGTTATTACGAATATGTAAGCGATAGAATGACGTTGGGGGTTTTGGGGTAAACTTAAAATACATGAAAATATAAGATTGGGAATTTACCTATTAAGTTAGGTCTACCCCTTGGGAATTTACCTATTAAGTTAGGTCTACCCAAGTAATTGTTTGACTTATGATTATGTTTTGAAATGAAGTGGACATGACACTTAGAAAACATAAGTGTGGCCAACTCGAGGTTGGGTTGAGTTTGTAGCGTAATCCTACCCGGAACCGACCGGCTTAACTAGTGGCTACAAACAATAGGACCCAATGTGGGAAATTGGTCATGGGGCGCCAAGACCCGAGGTTAGACCAAGTTGTGGTGTAAAGCTACCCGGACCCGCCCGGCCTAACTAGTAACCACAACAAGGTCTAATGTGAGAGGTTAAGGTGCATTAAGTTAATTAATGCCTCATGATTAGGGTTAAGTCAGGGTCCACTAATACTTAACCAATTTGGGGATTCAAGGGATGAAAATGGGGTTAAGTTACACTTAACCAATTTAATCAATTTGGGGATACAAGGGATTGGATGGGGTTAAGTGGTGAACCGTTGATTACACTTAACTAATTTAATCCATGATTAGTGAAAGGTTAAATCACACTTAACCTTCTTAGAAAACCCTAGCAACGTGGTCTGTTCTAACAGTAATCCCAGTTTGGTATCATTCACAACCCTAGAGGTTAGGCTAGGGCGGGGCACGATTACTGGACGGATGTAAACGACCAAAGGGCGATGGCCGAGTGGTACAGCGGTGCGGGTCCGGCGGGCTACGGACGTGCACGTAGTCCGATGTTGGACAAACTCGAGGCACGGGTACCAGTAGGTTAGGGCTGTGCATTATTGCTTAAGTGTCTGGGGTTGACATCCGAGGGCTTGATATACCCAAAGGGGGACCCAGCACAGTCTAACTACAACCATACGTGGGCCATATGGACACCAACACTTGACGTGTTAGGTTTATAGGGAGCCGATCGACTAGACCGTTGGGCTGGACCTTGTATTAAGGTCACCTCATGTTATTGGGTCAAAGCGTGGGCCAAGGGATCAATACCTGTTATGTTGGGTTGCTAGTACACCGTGGTGCAAAAACTTAACTTTGTTTATGCGATGACACCTCTATCTATCTTGTGGTAAATTTATCATGCCAGTATGTTGTTATCTATGATCATCTCAGTTTCCATCATGATGTTAACTTTATTAGTTTATAGACTGATCGTAGCAGGGCTTACTCAGTCTTTTTGACTGACCCGTTTTGTTTCGCCTCTTTTCTTCCGTTTCCCCCCCCCCCAAGGTTCTCAGGGAGGGAATACAGGAGCCTAGCTTGGATCTTAGCTGCTTTCTTTGATAGCTCATGTATGCTTTGGACTTGGGCTCGCTATGGTTTCTTCCACTTGGGGATAGCTACTATTATGTTTTCTTTTTCAGTTTCAGATGATGTTATTTCATGTACTAGGCTTGTTTATTTGGGAAATTGACATTTTGATGTACCAGACTTGTTTTTGAAAAATTATAAAAATCTTCCGCTGTTTTATTTACTTACTCTGTTTATTTACATATATATATATATGTCATGTCCTGCCTTGCTATATCATTATGCATGTTTACCAATAATGCCCCTCCAAAGCTAGTGCATTCCCTTGCGAGTGACCCTGGCGGAGGTGGGGTGTTACATCTTTCCTTCTCTGCACTTTACTTTTGTCTATCTTTGCATTTGTGTTTGATTCTATATCTATAGTTGTTTCTGTCGTGTTCGATTCATATAGTTTATCACATAATTTTTAGATTTTGTTTAAATTCTGATAAACACTATTCAACCTCCTCTAGTGTTTGATTTGCCTTAACGATCTATTCTGCAATCCCTAACAGGGCATACGACAATGGAAGGGCCGATATAGAAGTTAGGTAGGCTCGAAAGGAGATGGTGCATCCTGCAGCCATAGGGGCTCTTATTGAAGCCTTCCCTACCTCATTGAAAGTAGTCCTCCCCGAGGAAGATGTTACAAACATCACCGAAATGGTGAGTAATGAAGAAGGTGAAGGTGAAGACAAAGGGCGAACCCTTCCAACGACTCTAGGAGGAGGTTATGAGTTCAGGCCCTGCTCCTTCAGGACTTCACCAAAGAAACAGAAGTCTAGAAGTGGGGAGTCGAAGAGGAAGAGGAAGAAAGATGAGAAGAAAGACGAGCCGTCCGAGATCGATCCTGAGAATAAGAAATGGAAGAAGGGAGGCTTTTCCAAGTAGCAGTGTAGATAAGTTTGTTTTTGGTAGGCTGATGAAATGTGCGAGTACAACCCTCGCGATTTTGGAGGCATGATGTGGTTGGGATGTACATCATGTCATCGATAAGACCTTGTAATATTTTGATATGTGAATAAAAGTTTAATTTCTTTTTTCACGCACTGTTCTATGTGTCCATGTGCGCTCCACACTTTCTATTATTGTACTTATGCGAATTATCTTGGTGTTACACTTAGACTCGAGTTTGTTGGAGGAACGTCGAGACTTTGGGAACTTAAGGACGGGCCAACGGAACATGAGAACTTACGGTGGGTGCGTAGGGATACAAATTCATGGTTCGTACCTTGAGGACTTAGCCAATTTCTCATGTTACTCTAGAGATTGATGATTCTATCGTTTTCTCAGATCTTGAGCTCAAGTCATTACGTTGGTGTCGTTTAAGAACTGATGGAAGGTTATTAGCTTCTGGTGCCTAAACTTGTAAGCTTGTTCACTCTTATTGTGAGGTGGATGTATTCTCACGATGGTTGATCTACTAGTTTTAGTGAGGATGATCACAGTGCGAGAACCGGTGGGGATCTGCCTCGGATCCTACGAAGGCTACACCGGTGCAGGAATCGGTAGAAGGCTGCTCCCTGGCCCGTGTACTTGCCAAGTCTTTCTCAGTTCCGAGTTGGCTTAGCAAGTTTGGATCGTCACACATCATCGCACGATAGGATTGGGGTTGAAATTGAATGGAATTCAGCTAACTGGCGTAATGTTCGAGGAGCAGAATCCTTCATACTGACCACTCGTTATGCACACAAAATATGGATACATGAGTGAGTTGCAAATCTTGGGGGATCTAGCTCATATTCCAGTCATGTAGTAGTCGTGCTTCGATCCAAGAGTCACTCTAGCGGTCGACGAAGACTATGGTTTTAGCTGTAAGCTAAAGGCCATCATTGCATTCCAGGACGCTTATATGTGACAAACCTTAGTATCGGGCGATGCTGCAGATAGCTTCTTTAGTGCTAGGACTTTGGTTTTGGACCATCTTCACTGCACAGTGGGTTTGCTTCCAAATGGTCTCTTCGTGATGGCGGGGGAGATGGCAGTGGTGAGGATGCAGGAAGTGATGGAGGACTGATGCCACCGGGCTTGCCCTCGATTAGGCCTCCAGTGGTGCTTCCCGACGTGCTCCTAGTCAACTGAAGGGTTGTGAAATCCCAAAGGGAGGAAAATGGCTGTGTTATAGTGCAAAGGAGGTGCTTCTTAGGAGAAGAGGGCTTTCTTCCTATTCTCGTGTAATTCCCAATGAGGGAGACAAAGGTGGGAACAACTCCCGGGTCGATATCTCTGATGACGACCTCAGGGATTACTATGTTGTAGAAGACAGTTGCAGGACTGGTGGAGGACTGTTGTATCCCAACCTGCTTCTAGCTGGGCCTCTGGTAGCGCTTCATGATGTTCCCCCAGTCAACTAGAGGGTTTTCCATGCTCAGAGGAAGGCAACAACCTATGACACAGTGAAGAGGAGGTGCCTTTCAGGGAAGGGAGCTTACTTTTATAAGCCGATATCTCCGATCACGACCTCTGGGTCCACTGCGACATGGTAGTTGTGGGTCTAAGCACTCGAGTGTATCTGGTACTTTTCGAAATCATACTTGTGCAAGATTACTCGGCATCGCACTTAGTTTGATGTCGACAGGAACTCCACTCTCAAGGAATTCGAGTCCTGATGAATTCGGATGATTTAGCACCAATAGATCGACTCCAGAGTATGCCGAAGAGTATGTTGGTCATCTAAATCTAGTAGTTTTCAGGGTCATGGTACCAACAGACAGCCGGCAGAGTATGCCTAAGCGTAGGTAGGTCGGCCTAAATCCGTTGAACTTAGCGAATTCGCAGTAGCGGTGCTTCCTCTATCCGTTTGCGGATCTCGGAGGCTAAGGCTAATGTTTGTGAACTTCATAAGAGTTGCAGCTGAGTAGATTACAAGTCAATCACAAGCCATTCGGTGGAGTAACAACACTTTTTGAGATTACATAACTTGAAGATTGAAACATTTAGTTTTGTATAAAAGGTGACCCCAGTAAGACGAGTCGTAAGGTGCAGTGACATTGTTTAAGCTGCCCATTGTTGCTACAGTCTTGGTGAATTGAGGAGACAATCTTGAGGGAATCAGTTGTTGGATGAGGTCCTAGTCGGTTGGAATCTTTGATGAACGTTAAGTGACTCAGAAATTCTACGCGATGGATCCCATCGGTATTACTTAAGCATGACATTGCGGATGAGTTCCTCGATGTTGTCCTGCAAGCGGCGACAGTTGTTTGTGTCGTATCTGTGGACGCTGTGGAACCAAAAATATTTTGTAGAGCCCCTTGGTGTGCTCACCAGACCTTTTGGCCTTGGCCTCTTATATGGAAGGACGTTGCAGGTTGCAAGTTAGATGTTCTCGGGGGTGTCACTAAGAAGAATGTAATTGTAGAGGGATGGAAGTCAGAGACGCTTCCTTTTGTTATTGCGACCACCTCTGACGTTGTCAAATTGAGCGGGACTATGTGAAGCAATGGGGTTGGAGTCATTGGAGTTGTTGGAGCTCTAGGCTTCGCTTCAAAATGAAATGTTGAAGTGAGAAGCTCGATTGCTTTGCGCTTGCTCTTGTCTTAGGAAGTAGCTGGCTTTCTTGTAGAATATCTTTAGAGTTTTAGGTTGTGTCCGGTTAACCCACGCTTCGAGTTCAAAATCAGGGAGTACGCCTTTGATGAGTTGGCCTAGGATTTCCCAAGGGGTCATGTTTTTCTAACCTTCCAAGGCATTGTCAAACCTCTAGAGATAGCTTGTTAGAGTCTAAACGGGGCCCTGACGGATGTATGTGCTGAACTGATTAATTAGACCTTTGGCTAGCTGGAAAAAGGTTGAGATGGTCCTTGGTGGAAGCCAAGCGAACAATAGAATGGGCATACCTTCTAAGAAGACAAGGAAACACTTGTATTTTACGACATCTGTGGAAAGAGCGGAATCCATACGAGACTTATAGTGGTGTATGTATACCCGAGGGTCTGAATCCCTTAAATAAGCTACTAGCTGTGGCATACTGAAATGTGTGGACCATTACGCCTTGAGTGAATGGGTTATGCCTCGTACTGGTTTCCCAATCGTCGCTAACTTGGCCCGAAGTCTCTTTCAGGAGGTTGCGAAGTAGGTTAGCGGGAACAGGAGTTTGAATCTCCGCTAGATTGCGGCTGTCGTGATCCGACTCGGGAGTAAGCAACCATGGACTTCTTCCAGGTTGAGCTCGTCTTGATTTAAAGAATCTTTGGCCTCAGTCTCCTGAATTTATGAAGGCAGGTGAGTGGGAACTTGGGCATGATTTGCCGCACATCCCGTAGGTTGCAAGTCCCGAGTTAGGGTAAGTCAAGCTTGCACTACAAGAAAAAGTAGAATAGGCATCGCAGTTTTAACATCGTCGTAAATTCAGCCGACGTTAAAACATATTTTCAACGTCGCTGACTTTTAAAGTGATGTTGTTGGTTTCTCAGACATCTATTTATTGAACGACAGATGTCTTAAATACACTTTTAAAAAATTGAACTTCGGTCGCTTGGCTATTACATCACTTATTAAACGACAGTTTTTAAAGCGATGTTGTCTATTACATCACTTGTCAAATGTATCATTGTTAATGATTGATAATTTGTAAATTATAGTTAATATTTATTAATTATATTTTATAGTAAATATATTTAGTAATTATATTTAATATTCATTAATTATATTATAATTAGTAAATTATAGTTAATATTTTTTAGTATTTATTAATTATATTTTATAGTAATTTTAGTTAATACTTATTAATTATAGTTAATATTTATTAATTATATTATAATTAGTAAATTATATTTAATATTTTTTAGTAATTATAGTTAATATTTTTTAGTTATGGTTAAAATTATAACTAGTAAATTATATTTAATATTTTTTAGTAATTATAGTTAATATTATAATTAGTAAATTATAGTTAATATTTTTTATTAATTATATTTAATATTTATTAATTATATTTGATAGTGAAATTGTGTATTATTGCTGAGATAGATTATACCCAAAAAACTTGACGGCTGACGTCCTGGATGGAGATCGATCTGCATCCACAATCCGCTTCCATCCCATCCACACACTTCCAAGCATCTCCATCTAGCCATCCATTCTCACGATCCATGTGCACAGCAACTAGCCAGCCCGTCATTATTATTTTTTCAGCACTCTCGCTTCTATTTTTCTTCTTCTAACCTATCTCCCGCTTTGAGCCTGGCAAAAACCCCGCCTACTTCAACTCCTTTCTCCTCCCCTAACCTACCCTACTTTTTAATCGGATTCAATGTCCAATTCCCCATCGGCCTAAAGCTAATCCTAATCTAATCTACCTAAACCTAACCTAGTCTACCTAAACCTACTTCAATGTCCAATTCCCTGATTCCATCGACCTAAACCTAATCTACCCCCGTCGGTCGTTTTGACGCTATTCACTGTGACGGGCAATGGTACGAAAGCTTCACTCATCCGTTCTGTTGAGCGCATTAAGGTAACTTAATCGTACCTTTTTAACTGCTTTTTCGGATTTTCTCGAAATCTAGAACTGTATTTTTGTCTGATAAAGCTTCACTAATCAACTTATTCTATTCTTCTGATTGTTGATTCTTTCAAATTCTATGAACTCTAAGGGATTGCACACCAAATTCCAATACACTGTCTGGGTAAATCACAAAAGAATGGTGATAGCTGTTGTCTGAGGATGATCCTTGCATTTTAAAATAGTTGGTTTAAGGAGGTATGGTACGTTTTAACTCTACCTGATTATCTGCTTTGGGACTAACATCCACGACAGTATTTGTATATTATCTGCTTTGCCTTTGTTTTCCTTTCTAGTTCATTTCTGATTATTTTAAACTTATAACTAGTTGATTTGGAAAACTTAAATTAATGTCCTGAGTGTTAGTCCAGGTGCAATGGTAAATGAAAGTTGATGTAAGAAATTTTATGACAGTCTTTAATTTGATGATAGTGTATGTTGCATTTTGGCCAAATGTATAATTAGTTGAAAATGATGTTGAGATTGTGACATATAACAGAAACAAAAATTTAGAGATATCTAGGCAGTTTTGAAATACAAGGTTAACCACTCTGAATTATGTTACTTCAGGTTAAGATCTGTACATCCATTGTAGGTTACATGATTACTTTCATAACTTTGAAATTCTGAATTCTAAAAGCATGTCGATATTTTTTGCATTAAGGTGATAAAAGATAGCATATGGTTCTTTGAACAAGAACAAGCTTTGGTATTTAGTAGTGTCTCAACAATTATTCGAATCACCGTTATCAAACTCAAATCTGGAGGTCTATGGGTCCATGCGCCAACTGCTCCAACTATGAATGCATTCAGGTTATTCTCGTGCCCCTTTTTCGGCATTAAGTAGCACATAGAAAGAAATCAAGTTTAATGCAAATATTATATAAATTTTCAAGTGTACCAATTTCAGCTTGTGAAGGAGTTGAATGCTCCAGTTGAATACATTGTCCTTCCCACATTTGCATATGAACACAATATATTTTTGGGGCCATTTCCTAGAAAATTTCGAAAGGCACAAATATGGGTATCCCCAAGACAATGGAGCTGGCCAATCAATTTGCCCCAAGACAATGGATTATGAGGCAAGCCTACATTTTAGTACGTTTTATCTCTCTACATGGTTGCTGCATTCAAGGATGATCCTTGCTAGGTTTGCTAGCATTTGTTAACTTTGGATTTGAGGAGGTTCTCAATCAAAATTAGTCTTGACTTGTGTTTCTTGCATTGTACAGGATGGCGTAGGTAGAGTGCCAACTGCCACAGTATGTAGCCTTTTAACAAATAGGTACCCCAAAGCACTAGAGAGCTATAATTTTCTTGACTGATTTTGGGTATGGTCAGTCACATAGGTTATTCGTTCGACATTTTTATAAGTTTATGTGGTATTGTCATCATTATGTTGCCACTTGATTATTGCTTGCTAATCATATGTGTATCATAGTTGGAAACTTCAAATGTTGCCACTTGATGATTGATGTGCACTGATGTGGTCGAGGAATTGGTGAAAGTGTGCTTTCACGTGATGAGTCTAAAGTTTATGATGTGTTGTGGTGATGATGGTCTGGCTGTTGGTGTTGGTGTAGGCAGAATAGGATAGAAACAACGTCGGATAGTGTTGCAGCGAGGTGGAAATGTAAAACTGATTGTGTAATGTATTCGATTGTGTATGAGAAATGTGAATGTAAAATAGTTGGAGTCAGAAATTTGTGCTATTTCAAATGCTGAAATAAAATATTATTTGAATATTAAATTCTGTGCAATAGTATTTCATTTAATAAATATTTATTTTTGTATACGGGATAAGAAAACAATATAAACAAGCCATTATAGACATCAATATAAAGCCATCATAGATATCAGCCAAAAGTTGATATGGTAAAATACATATTACAATAGTTATTTAATTAATCTATGATGTCCTAAAGCTGCTTTGACATCGTCTTTTAACTGATGTATAAAAGGGGTACTTTAGACATCACCAACATCAACTTTGCTCCAGAAAAATGAAGACATCAGTTTTTTGCTGATGTCTATGTGCAGTTTTCTTGTAATGTTGCGTGGTAGTGGGTTGAGTGTTAACCTGCTGGCCGAGGTTAAGCCTAAGTTGAGAACAATTGAAGCAGAAGACATCCGGAAAGGGAGCAGGGAAGAGCTTGGTGAAAGGCAGTTTGATGGAGGCCGAATGCCTAAGTCTACTTGAAGGCAAAGAATGTCTTGATGAGTGTATTGTTGAAGCTGTTTTGTCAATCCGATGTTCTAGTGGATTTGGTCGACAAGGCTTCCTTGAGTCTCGCCCAACTTTCTCAAAGTTTCATTGAGCTGGGTTCGTTTGACGAGTGTGTCGAGGTTAGGTGCATTATAAGTGTTCAAGTTGGTCGGAGCTTCAGTGAGTCGAGCCCGAGAAGAAATTCTGAATCAGGATCAACAGTGGAAGGTCTGGCCATAGAACTCTTTTCCTTGTTCGCCATTGTCGATAGGCTTAGTCGGTAAGTCTAAGAAAACTTAAGTAGCGTCCCAAGTCTTGGTGTTTGCGCAGAAGGAAAGGCGAGGTTTCGATTGCTCGAAGGAAGCGATAGAAAGTCGACAGTAGGTGCGCTTATTATTCCCTACCTGGCACGCCAAAACGTGATCGTCAGCGCTCATGATTTCCACGTGAGTGAAAATAAACGTCTAGCGGCGGAAATTAAGTAAGTAGCGATGAAATGTACAGGGGAAAAGCATGGGAGAACCATCACACAAAGTTTATAGTGGTTCGGCTCGACTGAGCCTAAGTCCACTTTGAATAGTTTTGCTCTCTTATTATTCTCTTAGTATGAGTTACAACATTGAATCAGAACATTTCCAAGTGTATATGAGTTTTGATTACTTTTGGTACATAGTTAATATTGAGTCTTCGGGTGTCCGGGAATCCCATGCATTAGTGAGTAAAGATGGCATGGTTGTGAGGTCTTCATGTTGCAAGCATGGCCGTGGTGGCAAGGAGATCCAAAGTTGATTACTTTATCTTCTCCCCAGATGCCAAAGCAACCAAAAAATAGTTTAATGCCCAAGAATGTATCAAATGTCCAAGAGCGTGTTCATATGTCCAAGAATATGTTTCTTCTTCTTATTTGGATGGAAGAAGGTGTTGGGGAGGCTTTTGGAAGAATATCTTCTTCTTAGGCATCTAGTAGAGCTCAGAGGAGAGCTTTTACAAACCCAATTGGAAATGAGGAGGAATTTTAGGAATGAGTTGGAAGTGGAGTAGGTGAAAAGTGGGCGGAAGCATTCGAATTTTGCATCCCGTATCCACCTTGCCAAAAGATTTTGTATCCCCTTAGGGATGCGAATTTGCATCCCGAAGGGATGCAAAATTCGCACCCGTAGGGAGGACAAATTAGCTCCCCGAGGGATGCAGACAAGTGTTAATCGGCTTTTTGGACTGGTTCCAAAGAAGAGTTGAAGATTACCTAACTCGGCCCATCGTGTGGATTAACAACCAAGAAGTGTGGCCGAGACATCTAGAGCACAATCCCGAAAGAAGCAATAATATGTGATCCGACTCGATTAAACCACTCGACGTGGGACAAATTTCCCGGGATCAGCCTTTAGCCTCGCCATCCATCTACTCACCATCTGGCATCATAGCCCCCAAAAGGCGAGGACAGCCAGAATCTCGCATCCACTTTATGTGATGCGAATTAAAATCCATTATGGGATCAAATTCGTATCCCTCTATGGGACGTGTGTTCGCATCCCTTCTCTTCCACCAGTTGCGATCTCGCATACAGCCTCTGTGGGACGTGAGTTCGCATCCCTTCGCTTCCACCAGTTGCGATCTCGCATCCCACATGGGATGCGAATATGTATCCCACCAGCGGAATACGAATTCACATCCCAACAAGGAAGTGAATTCGCATCCCCCCAGGATGCGGCTCCACATCCCTCCTGGTGCGAATTTCTCATCCCTTAGGGATGCGAATTTGCATCCCCAGAGGGATATGGAATCTTCTAGCAAGGTGCATACGGGATGCGAAATCCGGTTGTTTCCACCCACTTTTCACTTACAACACTCCCAACCACTCCTATAAGTACCCCATCATTTCCAACGTAAAAGAATTTTGATAAAAGCTCTCCGAAAAGATCTAGTGGATGCCTAAGAAGATGGTATTCTTCCCAAAGCCTCCCTAACACCTTCTTTCATCCAAAGAAGAAGATGAAACATATTCTTGGACACACAAACACACTCTTCGACATTTGAATACATTCTTGGGCATTAAACCAATTTTGTGTTGTTTTGGCATCTGCGAAGAAGATAAAGAAATCGTCTTTGGACCTCTTTGCCACCATAGACATGCTCGCAACATGAATACCTCACAACCATGCCATCTTTATTCGTCTAACGCTTAGGATTCCTGGACACCCGCAGACTCAACATTAACTATGTACCAAAGTCATCAAAACTCATGTAGACTCGGAAAGGTTCCGATTAAATGTTGTAACCTGTATTAGGAGCATAATAAAAGGGCAAAACTGTTAGAATAAAATCTGGGACTAACACCCAAATACAGTGTGAAGACCTCACAATCACAAATCTCAGATCATAAAATGCAGAAAATGCAGTAAAAACGGGGAACACATGAGGTTTTTATAGTGGTTCGGCTCAAACCAAGCCAACATCCACTTTATGTTTTCTTCAATCCTAAGAAATTACAGTCACAATGCCGTCTCACAATCCCTGAGATCCAATTACGTACAACATCCCAGTATTTCATTGTAGAAGAAGAGATGATAGAAGTGATTTTATACACAAAATCCTCGTGCTAGACTGATTTGAGAAGTACACAAAGTCCTTGCGTATTTGGCAATGGAGTCCGGGAGGTTTTAGTGCCAAAAAGCCAAGAGAATCCTTGAAAATGCCTTCAAACGGTGTATTTATAGTCATTTCCTGATAGCGGTTCGTTAGACATGTGGCACGCATCCCAAGAATCTCGAAATATGGTGGAAAACGTCCAGAAATCCTCTCCACTTCGATGTATGCCACCTGTAATCAGATCCGTGCAAGTTGGGGGTGAAAATAGTCTGTAGAATAGGTCAGAATCATGTGCAGGAGTGTTAGTCCCAGGCGGTTCGTGGTGCCTTCTCGCGAGCCGAAGTGACGAGGAGTTGGTGGATGGGTCGTGGTCTCCATGTCGGGGTCCACGTGTGCTCCACGAGCCAGTTTGAGTTCACGGGCAGAAGAAAAAGGTGGTGAGCCCACGATCGAATCGTGGTCCAAGGGCCCACCACGAGCCATGTGGGACGAGTCGGGTTGATATGGTGCTCACGAGCTGAGGAGTGACCCGACCAGGGATGTCACCATTTCCAAAATCCAAGGTCTGTGCGCGTTCACGGGAACTGGAATAACTTCTAAACCATAAGTCCGTTTTAGCCAAACGAAAGATCTACTTGAAGCTCATTCAGAGGGATACATAGAACTAAGCTCCATAATTAATGTTTTCGGGCCAAAAAGAGGTCGTCTGGTAGGAGTTTCGGGTCATTCTTTGTTTGCGATGCGACTTCAACAAAATTTCTTCATGTCTTCTGATGATGTTCCCAATGCTTGAGCGTATTGCTAACCAGAGTTTCACACGTGATGGCTTTGACTAAAAAGCATGTCAACAAAAACCATTTAAAGTGGATTTAGGATCCGTCGTGCCGAACCACTATAAACTCTGTGTGACCGTTCCCTAACACTTTTCCACTGTATATTTCATCTCTACTTATTTACTTTCCATCACTGGACATTTATTTTCACTCACGTGGAAATCATGAGCGTTGACGACCACTTTTTGGCGTCAACGTATCATAAGAGTAAAAATGGTACTTGCAACTTCATCAGACATTCACTTGTATATTAGTTTAGTAAGAAACAAAATTATGTATCTTTATCAACATGTGAAGCAAAATATATTTCAGTTGCATTGGCATGTCTTCAAGTACTATGTATGCAACAAATATTACAAGATTTTGAAGTTAATTAAAATAAATCTATAATATATTATGATAACATTGGTGATATTAATTTTTCTAGAAGTCCAGTAAATCATTCAAGAACAAAAGCATACATATATATGACATCATTTTCTATGAGACAACATAGAAAAAGATAAAATATCACATGAATTCATGTCCACGTAAAATCAAGTAGCAGATATTTTCACTAAACCACTAAGTAATCAGATATTCTTAAGATTATGACGCGAATTTGGAGTAGTAACTATAGAAAATTCATAATTACGAAACATGTAAGTATTTTAAAATTTTATAATGATATGTGTACATATTAAATATATAAAAATATAGTTATTTTTAGAAATAAGGAATGGTTAAAATCTAAAAATCGGTTTTAATTATAGAAGCGAAGAATGGTGCAATACTTACTTAAAAATAGAAAAAATATGTTTTGTTTAACAAACTATGAAATACTATCGTAAAGAAGAATTTCAACTAAGAGACCCAAAGCTATGCCAAATGAAAACATTTCTGAATGATTAACTATTGATTTTGGTTTACATTCTTCAACCAGTACAATCATATCTCCAAACAAAAACACATTTCTTTCACATAAATCAATTTAAAGACCCAATACTCTTGTGTACCATGCAGGATATTCTCCTCTTAATAAAAAGGTTAAGCGGAGTATTAATCTCGACTCTCGACTCTGCTTCTGTCCATACAAGGCTAAATGAAATTCATCATTACCAAGAAAAAATAATAAACATGCAACGTGAAATGTACAATCAAAAGAAATGTCAAGGAGCTCATCTGAACTTTCTAGAGAAGTGTATTTTAGCGATATGTGGTCATTCTTCCAAAAAAGGCTGTACTCACAAGAAATTTCCATGTTTTGTCAAAACACCAATCCGAGGAACGTTTACTCCACGCAAATTATGGGGAGAAGGTTCATCAAATCAAAATCCTAGACATACTTGACCAAATTGGTTACCACTCAAGCCAGTGGACTAGAAGACCAAGGATTATTAACCTAACTTCTGGGATCGTCAAAAAAATTAAATCGTAAAAGTCATATTAAGATATCTATCAGTTTTTCAAATTGTACTGTTATATATGTTATAAATGGTTGTAATATATAATAATTATAAATAATAAATATTGTTAATAACTATATTATTACATTCATGTCAATAAAATAATCATCTTTGATCGAAATTAATTGTTTTCGAAAAATCAAAGTTCAATCAACTGAATTCGATTTTCATTCGACTTAATATGGTCAAAATTGAATTTCTGTTTGTGATCAGTCAATCGAACGTGTATACTCAATCGACTGAGTGCTGAAACATATGAAATTTTATAACAATATTCAATCGACTAACATGAAAATTTAGTCGACTAAGACACCTAAAATAAACTATTTCTCCTCGGTTTTGGTTGAGTCGACTAACTCAAATAGCTCAGTCGATTGGTCCATTCACATGCCTTTTTTAAAAGAGATACGTCACTTCAACTAAACAATTCACAATATAAAACAACTGTTTCACCTCTTATAATTAACAAAGGGTTGATTTTTGAAAACTTTTACTCTAAAAACCTAGAAATTATGGCATTCCTCAAACTTAAAACCAACCAAATCCTAGCCATTGAACCAAAAAGAACAAAAGCATTCTCATCTACCAACCCACCCACAGATTCTGAAAGTAACAAGTGGTTTGACAATGACAAGGCGGTTGAAAGGTACAATAAGATGAAAAACTCATGAATTTTTGATGGAGCATTCGTCAAACTTGAAGAATTTGCATCATATTCTATAGAAGACTTAGCAACTCGAAGTGATTTGAAGTCGTTATTGCATTTCGCTGCTAACAATTTAAAGGTAAACCACTTGCTCGTTAAACTATTTTACGCAAACTTGATTCTAGACCATCATACCATTCATGACCCTGAAGATTATGTCTAGACAATGGTTTGTGGAACAAAAATATTCCTACCAATTTTTATAATCGGAATGATATTGCAATGTCCATCAACATGATTAAACTTGAATAAAATTAATGTAGATATGGACAATCGTGATCAAGTAAGCCATTTGTTCCTAAACGATAATATAAACGAACTTAAAGCAATAAACCTCTGACCCAAAGCTCGTATTATGCAATGTGCTCTCACACATTCAATAAATCCTAGAACAAATAGCTAGGAGATGATATATCCCTGGTATTTTCAGTAGTTATATGCAATTTGGGGAGGAAAAAGTGTAAATTTGGCAAAACTTTTATTGAACGAGTTTCAGACTTTCAATTGAAGCAAAAGGAAAACCATCCACTATGGAGAGTATATTATGAGGCTGATTTTTCATTTGAAAGTTCCAAGATCGGATACAAATTTTTCAAAGGTTGGGTCATTAGATTCAAATACGATTAGCTTGATAAATTGCCAGAGCGATGTATACTACAGACTATTACCACCTTCGAGCGTTGGCGAGAGAATAAAAAAAAGAAATTCCTCAACAATCATCCAAAGTACCAAGAGCTACAAAAGAAATCGGAACCTCTACACATTCCAAACCTCAACATCGAAGTCATGGTAGTCAAGAAGTTTATATTGATACTCGCTCGAGCCATGCCTACCAAATAATATCGTAAAATCAAGTTAGGCTTGGTAAAATACTTTCTCATGTCGAAAACATCGTAATTCACTTAGCACTACTAGAATTGTATAATATAGCAACAGTAGGTCCCAACGGCCGTTGACCAATGGCTTCCAACGGAAGCCAAATGTTGGTATTTTCTTACAGGATTAAAAAAATCACTATTGGAAGCCGTTGGCAGCCGTTGAGTATAACCCCTTGGAAGTTGTCGGTAACTGTTACACGGTTCAACGGAAAATTGTCGAACCTTCTTCCTTCTTCCCCATTCTTCAATCCCACGAAAAATTTCCCCATTCCCCAAATCTTGCCTCCCTTAATTCTGAAATAAACCGCACCACGCCATCAACCGCGTAGGGTCTCTCCAACTCATTCAAGGCACTCCCTCCTCTTTAATCTCCGATTCTCTCCGATTTCAAGGTATGAATTAACCCTAATTTTGTTTAATACCCTAAGTTTAATAATTTAATCATAATTATAGTGTATGTTTGTGTGTCTAGTGTTGTTAATTCGTTGCTAATGTAAGGTTTAATCATTTAAGTTGCTAATCTAGGGTTCTATTTATAAATTAATTGCTTTTTAATCTAGGGTTTAATTAGTTCAATTAGTTATTGTCAATAAGTTTGTATTTACAGACTTATTTGATTATGTTGCTAATCAAGGGTTTAATTGGTTCAAGTTGTGTGTGTGTGTGTATATATATATATATATATATGCATATATATAGTGTTGTATATATATATATAGTTGGTAATCAATCTATGTATTTGTATTTGGTTGAGCCCAAATTCATTGAAAATAATACTTAATTTGTCGAAAACGTGTAGTGGAAAAGAAAATATTTAAGTTTATGTTTTATAAAAATTTAGCGAAAACGACATTTAATTTTGCTTATAACACACGGTTATATAATTTGATTTAATGTTGAAAATATATGTATATGTGATAAAATTCATATGCGTACAATTCATAGTAGTTAAGGTGCTAAGGTGCACAAAGGCACAAAACTTGAGCCTGGGGCTTTTTTGTGTGACTTTTTAAAAAATGTGCACCATATATTTTTTTTAAAAAAAGTACTTGCAAGTTCGATTTCACGAATTTTTGAAGTTGAATTTTCGAAATTGAAGTTGGAAAAAAAACCTAAAATCACGAGAAAAAACCAAATTGTAATATGTTATATTTATAAAGCCTTAGAGAGTTTTTTTCGCCTCATCTAATAAGTATAGTTTATGTTATATGAATGTTCGTTTTATTAACGAAATAGATATTTATATTCATCATATACAATATTTGATGGATTTGTCCTTTGTATTGGACAAGTTATGAACACAATAACGAAATTAATCTCGTAAATCATTTCATTTTAAACGGTTATCAAAATTACGAAAGCACTTCCTTTATGTTTCCTATGTACACACAATTGTGTACTGTTCAGGGAACTAAAGGGGAGTGCTGCCAAAATTTTGTTGAATTGTTTAAATTGAAAAGATTTACGCGATTTAATTACATTATTGTATTTGTAATGGGAGGTACGATGACCAACCTGTAAATGATCAATAACATAACACGCATTCAGCGCTAAAATTGTCTTAACAAAATGTCAATGCAAATTTTATCATCATAATTAACACGTAAAAGAAATGTGAATCTGTTTCAACTATTGATGTTATAAAAATGATATAAATGGTTGCCTACTTAGAAAATGTATTTTCAACTACTTGAAAAAATGGATTTTCATTTGCTTAACTAAACTTTGTACTATATGTCCTTTTTGGTTTTGCGTTATTTTATCATACTTTCTAATTTTATACATACTAAGGAAAAATGGGTGATTATTTTAATGATCGAAGTTAGATGTACAAACGAAGAGAAACTAATGGCATAATAAACGGACAATTTATTAATGGTGTCAGCGTGTTTATTGATTTCTCTTTCAATAACAACGCAAAACGATGTTGAAATCCGTTGTCCATGTAGTAAATGCAAGTTATTGAAGCATTTGATACCGTAGATGGTTAGAATTCATCTGCGTCAGTATTGTTTTGTGCCGAACTGTTTAGTTTGGGATCGTCATGGAGAACCGTTAGCATCTACTTCTATACAAGTTGAGGAGGTAGTGAATAATGAAATTGCTACGACGAATATCGTAGAACATATGGTAGAAGGTTTTGCACGTTCTATGTTCCCGGTTCAACAACTTAATGATGACGATGGTAATGATGAAGAAGAACCAAATATTGAAGCCAAAAAATATACGATTTATTAGATGCCACGTAAAAACCTCTTTGGGAAGGTTGTGAAAGCGGAACTCAATTATCAGTAACTGCTGAATACATTGCGATGAAATCTAAATACAACCTCACAGAAGCTGAATTTACAGCTGTTGTGCAAGCTACGAAGCGGCATATGCCTCCCAATAATTTAATGTGCGAAAATCATTATAAAGTAATAAAAATGATGTCGGACTTTGGTTTACCATATCAAAAAATAGATACATGTCTAAAGGATTGCATGTTATTTTGAAAGGAAGATATCAACCTTAGGAATAGTCCAATATGTAATCAAGAAAGATACAAACCAAGAAAGAAAAATGGAAAGGAAGTCACGTATAAACGTATGCATTATTTACCTGTTATTCCTAGTCTTCAAAGGTTATATGCATCTTCTGTAACCGCGCAACATATGAGATGACACAGTGTGAGAACACAGGAAGAAGGTACGTTAACACACCCATCCGAAGGAGAAGCATGGAAACAGTTGTAACACCTTATAATTTACCTCCATG
Organism: Allium sativum; assembly: GCA_030737875.1. Lineage (NCBI taxonomy): Eukaryota > Viridiplantae > Streptophyta > Magnoliopsida > Asparagales > Amaryllidaceae > Allium > Allium sativum. Next base: position 239,321,756 of record CM060912.1, read on the forward strand.
GATGTGTATGAAAACTCCTTATATGTTTCTCACAATTGTCGTCCCTGGTCCTGATGATCCGATATAGGGAATCGATGTTTATTTACAACTGTTGAATGAAGAATTAAAAAAATTGTGGTATGAAGGAGTAGAAACATATGATATTTCACAAAAAAATAACTTTCGTATGCATGCTTCTCTATTGTGGACAATTAGCGATTTTCCTGCTTATGCAATGCTTTCAGGTTGGAGTACGGCTGGTCGTCTAGCTTGTCCATACTGTATGGAAGAAACAAGAGCATTTTCTTTACCTATTGGAAAGAAAATTTCATGGTTTGACTGTCATAGATGTTTTTTTTTCATATTAATCATCCTTTTAGAAGAGATAAGATTTTTTTTGTGGCTGATAGGCATGAAACTTTGAGACCACCTAAAGTATGGACAAGTGAAGAAATTTATGAACTTTACAAGATTTTTCCAAGATTCATGAAACTGGGGTACAGACAGAAATTCAAGGTAAATGAACGATTCATAATTGGTGGAAACAAAGCATATTTTGGGAGTTGCCTTATAGGAAAGATCTTTTGATCCATCATAATATTGACGTGATGCATAATGAGAAAAATGTGTTTGATAATGTAATTAATACAATTTTGAATGTCAAAGGGAAGACAAAAGATGATTTGACATCAAGACGTGATATCGAAGTAATATGTAATTGTCTGGAGCTTCATATAAAGACAAATGACACAAAAAAACTGAAAGCGTGCTATGAACTGGACAAGATATTTTTTTAAATGGATGGAAGGATTAAGATTCCCAGATAGTATATCTTCCAATCTACGTAGATGTGTCGACTATAAAAACAGTAAACTTAGCCGGATGAAAAGCCACGACTGTTATGTTATGATGGTAAATTTATTGCCCGTCGCTTTCAAAGAACTATTGCCCGTAAAAATTTGGACTGTTGTAACAGAGCTTTGTTTTTTCTATAAAAAGTTTTTTCTACTACATTAAAAATTAATCGTATATGTAAACTAGAGGAAGAAATCCCCATATTGCTTTGCAAATTGAAATAAATATTTCCTCCAGGTTTTTCAATGTTTTGGAACATTTACCTATTCATCTTCCCTCTGAAGCACCTATTCGAGGGCCTATGCAATACGGATGGATGTATCCATTTGAAATGTATATTAATATTTAGTTAATTAAATTTTGGTTAATGAAATGTATAAAAAAATTATAATAATTCTAAATAGGTATTAAAATCATTTAAAGAAAAAAGTAAGGCAGAAAGCTCGAGTTGAAGGTTCTATTTGCAAATCATACATCGAAGAAGAAGCTTCATTTTTTTTCTCTTATTATTTTAGTGATTATGTAAACATATCATTTGCAGGTACTGCGTGTAATGATGAAGGCATTGATCAAGATGGTTGTCCAGCGACTTTTTCTATTTTTAAAAAACACGGTCGGCCTTCTGGTAGATGTGTGGAAGAATGGCTGAATGATAAAGATTATAAGGCAGCACATACATATGTTCTTCTCAATTGCACTGAAGTTGCACCGTTCGTTAAGTAATGAACTTATACATCTATGTATACATGTACTGTATCTTTAATCACATATGTAACATTTGTCCTATAATTGCAGCATTTATGAATCATTGTATCCAAACGGCGATATCAGCAAAGAATTCGCTAGTTGGTTTACTAATTATGTTTTTGATCCAACAAATTGTGTTGTGGATGAAGGATTGAAACATTTGGCAATGGGACCAAAAATAAATGTCAAGACATATCCAATATTCTTTGTCAATGGATATAAATTTAGCACTAAAGAATATGGTGCTTAAAAATTAACTGACAATAGCGGTGTATTTGTTAAAGATAGTGATGATCCAAATGACCATATACACAATTTTTATGGCGTGCTAAACCAGATTCTGCAATTGACATATCTCACATGACCCGCGGAAGAAGTATTTTTGTTTAAATGCAACTAGTTCAGCAATGTTCCAGGTTCTGGAATCAACATGCTCCCAAAATATAATCTTATAGAAGTAAGACATACTTCCCGTTATTATAAGTATGATCCTTTTGTACTTTCTAAACAAGTTCTTCAAGTATATTATGCTCCTTATCCATCTATGAGAAGAGACAAAATAGATTGGTGGGTTGTTTTCAAAACAAAGACAAGGTTTATATTTGACGGATGTAATATTCCCGACGACCAAGCTTACCAAGCAGATGTCGAGGAAAATACAGAAATAGTAATAACCAATGATCAAACAGATTTTGGACCTCTAAACGATGAATCGAATGCATTAATTGATGTATTTGAGACTACAGATGAACCATATATGGAGGAGGAAATAAGTCAGAATCTGAAAGTGATGAGGACGACTAACCGATAATCCTCATTTTAAAAAGGTAATTTTATGTTTGTTTTTACATAGCAAGAATCAAATTTAAATTTGATAGATATTTCCTATGTTAACACTTTTTAATATATATTTCTTATGTTATATTAACAAATAATATATCATTAATAAAAAATATGGTATCTATCAGACTTATATTTACTTTTATGACATTTCTTTGAATCAAACTCATATGTTAACGAGACAAATCTATGAATCAAACTCATATTTAACACTTTTATGATTCAAACTTGTAATGTTAACTAGACGTTTCTACTAACAAGTAACGTATAGAATCATAGCCTTTCCTACTTTTTTTCTTGTCATCTACTGTGATATTTATGTGATGGCATTTCTATTAACAAGTACTCATTTTATCTCATACCATGTTTTTACATAGCTCTTTCATGTTATGTTATGTTATGTTGTTATCTGTAATAGGTAGGACGTCACAAGGTCATTTTGGTGGCGAAGAGGGTGGTCCGTCGGAGTTATCCCGTCCAGTGGTCTGGCTTAAGCTAGAAGCCAGCAACGGGTAAATACTAAGTTTTAATATGATTTAATTTAAGTACAATAAATTATTTAAATTGTTGTTCTGGTAGCCATTTTTTCGCTTAACATAGGGGTTTTGAGTTGGAGCCGTCCAACACAGTCTTGAAGATATCAAAACGCGCTTATCAGGCTCGCATGACTACATGTTGGCCCACATGGACGTCGATACCCAACATTGTTAAGAAGACCATATGGAAGAATTTTCTAGTATGTATGTATGATATAACATTTATTACGTTAAGTACTCATGCTCCTATTTGATAAATTCATATGTATGTTATTTAAAAAAAATGCAGGGTTCGGTGGATCTCCAAGAGACGGATTTGGAACTAGTCAAGCGTCACTGGAGCAGTAATATGGCAAGAAATTACAGAGACAATGAACACCTTGAAATCATGTGGGAAAAGACTGGCTTGGATGGGAAAAACGGTGTGGGATGCGCTATATACTTATTGGAATAATAATGAGGAGTTTCTGGTAAATTTACTGCATATTTGATTTAAATTATTCTATTCAATTAATATATGATTTAGAGTAATACATTTTTTTTAAATTTAAATGTATAGGCTCAGTCTGAGAGAAATTCAATTAACAGGAGCAAGTATCCGGTTACGCATCGAGGTGGGTCCAAGTTGTTTCAGCACCTTCACGAGGATCTGGTACATTTAGTAATTGCACAGTTTAAAATTTTAATTTATAACTTGTTAAAATTAATAGTTGATTTAACTTTAAGTATGCATGCTTATTTCAGGAGAGAGCGTGTATGGCTCATGTGTCGTACTGGGATATTTTTGAGCATACACATGCATTGAGTCAGATTGACGACATAGGCTCAGTTTCATACAGTTGGGACCATGATGATAAGGCGCGTGAGAGATATGTAAGTATAAATTAGTTAATAAGGTAGAGTTATAATTTAATTAAAATATGTTATCTAAATTCATTTGTTTTTTGTTTAACATGAGAAATTTCAGGAACAGAGGGCGCAATTACTGGAATCTAGTGGGAGGAGTGAGTTGACTAAGGACGATGCGGACGTGATATTTGATGTTGTCATGGATCCACCTACCCGAAACAGACGATATGGTTTTGGAAATCTAGAGGTAATACTAAAATTTATAATAAAAACTCAAATGTATTTGAAACGCTATTATGAAATACTGAAAATTTGAAATTATATACAGATTAGATCATCTCAGCATATGTATTAGAGGGCTCAGGACAAGGAAGAAACCGCACAGCTAAAAGCACAGATTGCAGAGCTTCATGAGCATGATCGTTGCCATGAAGAGCAGAGGGAGATGCTTAACCAGCGGCTGGCGGAGTACATTGCCCAACACGGTACACCACCTTCATCTTCTAGTGGAGAGAGTTGATCAGATTAGCTTGTTTAGATGACATCTATGTTATGAGAGTTGGCGAGGCTTGCAAATGGTTGTGTATATTTGTTATGATGGTTTGGACATGATGTTATGATGGTTTAGTGATGGTATGGTTTGGACACGTTCATGTTGTTTTGGCGATGTCTGGTTGTTGTGTTATGTAAATATTGGTTAATGTTATATATTTTGAGTTTGATTTTTCTTTTATACTATGTTTGGGTGTATACATGTTGAGACTGTGAGTTATATGCTCGAAATGGAGCAGATTCGATGATTATAAATGTTGTGTGTGGCTGGAAGTGGCAATTCTAAAATCTAAAAAATAAAACACCCAGATTTCCAACGGCTTGCAACGGGTTCCAACGGCTTACAGGTCTATACTAATCAACGGCGTTCAACGATTTCCAACGACGAGTTTCCAATAGCTATCAACAATTTTCAACGTCCCTTTGGCCAGAAAGAAGAGACATGTGGCATACTACATCATTTGGAAGTCGTTGGAAAAAACGCGTTGATTGCATTGGAAGTGGCGTTGGTTGCATTGGAAGTCATTGGAACCCGTTGATCTGTATATCAACGGCTTGACCAACGGCGTTTCCAACGGCCCCTAGCCGTTGGAAAACAATATTTCTCTTGTAGTGTAGATTCCAAACTAAACCGACTAAAAAGCTTTTGAAATGACATTTGGATGTAGTTTCTTGCAGTTCATCGACAAGCACATCCGTCCATTTCCCCACCGATCCAGGAAAACATCATATCAACAATGCTTCACTTGGGCCTCTAGCGGGGATACTTATGAGGAAGAAGCTGAGATAGAATCAGATAACGGGAGTTCGATGGATGATGGAAAGAGAGAACAAGACACTGGAGGAGACAAAGAAGAAGATGAGGAGGAAGCTCTTATAATTAGGATATGTAACACCCCGAATTTCAATTAACACTAGTGGTTAGTAATTAAAGTATAATTAATCTCAGATGTGAGAATCAGGGGAAACGGGCTGCGTCATTGCGTTCGTCTCGGAAAAATACGCGAAATAGAGTCCGAGTTTGCGTAAAACGGGTACCGTATGAAAGAGATATGGACGAATGAAGTTAGGCAGAAAAACCCGAAACAGGCCAGAAATGCACTGGCGCACTTGTGAAGTGCGCCAGCACAAAAATACACTAGTGCACTTGGGAAGTGCGCCCATGTCGGGACAGGAAACCTGCACAGTTTCTAGAGAGTTCTGGGGTTAGGTGCACCAGTTTGGGGTTTGGGCTTGGTCTTAGGGCTGGTTTCTGGAAGGTTCCGAAATCTAAGGGTCCTAATCTAATTTAGGGTTAATCTAAGGGCCTAAAACACTCACCTAATCTATAAATACACCCTAATACTACCCTAATTCATACTAAAAATAGAAATGATGCCACCATGCCGCCAAAATCAAACTTGAGAGGAACCTCCACTAGTTTATGAAGAAAGTTGCAAGCTAATCAACCTCTAATCATCATCTTCTTCTTGTATAGCAACTAGTTCTACTACATAAGTTTACTGATCTTGGTTTTGGTGAGTTTCTATCACTTTAATAACCAATTGCTAAATTAAGTAGATGAGATATGATGAGATCATGCGGTTTTGTATGCGGATTTGTGGGTTTTAAGTCATATGATATGATGTTAGTTTGCTAATCTATGTTTAATGTTAACCCTATGTTTATGCAAGTTAAGTATGTGGGTTTATGCAAGTTAAGTGATGGGTTTCATGCATGCTAAGCATTGGGTTTCATGCATGCTAAGCATTGGGTTTTATGCATGCTAAGTATTTGATTTTATGCATGCTAAGTGTTTGGTTTTATGCATGCTAAGTATTTGATTTTATGCATGCTAAGTATTTGATTTTATGCATGCTAAGTATTTGGTTTTATGCATGCTAAGTGTTTGGTTTTATGCATGCTAAGTATTTGATTTTATGCATGCTAAGTATTTGATTTTATGCATGCTAAGTATTTGATTTTATGCATGCTAAGTGTTTGGTTTTATGCATGCTAAGTATTTGATTTTATGCATGCTAAGTGTTTGGTTTTATGCATACATTATGACATGCAAGTTTACCCTTTTTCTAAATAAGATGCATACATATGCAAGATGACACCTTTGTATGCTATGCATACATATGCATGTTTACCCTATTATGATGCAAGTTCATATGCAAGTTTGTCTCTTTTTATGATATGCATAACATATGCGAGTTTGCCTCTATGTATGACATGTTATGCAAGTTCACATGCAAGTTTATGTGCAAGTTCATATGCAAGTTTATGTGCAAGTTCATATGCAAGTTTGTCTCTTTTTATGACATGCATAATGCAAGTTTGGGTTAAATGCTAGTTGGGTTTAATGTATGCTCATATATGCAAGTTGACACCTTTTGAACCCATGATAAAGTTATAAGCTATGTTGGTTAAACCCATGACATTTGTGATGAATCTTCCCTTTTATTATGTCACGTTACGAGAACGAATTACGTGGGGAACGATGGGGTTAATATGCATGTTAATAAAATGATGTGGAATGGGTATGCTTAAGAGTAACATAAATTAAATGGACATAATTGGGAATTTACCTATTGAGTTAGGTCTACCCATATTATGGAGTTGGGAATTTACCTATTGAGTTAGGTCTACCCATACTACGGAGTTGGGAATTTACCTATTGAGTTAGGTCTACCCATATTCTGGAAAACATGATTAATTAATTAGGGATAATTAATATAAATTATGAGGGTGATTAATTAGGTGTGATTAATCGACTAAGACACGAGGTTGGACTCAGTTGTAGCGTAAAACTGCCCGGACCCAACCGGCTTAACCAGTTGCTACAAATGTTAGCCCAATGTGAGAGGTCTTAGGCACAAATTAAATACGTGATTAAAGTAAAGACACGAGGTTAGACCCTTTTTATGACGTAAGGCTGCCCGGACCCAACCGGCATATCCAGCAGTCATAAAAGACGGTCTAATGTGAGAGGTCTTTATGAGGTCATGATCTTAATTAATTAATTAAGAAACACTTAACCATATTAGCATGTAGAGGGACATGAGGGGTTAAGTGGGGGCCTTGGGTGGCAATAGAAAATACGATTAGAATACTTAACCAAAGTGGAACATGTAATTAAAACATGGTTAAAGGGTTAAGTAAGTGCTTTGGGTGGCATGTGGAAATCTAGTGGGTGCCTTGAATGGAAATTAAAATATGATTAATGACTTAACCAGAATTTATAACATGTAAGTGGACATGGTTAAAGGGTTAAGCGGGATTCACTAGAAATAACAAGCTTAGGTGGTAGCTTGTGGGGGCCCATTTCAACCAATATCCCAAACGTATCTTAGTGGGCTCGACTCTAGTCGAGTGACGGGACACGCATATTGGGCTTGACTATAAGAGGCCAAAATGGGTTAGCGGTGGCAACGCATGACCAACGGGTTTCATATGCGTGTGTGGACCCGGGCTGGTAAATAAGACGTTGTTGCATCGTGTAGATATAAGCCGTGCACCATTAGTTTTATCAGGTTGCCACGTTGGGGAATGGTACACCCCACGGTGGGGCCAGCACGAGTATCTACGTTAGGGAGCCGATCGAATGGGGAGTAGTGTGTACACCTAGTGGATTGTAGGGCCCTGTGGCGTCTACTCAGTCACCTAGGGGTACGCGAGAACTATTAAGTTAATTTTATAAGTCCATGGGTAGGATCAACCTTTAAGTTAGGAATGACTGGTGTGGTGCAGTTTAGTAATTTACCTTTGGAAGGGTAGATGCGTCTTTACATTTCTTAGTTTATCCTAAGTCTACCAAGCTGCTTAGTGTAGCCATTCATCCCCAGACGACACCGTATATCAAGCTTATGTCTTCTCTGGTTACTTTAATGATTGTATTGTTAAAGTTATAGGACTCGCTCAGACTTATGTCTGACCCCGTTGTTTTTATCTTTTTTTCCCAACCCTCAGGTTATCAGAGTGGGCCCAGTACGAGTGGGCTTTGATCAGGCTGCTTTTTGGAGCTTGGACCATAGATGTAGAGCTCAGCTTACCCTTTCTTTTATGGCTATCAGTTCATGTATTGGGATTATGTACTTTTATTTATCAGGATGGATATTTTGTACTTGACTCTTATTATGGTTTTGTGATGTAACCAAACATGTTTTACTTTCCGCTGCAATGAAATGATGTTTTAAAAATTTCAAGTATTACTTATATCTGTCTTGTTGTAATTTTTCTGTTCTATATTCACTTAAAATACTCCACTGATGTTATGGCATTCCCTTAGCGAGTGACCATAGCGGGTGTGGGGTGTTACACGTGGTATCAGAGCTTAAGGTTACCAGAACAGATAAAATTTTTAGAAAAACTATTTTCTAAGAATATTTTTGAAAGGAGTATTTTCAAAAACATGTCTTTTAAAAGAAAAGTTTTTGAAAGAAAAGCATAATCCCCAATAGCCATATCTATTTCTTTCGAATTCTCCGTTTTGAATCTCTTCCTCTCTCGTTTTGAGTTTCCCCTCCGCGTATAGATGACCTTTGTAAGATAGATAAGAATGGAAAACCACTTCAAGGGACTTAGACGTTAGTCAGATTAGAAGTTGGTTCAAGAAGGAGGAGGACTGGTAGGTATCTATTGGATAGACGAAGGGAGGAAGGCTCAAATAGTTGTTTGGTTAATGAAGGATGAAACCTCATTGGTGGGAGGTTACGAGTGGAGAATGGGATGAAGAAGGCGAGTAGTTATCCTTTTGGGAGGAATAGGACACCTTATTAGGATTTTCCAAAGAGGCAAGGGCAAGATACGGAATCTCCTAGAGGGTAGTTGTATTCCCTCACGACTAGGGTACCAAATGGGGATAGACCGTCTAGGTTGGAATTTGGATTTCTTTATTATCCGATTCGAACTTTATTTAATTCTGACGCATCGAGTTCGTTTATCTCATCATTGTTAATTGAGTCACTGCACTTAGACACCAGTTAGTAGATGATCCCTTAGTTGTTTCAAACCCAATTGGGGCTCCATGAAGTGTTTGGGTTTGAAAGTTGCTATACTTAGCGTTGAGAGTAGATGTGATGCTTTTTGGGCTTCACGAGCTATGGGTTAGTTTTGGGCACGGACTGGTTATCCAGTAGGGGTGCCGTTCTGGATTTTGAAGGGAGAGTTGTTAGGCTTATGACCCGCTTGGGTAACACTCTCGAGATCTCTTGTAATCCCATGGAATCTGTTATGCTAAGTTATCTAGAATCGCTTGACACGTCGGTCGAGAGTTTGCGATCTGTTAGAGTGGTCCGGGAATACTCGGATGTGTTTGAGGAGGTGAAGGGCTTACCTCCAGAGCGGGAGATTGACTTACGAATATATCTGGTAGACAATGCTAAACCTGTATCTTTACCAGTGCGCCACATGGCTCCTCGCGAGAGGAGGGAACTCCATAAGCAAGTAGGGGAGTTGCTTGAGAAGGGGTCCATAAGACAAAGTATATCGGAGTGGGGTGCTCCAGTAGTTTTTGCTACGAAGGCGGATGGGTCCCTCAGACTTTGTGTAGGCTAAAGAGAACTAAATAAACTCACAAAGAAGAATAGACACCCATTGCCGAGGATTGATGATCTTTGAACAGTTGGTTAGCGCCTCAGTATTTTCGCAGTTGGACTCAGCCACGGGGTTTCGTCAGTTGAGAGTGGCTGAGGATAGTATAGAGAAGATTGCCTTTAGGACTCCGGATGGTTTTATGAGTGGCTGGTGATGCCATTTGGTTAGACGAACGCCTCCGCATACTTTGTTGATTTGATGAGAAGGGTGTTCAGGGAGTACCTAAATAAGTTCGTGACGATCTTGGTGGATGACATCTTGGTCTTTTCTAGGAGCGAAATAAGTTTTCGTATGTGCTCAATAGGATGAGCAAAGCCAGTTATGGGATAAACGGTGGTTTTGGAGCGAGATTGGCAAGGACATCCAGAGTTGGACAAGGGCTTAATTATTTAGCCGTTTTTACTAGTATCATCTCACGTAGGTCGTCTGAATTCGAAGGAGGTATCCCTTGGGTGTTTGTCTGATATTGGTTTAGGCCTTTGGGGCTTGCATTTGGGGGATGTCGAGTTCGACTAAGGTGGTCTGCGTGAGAGATGGATAGTTGTGACGATTTTGCATGGGAGAATATCCTGATTTTCTCTAGAAGTGGAGAAAAGCATGCCCTACATCTTAGGGAAGTGTTGGAGACTCTTTGAGCGCATTGTATTAAGACAACAAAGGTGGATGGAATTCTTAGCATCCTATGAGTTTGAGATAGCGTATACCCCTGGAAAGGGTAACGTGGTGGCAGACGCCTTGAGCAGAAAAAGGCTGTCTTTGAGTCCATTGTTCGTGGAATGGCGAAGCTTGGAGTTTAATTCTATGATTGACTTTAGACCTTCCGTTGACTTTGTACCCGGTTTGCTAGCCTCCTTGGAGGTTAGGCCTACTCTTTTGGGGCGGATTGGCGAGGCACGGCGAGACGACCCACAGTTGGTTGAGTTAGTAGAGAAGCTCATAAGGGGGGGAGTCGTCCAGCCATTTGAGTAGGTACACCCTAGATGGTAAGGGGTGGTTGCGTAGAGACGGTAGACTTTGTGTACCGCAAGACGAGGGTCTGAGGAAGGCTATACTTGATGATGCACATCGGTCAAAGATGACCATTCATCCTGGTAGGGACAAGATGTACCAAGACATGAAGAGAGTTTTCTTCTGGGCCGGTATGAAGAAAGATGTGGCCGAGTATGTGGCTAGATGCTTAGTGTGCCAACAAGTTAAAGCGGAGCAAAGGAAACCCGGTGGGTTGCTACACCCATTGGAAGTTCCGCAATGGAAGTGGGATAGTATCTCGATGGATTTCATCGATGGGTTACCGAGATCGAGGAAGGGCAATACGGGAATTTGGGTTGTGGTAGACAGACTTACCAAGAGTGCCCATTTTATACCCGTGAAGAGTAAGAGGACCGCTCCATGGCTTGCTTCAGTCTATGTTAGAGAGATTGTTAGATTGCATGGCGTACCATCCAACATTGTGAGTGATCGAGATCCTATCTTCACTAGTGAGTTTTGGAGAAGTTTGCAAGAGGCGGTAGGGACTCAGTTGTGTTTGAGCACCGCATATCATCCTCAGACGGACGGTCAGACCGAGAGGGTGAACCGTATCTTAGAAGATCTCTTAAGGCTTTGTATCTTGGATTTTGGAGGTACATGGGAAGAACATCTTCCTTTGGTGGAGTTCGCATACAATAACAGCTTTCAGTCTAGTATTGGCATGGCACCTTTCGAAGCTCTTTATGGAAGGCCTTGTCGATCTCCTACATGTTGGTGGGAATCTACGGATAAGATCTTGCTTGGGCCAGATATGGTTAGAGAGACTTCAGAGAAGATTGATTTGATTCGAAGAAGGATGAAGGCAGCGCAAGATAGACAGAAATCTTATGCGGATCAGAGAAGGACGGATCTTGAGTTTGAGGTTGGGGACATGGTTTTTATCAAAGTATCTCCGTTGAGAAATGTTGTTCGCTTTGGGTCCGTTGGGAAGTTAGCACCGAGGTTTGTTGGGCTGTTTCCTATTAAGGAAAGGATTGGACGGATGGCATATAGGGTGGAGTTGCCCGACAGACTTAGTGGTGTTCATGATGTATTCCATGTATCACATTTGAGGAAGTGCTTACATGAGACCGCAGAGGTCGTAGAGCCGAGCTTGCTTAGAGATGTAGAGGTAGAGCGTGATGCGACGATTCGACGAGCTCCTACTCGCATCCTTGGGTCAGAAACTAGGAAGTTGAGGAACAGAGAAGTTCAGCTAGTTAAAGTGCAATAGGGAGAAGACGAGGGCAATGCTACTTGGGAGACGGAAGCGAAGATGCGTTCTTTGTACCCATTTCTTTTTGAGAGTATGTCTTTTAACTTCTCCTTTATCGCTTCTCTAGTACTTATCTTATCTTTAGTATATCCTCTCGCTAGTACCTATGACCTTTAGATAGGGTAAAACCTGTGGTTGAAACATGTGTTTGAAACATGTTATGGTTGATGGATGCATGTGGATGCAATTGTTTGCTAGTGGTTGCTCGTGGATGCATATACACACACATTAGGCACTAGATCGGCTCAGTCACTTCATGTTGCATATCGCATAAATGGATGTGGTAGTTAGATTGATGGATGTATCATGGCTGTGTTATCATGTGGATGATGCATTTTTGTGTATGGTTGTGCACGCATATAGAAATTGTATGTGTCAATAGGGTTTCGCATACATATTGGATGCATGGCACTATCATGGTTTGCATTAAGGAGGTCGACTGAATCAGTAGACCGCCTGATTTTGCATTAGTATACGGACATATACACACACTTTCTGCATATGTTCATACATCATTAGAAGTTTCTAAGGATAATGGTTGCTTGTGGTTGATGGTTTAGTAGATGGTTGTTTGGTTGGTAGGATACGTTCTTCTTGACTTAGAGATTTCGAGGACGAAATCCTTTAAGTAGGGGAGAATGTAACACCCCGAATTTCAATTAACACTAGTGGTTAGTAATTAAAGTATAATTAATCTCAGATGTGAGAATCAGGGGAAACGGGCTGCGTCATTGCGTTCGTCTCGGAAAAATACGCAAAATAGAGTCCGAGTTTGCGTAAAACGGGTACCGTATGAAAGAGATATGGACGAACGAAGTTAGGCAGAAAAACCCGAAACAGGCCAGAAATGCACTGGCGCACTTGTGAAGTGCGCCAGCACAAAAATACACTGGCGCACTTGGGAAGTGCGCCCATGTCGGGACAGGAAACCTGCACAGTTTCTAGAGAGTTCTGTGGTTGGGTGCACCAATTTGGGGTTTGGGCTTGGTCTTAGGGCTGGTTTCTGGAAGGTTCCGAAATCTAAGGGTCCTAATCTAATTTAGGGTTAATCTAAGGGCCTAAAACACTCACCTAATCTATAAATACACCCTAATACTACCCTAATTCATACTAAAAATAGAAATGATGCCACCATGCCGCCAAAATCAAACTTGAGAGGAACCTCCACTAGTTTATGAAGAAAGTTGCAAGCTAATCAACCTCTAATCATCATCTTCTTCTTGTATAGCAACTAGTTCTACTACATAAGTTTGCTAATCTTGGTTTTGGTGAGTTTCTATCACTTTAATAACCAATTGCTAAATTAAGTAGATGAGATATGATGAGATCATGCGGTTTTGTATGCGGATTTGTGGGTTTTAAGTCATATGATATGATGTTAGTTTGCTAATCTATGTTTAATGTTAACCCTATGTTTATGCAAGTTAAGTATGTGGGTTTATGCAAGTTAAGTGATGGGTTTCATGCATGCTAAGCATTGGGTTTCATGCATGCTAAGCATTGGGTTTCATGCATGCTAAGCATTGGGTTTTATGCATGCTAAGTGTTTGGTTTTATGCATGCTAAGTATTTGATTTTATGCATGCTAAGTATTTGATTTTATGCATGCTAAGTATTTGGTTTTATGCATGCTAAGTGTTTGGTTTTATGCATGCTAAGTGTTTGGTTTTATGCATGCTAAGTATTTGATTTTATGCATGCTAAGTATTTGATTTTATGCATGCTAAGTGTTTGGTTTTATGCATGCTAAGTATTTGATTTTATGCATGCTAAGTGTTTGGTTTTATGCATACATTATGACATGCAAGTTTACCCTTTTTCTAAATAAGATGCATACATATGCAAGATGACACCTTTGTATGCTATGCATACATATGCATGTTTACCCTATTATGATGCAAGTTCATATGCAAGTTTGTCTCTTTTTATGATATGCATAACATATGCGAGTTTGCCTCTATGTATGACATGTTATGCAAGTTCACATGCAAGTTTATGTGCAAGTTCATATGCAAGTTTATGTGCAAGTTCATATGCAAGTTTGTCTCTTTTTATGACATGCATAATGCAAGTTTGGGTTAAATGCTAGTTGGGTTTAATGTATGCTCATATATGCAAGTTGACACCTTTTGAACCCATGATAAAGTTATAAGCTATGTTGGTTAAACCCATGACATTTGTGATGAATCTTCCCTTTTATTATGTCATGTTACGAGAACGAATTACGTGGGGAACGATGGGGTTAATATGCATGTTAATAAAATGATGTGGAATGGGTATGCTTAAGAGTAACATAAATTAAATGGACATAATTGGGCATTTACCTATTGAGTTAGGTCTACCCATATTATGGAGTTGGGAATTTACCTATTGAGTTAGGTCTACCCATACTACGGAGTTGGGAATTTACCTATTGAGTTAGGTCTACCCATATTCTGGAAAACATGATTAATTAATTAAGGATAATTAATATAAATTATGAGGGTGATTAATTAGGTGTAATTAATCGACTAAGACACGAGGTTGGACTCAGTTGTAGCGTAAAACTGCCCGGACCCAACCGGCTTAACCAGTTGCTACAAATGTTAGCCCAATGTGAGAGGTCTTAGGCACAAATTAAATACGTGATTAAAGTAAAGACACGAGGTTAGACCCTTTTTATGACGTAAGGCTGCCCGGACCCAACCGGCATATCCAGCAGTCATAAAAGACGGTCTAATGTGAGAGGTCTTTATGAGGTCATGATCTTAATTAATTAATTAATTAAGAAACACTTAACCATATTAGCATGTAGAGGGACATGAGGGGTTAAGTGGGGGCCTTGGGTGGCAATAGAAAATACGATTAGAATACTTAACCAAAGTGGAACATGTAATTAAAACATGGTTAAAGGGTTAAGTAAGTGCTTTGGGTGGCATGTGGAAATCTAGTGGGTGCCTTGAATGGCAATTAAAATATGATTAATGACTTAACCAGAATTTATAACATGTAAGTGGACATGGTTAAAGGGTTAAGCGGGATTCACTAGAAATAACAAGCTTAGGTGGTAGCTTGTGGGGGCCCATTTCAACCAATATCCCAAACGTATCTTAGTGGGCTCGACTCTAGTCGAGTGACGGGACACGCATATTGGGCTTGACTATAAGAGGCCAAAATGGGTTAGCGGTGGCAACGCATGACCAACGGGTTTCATATGCGTGTGTGGACCCGGGCTGGTAAATAAGACGTTGTTGCATCGTGTAGATATAAGCCGTGCACCGTTAGTTTTATCAGGTTGCCACGTTGGGGAATGGTACACCCCACGGTGGGGCCAGCACGGGTATCTACGTTAGGGAGCCGATCGAATGGGGAGTAGTGTGTACACCTAGTGGATTGTAGGGCCCTGTGGCGTCTACTCAGTCACCTAGGGGTACGCGAGAACTATTAAGTTAATTTTATAAGTCCATGGGTGGGATCAACCTTTAAGTTAGGAATGACTGGTGTGGTGCAGTTTAGTAATTTACCTTTGGAAGGGTAGATGCGTCTTTACGTTTCTTAGTTTATCCTAAGTCTACCAAGCTGCTTAGTGTAGCCATTCATCCCCAGACGACACCGTATATCAAGCTTATGTCTTCTCTGGTTACTTTAATGATTGTATTGTTAAAGTTATAGGACTCGCTCAGACTTATGTCTGACCCCGTTGTTTTTATCTTTTTTTCCCAACCCTCAGGTTATCAGAATGGGCCCAGTACGAGTGGGCTTTGATCAGGCTGCTTTATTCTCTTTTGGAGCTTGGACCATAGATGTAGAGCTCAACTTACCCTTTCTTTTATGGCTATCAGTTCATGTATTGGGATTATGTACTTTTATTTATCAGGATGGATATTTTGTACTTGACTCTTATTATGGTTTTGTGATGTAACCAAACATGTTTTACTTTCCGCTGCAATGAAATGATGTTTTAAAATTTTCAAGTATTACTTATATCTGTCTTGTTGTAATTTTTCTGTTCTATATTCACTTAAAATACTCCACCGATGTTATGGCATTCCCTTAGCGAGTGACCATAGCGGGTGTGGGGTGTTACAGGATATGGATGTATAGGTTTAGTTTTTTCTATTTTTTTCGTCAAAAACTATCTTATTAAGTATGTAACTAAACAATTGTTTCATTTTTATTATTGTTGGTTTGATGTAAAAACTATGTGTTGTATTGTCTTTAAAATTGAATTGTTCTATGCTACATATATTTGTCAATGTTGTGTGATGTATATGAATATACCTTGTCATGTTAAGTTATAAAATTCATTTAAATCACCATAAAGTATGTGATTTAATTCTTTATTATCACATGTGTAACTTAATATTTAAAAAATTATTATATTCTCTTTTTTTGTTGATGACAAAAGAGGAGAAAATGGATATAGCTAACAAGGTTTTTCAGAAAAAATAGTACACGCAAGGATTCAAGAATTCACGGGAAGATTCAATAAGTTCTATTCAAGGATTTAAGAATTCAGGAGATCAAGAAGCTATATTCAACAAAAATTTCAAATGCGGAGGGAGATTCTCAAATATCATAGAAGATGCATTCATATTCATTATGACGTTGTCATCATCAAAAAGGGGGAGATTGTCATATTCTAGATTTTTATGATCAACCCAAGCAAGCTACTCAAGGACAAAGATAATGAAGAAACAGTATACGTTCATAGATCTTCTATAGTGAATAACGAAAATGAAGACAAGGCTCGAAGAAATCAAGTATGAATTTATATATGTATTAGAGTCGTTTAGAATTGTTAAAATATTTCCTCAAGTGTTTCATATAAACACACACATTCATATCAAAAGTTTCCAAAATCAACTTATTTATTAAAAACCTGTAATATCAAAATATACTCGAGTCAGTCAACCGGATTACCTCTTTCAGTAGACTGAATCTCTGCATGTGCACAAGTTTTCAACTAAGGGTCAGTCAACTGAATATAGTGTATTTTGTACTATTTTCTTTTTGTTTTGGTTCAGTTAGCCAACCAGTATATTTCGATTGACTGAATTATTTCTAGCAGCTACATTTTCAAATTTTTTGAAGAGTTGTCTTCTTTCGAGAAAAGAAATCTTTTCAATGAAGAGCTGTAACCATTATCTTTCATCTTAACTTTTTACAGCTAGTTAAAATACTTCAATTTCTATAAATACAAACAAATTCAAAAATCAAATCATCAATTCTTTCTACTATTTCTCTATTCTTGAATTTCTGAAACTTGGTTTACTTGCTTTCATATTCAAGCATTTTGAACATTCAAATCTACATTTTAAAAGCAATCTTTATCTTCACGCACATTCATATAAATATATTCTACTCGAGGAGAAGATTATAGGAAGGATGTATTATAAAGGGCAAATCAGTGTTGTATCTAGAACACAAGAGTCAAAGACAAAACAAAAACCATTCTACCGTTTGTGTAGATGAGCCTATAGTCCATTCAAATCAAATGGGTAAGCTTGCAGTCTGTCAAATCAAATGGGTGAGCTTGGAGCCTGTTCAAATCAAGGTTTTAAATCTCGGATATCGGTCATGTTTTGTCTCGGAGATTTTATAGACTTGATCTCGTACCGGGGAAAATCCCAGACGAGACAAGTCTAACTCAGGAGTTTGTCTTGGATTCCTATCTAGGGTATGAAAGTTAACGTCGGAACAATCTCTGGGCATATGATATGTTAAAAAATGATAGAAATGATTTTTATGAATGTTATTAAAAACATAGTAACTTAAACTTGAATTGCAAAATAACTTTATTCTTTTTCATTCTGCGAAAGATCATTCATACTCTAAATCGAATATGCTTAAAACAAAAATATTGTTCGACTTAAAACATTAAAAGGATCCAAACATTTAAAAATTCAGCATAAATAGACCATAAAATACATAATTTCATAAGTAACATATATTAATTGAATAGTATAAATGTAGTAACTTAAACTTGAAATTCGAGATATATTCGAAAGGAGATTTAGAGTGATATTTGTTTTTTCGTTTCGGAAGGAGCCCAAAACGAGATCTCCTTCGAGATCTCAGCTGATATTTGCGATATTTGAAACAATGGTTCAAATCAAGTAGAAGTTGTAAACTTGTCCCTTCAAGTGAAGAGGTGCTCCCTATAAAATCCAGAAGAGAGTAAGCGATTGAAAGTAGGACGATATCTGAACATATATATATATATATATATATATATATATATATATATATATATATATACATATACATATATATATATATACATATATATATAAACATACATATATATATAAATATACATACATATATACATATATATTCACATATATATATATAGGCAAGCGTTCAAGAGAACCCCAAAAATGGAGCACCCCAACAGCACCCCTGTTTTCCACCTCTCGTTTATAATAAAGAAAGTGAATCAAGTAGAAGTTGTAAACTTGTCCCTTCAAGTGAAGAGGTGCTCCCTATAAAATCCAGAAGAGAGTAAGTGATTGAAAGTAGGACGATATCTGAACCTATATATATGTATATATATGTATATGTATGTATGTATGTATATATATATATATATATATATATATATATATATATATATATATATATGCAAGCGTTCAAGAGAACCCCAAAAATGGAGCACCCCAACAACACCCTTGTTTTCCACCTCTCGTTTACAATAAAGAAAGTGAGTGGGAAGTGAGGGAGTTAGTGGAAGAAGAAGTGGAGTTAGTGGGAAATGAGTGGTGGAAAAGTGGGAGGCTAAAGTGGTGTTCACTATTTGAGGTGCCATTGAACCTGCCTCATATATATATATATATATATATATATATAGGAGCACCCCAAATAGTGCAGCACCCCTTTAGCCCTCTTGATTTTCACCACACATTCCTCTTTCTCTCTCCTCCCACTAACTCTCTCTCTTCCTATTAACTTAATTAACAATAAATATGTGGCTACAAATCGGGTGCAAATGGGATGCTAGGAATTTGGGGTGTCATGGAACGTGCATATATATATATATATATATATATATATATATATATATATATATAAACTGATGTGAATACATTTGGCATTTACTTTATTGCTAAATCTCAAAATACATGTAATAATACTCATACTACACGATCCGTAAGAACATTCATGCCCATCAAATCTGAAACAAGGGAGTGGAACCTATTTTCCACTAAAAAAACAATGGACAGAACTGTAGCTGCTAAGCTTATGCTTCTTATCCTTCACCTGAAAAACAATAATTGACAAACTCATGTTTTAAACATGAACCATTATGGCTGGTTCCTTTTTTGTTACTTCCCCGAGCCAATCTGCAGGTCCCGCATCGCACCCCAAAAAATTTCCAACCAAAGTGAAGTAAAATTTTAGTGGCCTCCATATGTAGGTCTAGCAATGAATACAGGTGAAAATATTGTTTATACACTTGCATGTGGGTATAAAGTTTCATGAAATATTAAGGGTTAACATTTACAGAAGCTTTTCATGAAATATTAAAAAAAAAAAAAAAAATTCAAAAAAAAAAAAAAAAAGGAACCCTCACATCATGAACAGGATTGGAGGCCTACCCGGTTAGGCCCATGGAGAGTGAAACAATAATCTACCAATTAACACAAAGATCCTTTATTCACTTCATAATGCATATGAAATTTTACACTCGGTATGTACATTTCACAAAGGAAAGCTAACTCACCTCTACCACGCAAAACTACAAAATTATAAAAAGATTGAAACACTAGTAAAGCACCATTTTCTTTCTATAAGTAAACATGCACTAGATGCACACAAGCAACACATTCCTTCTTAGCATTATTAACTTTAATCCCATGGTGTATATGTTATGGAAAACCGCTTTCTTTATCTAGTACTCCAATATAAAACTAGCGAAAGGGGCTCTATGAGGAATACCCTTCCTCCTCTTTGCAGCTTTAGAATTATTTATAGTCGATGGTGAAATCGAAGGAGTAATGCATTGTATCACGTTGCTCTTTGCGCTTCCATGACTAGTGCTAGAATGCGATTCATCCAAGTCTGAACCCATTGCCTTTCTCTTTCTCTCGAAATTGCCCCTATGCTTGTTCTTGTCATAGCCTTCGGACGTCCCCACAATCTACATTGTTTTCCAAAGGTCATTAGACCATAATTTTCCAATCTTGGTAGAGACAAGTATATATAGATCCAACAACACATATATAAGTACAAAACATAGAGTTTTGCATCATTCATTGATGTGATGGAATAGTTGAGCAATGTGATGTAGAGAAGAAAGTGCACACACTACAAACAGCAATTACAGTTGAGAAAAGAAAAGAAAAACACAGCATTTGGAGTATATATCCAGATGTATGGTAAGGATAGACATACATGTCTTGAGATTTTTTAGCGGATCTTTCATTGTTTTGAATTGAATTTGAGATACAAACGCCAAAATTCAAACTTGTGTAGGTAGCGTTGATCTAAATGGACAAGAAGCATATATATACCTTGCAGCCAAGAGAGCAAAAGAGAAAGGAGTCGAGGAGGCTGCGGTTGCAGACTTCACAAGTGTTGATGACTCCTTTGCCTGGCCTTTGCTGAGGTCTTTCGTTGAGGAAGACGATTCGAGCGCTGTTAATGATGTATGTTTGAACTTCACTTATGTCCAAGTACTTCTGAATCTCTGAAACTCTAATTACATCATTGTATGATGATCGCCTTATCTGAAGTCCATTGAAAACATGCTTAGGGAAATTGAAATTATTCTACGAATAAGATAAGTTTTGGACATCATTCTGGATTTCATATTGGAAGAATATGCTAGCTATAAAGTGAATTGGAATATTTCGTTTAAAGATGGCATTTTGCATTGAAGAACAAAGCAGGCATTTTGCATTGAAGAACAAAGCATAAAAAGCCAATGAGGTTGGTGAATCTGATGCTCAAATTATCAAAATTTTGAAATAATAATAAAATGTTTGGTAAAGTTTTCATCTTTCTACCAATAAAATGGAGTTCACAACTGATAATCTCTCTGCGAAAAATAAGAAAGACTGAATCTTTATGCTTCTTGGAAACAAAATGCTAGCAACAACAAATCTGAAAGAAGAAGAATGGAAGCCAAGATTAAACCTGAATAACTCGATGATTGTGATGAGAAGGCAGACAAAGAGAACAAATAGCGCCATTCATACAGTCCAAGCAATACATGTTACATTCGCTTTTGTGAGAATGAGCGTGCTCTTTACATTGCACAAAAAAGCTTGTTTTCAGCATTGGTTTCAGCCATGGCGGCCAGAAGTTATCTTCCTGTACGTTATTCAAATAATAAATTAATCAGCTGTAAGGAATGAAAGAAAACCGCAATGTTGATAGATATCGAGGTCGCTCACCATGCCTCTTTTGCTCACTTGGTCGATAGCCATTTTTGTTAGCTATTTGATTGGAAATGAACAAATTTGGGTTTGAGAAAGAGGAGAGAAAGTTTGAAGGGAGACCTGAGATTGGACTCACTTAATAAAGTAGCAAGTAGTGCCTACTCCGAGTCAAGAAATAAACCGAACCGGGACGTGGTCAACTCGCATAGAGTTTGTCATCTTATTTTGAATTTTCTGAGTCCAAATACATTAAAAAATATGTGATACGTAAAAGCGATTTAGATGTTTGTGGACAACTTTGCATGCAACGAAAGTGGGGATTAGTTTAAAATGGAGAATGATGACATAGTGAATAATATCTTTATTAGAGTTCGGTTAAATGATGGACAGGAAGTAAAGATTAATATGTATCTTAATTAAATACTTTGATATTAATACTAATTTTATTTGTAATAATTAATATCTACTGTTTGATATATAATAATCAATATTAAAATTTTATCATGTAATAACTATCTGATATTAATATTTAATTTTTGCTAATTAATACATTTTATTTTTAATATGCAACAGTTAATGATTAATATTTGATATTACATACAAATGATCAACGAGACACGAAAATTTTATACCATGACAGTTTAATACGTGAAAGTAAAATGCCTACGTAAAATTTAAACAAAACACACACAACCTCATGTTTCTCACCTTACTATGAAAAAAAAAGCAAATGGTATCTAAAAACCACTTGATACCATCAAAATCATTGTGCATACGCTTATAATACGTTTGTTGATGCATCGGGACTTCTTTTTTCACAAATCGCTTTTTTTTATTAGTGTATCATGTATTGGTGAACTCATCTCTCGTTGATATCACCGGTTTAAATATTCATGATTATGGTTGTTCTTTACTACAACATTAACCATACTAGCTAGAATTCCAATTTACTATTGTTATTATTTTATAATAACATAGTGACACTAGATTTAAAGTAGAACACTAATTTTGATATCATGGTGGATAGAATGCAAGACCTATAGAACAACACTGTAGAGATCTTAATAGTTAAGTCATCCTTGACCGAGTTTATTAATATCATGAATACTAAAATAACCTGGGTCTTCTCCACCCATTATTGCATTCTCCCTTTATAAGCTTTTCAATGTTGAAAAGCAAGCTAGTGATTACCGTCAATCTTCAAATTACATTTTAGGAAATTGAAACGAATGTGGATGACTACTTTGTAACCATTTTCTATTGGATAACTAAGAAAATTATTGTCCAACTTCATACCATTATCCTGTAGCCATTTGAAAATAAGTTGTATAAAATAAGAACTCAATGATCTACCATTATTGTTGGAAACTGATACGTTTCGCATGGGAGATTTGAGAATATTTCAAAACAATTATCTAATTGGATCTTATAGGTATATGAAGTTTAACGTTTAACATTTGCAAACATAATAAAATATTATTTAATACAGGCAACTTGGTAGGCATACCACTTTACAATTGTAATGCAAGTGTGAAGTAGATTGCTTAGCAACTAATAGAAACTAGATTACCTTATAGAGTCGGAGATAAGAAAACTACCTAATGTTTAATATCTTTTTTTTTTTTTTTTTTTTCATACAAGCCATCTTTTTCATTCATACCAAAATAAAGCACTAAACATTAAACACAAAATCTACCGACCGCTAAATAATATAAAACTTTTACTAAAGCATAACACAACATCCACGATCTTCAAGCACTGGGAAATTTGGTCACCGCCTTAGTTCCCTCGGACACAGCATGTTTGGCGAGCTCCCCAGGAAGAACCAGACGAACAGAAGTCTGAATCTCACAAGAGGAAATGGTGTTCTTCTTGTTATACCTTGCTAGTTTTGAGGATTCCTGAGCAAGATTCTCAAAAATGTCATTGATGAAGGAGTTCATAATACCCGTTGCCTTGCTTGAAATCCCAACATCAGGATGAACTTGCTTCAGAACTTTGAAGATGTTGATCTTGTAAGTTTCCACAGACTTTGACTTTCTCTTCTTTTCTTGTCAACTGAGGCGTCTTTGGCAGGAAGCTTCTTCCCTGCCTTGCGTTTCTTGCCAGCTGGGGCATTTTCTGCTACAGTGGCCTTCTTCTCAGTGGCGCCCTCGGCTGCAGGTTTTTCATCGATGATTTTCTTTTCAGCTTTGGGTGCCATGGCAGAAATTAGGGTTTTGAAAATTGGTCGAAATTATGGGAGAAAATGAAAAGTTGTTTTCGGATGCCAAATGTTTAATATTAGACACAATCTAGTTGTTTTAACAAAACAGAGATTGTTTTATTATCGATTAATTAAAAAATTTGATTATCACTACAACAAAATGACCATATTACAACGATGGAACACAGTTGTAATATACATTTTACAACGGTGGGCAAACCGTCGTGTATTAAGAAGTTGTAATAGACTAATATCTTTTACAACTTTTTTGCACCGTTGCGACACCGTTGTGAAATGTATATTTTACAACTGTTTTCCACCGTTGTAGTAATACATATTACAACATTTTTGCACTGTTGTAGTAATACATATTACAACTTTTTTTCACCGTTGTAGTAATTCCTACTACAATTAATTATAACAATATTATTTTTGTTTCGTTATACATTACATTTCATATAAAAATAAATATTTATATTGAATAAAATGATACTACTCTGAACTGAAATAATCAATTAAATATTTTATTTCAATATTTGAATTAGTACAACTTTTTGATCCACTATCGTACAACTCACTTTTACATAATACAGTTAACAATACATACATTCCTCACTACAAACTGATCACTCAGTATACTGAGTTACATACACACTTACGTATAAATATACATACACACTGACACACACCGAGTCTTTATGCTCCAGCATCCAATCCAGTTACCTATCACATACATATTCAAATGTCTAAACAACTTACATAGCAGGTGGTCATGTAGTCTTCATACAACATGTATATTCTAACTTGCCTGAACAGTATTAATTAGTAGGTGGTCATATATTCCTTATGAAAAGCACCATTATCTTAACTGTCTAAACAATGTCAGTTTATACTTAACTACCTTGCATTTATTCAACTATTTATAAAGAGCATCAACTTATTTCCAAGTCAGACATGGAAGATAAAATATAGCCAGAGCGCTTATATGAGTATATAAGTCAATGAATATAATATACACACATTTTATATGCATGTATATCTGTATATTCCAACAATTTCAGAACCACGCAACAGTCTAACACTGAGATATGCATATGCACATAATTCCGATTTCTATGAACAAGTCAATTCCCTTAGACATGAATAAAGGGTGCCAACAGATATTCTTATGTTTTTCCTATCTCATAACAGTTTATATGTATTCTACACATATTCTTATGTACATAGTCAACCAATTGCAATCCATTTTGCCACAACAAAAACATCATTTTGCCAACTGGTACAATCGTTCATATGTCAGTAAACAACCTAAAGGATTTTAAACATCTACGACCATTCAATATACACAATAACCAAAAAGAATTAATACTCGAAAACTATTTGAATCAAGGTAGCTATTGTAAAACACTATTAATTTTCAAAATGCAGAGCGCCCCTTCTTAAAAACAAGTTTCAAAAAACACCCATGTTTGTAGTTTAAAATTATCCCACAAATATTTGCAATTTAACGTTCAAATACTTGCAGTTTCTTAAACTGCAAATGCTCACAGTTTAAAATGAAAATATTTGGCAGTAAAAACTACAAATATGTGCACTTTACCAAAAAATAAATAAATAAATATTTTTGATCATAGAAACATGCAATTACGTTCAGATTTAATTTTAAAACAGAGAAAAAAATTCAAAAATAAAAATATAGGTGCAATTCAATACATGTTTTTGAAAGGGGATTCCCATATATCGAACTTGAAAACTGAATGGAATACACAATGGCAGTTCAGATCGCTCATGAATTTACGCAATATCAAATCACATCAGTTTTTTTTTTTGACCATTTTATACAAAGTACTCTATGTCGGTAAACCATTTTCACATGAGATTGTTTTTGTTATGTCGAATGTTGCTGATTGGTCCAATAAGTGAGAAAATGCTTGTGAAAATCATGTTAACAACAAGACTAACCTTAGTACGGAACCAGTATAATCATTCTGATGAGACATATGAATAACACCAACTTGTGATATGTTCTGCAGTTTCTCATGCAAGGATCGAACATGAACGGAGGGATGCCAAGATAGCGATGGAGAAGTTGGAGGTGTAAAGGATAATTTTCCATCCAAACTAAGTGGGGGAACTAAATCAATATGATTTGTGCGCCTAAGACCATATTCAGGGCTGTATTCTTCAGTCTCGTTTTCCAATTTAAGCCAAATAGCAGGGTCAGTTTCGTCCAGCTCCATATCACATCGCTCACCAACTGTAGGAATAAAACAAAAAAATATTATGGATCAACAGTGGGGGAAAACCCACAAAAGATGAATAAAGCTACAACACAGTTTTTCGACTGGCCTGGATTAAAATGATAATAGCGCACATCAGGAAGCAGTGGAATTAAAGTGTCCAATGCTATTTCGACTCGATCAGTTGAGCATGCACTCTCAATCAAAACTTGCCCAGTATCAAGGTAGCGCCATCCTCCTTTGCGAATCTATACTTCAGAAATCATAGAATGGTTACAAGAAATGAAGGTAAAAATAGAATTTTCAATACCTGAAATGTCATCCCTTTGCAACTTATGAAGATCATTCTACACTAGCAAAAACTCAACCAAGTACCCAACTCAATGATATAAAGATGTTACCGCATTTGGCAGCCCAAGGTTTATGTTTATTTAACTTTAACATCAATTTTCATACTCACGAACATGCACTAAGCCAATTATTGGCAAATTCCTTGTGTATGTGTATATTTGGTCGCATGCTTCATTTATGCATTGTTGTTTTTGGCACTTAATTTGTTAACTATTAAAAAAAATTCCATGATACTCAATTGCAACGATTATAAAAAAAACTTAAAATCTTATGGTCTAAGTTTGTTTCATATTTAATCTTTAGATTCTCAACTTACAATTCAAAACTCAACTAAAATCGCAAATGAGAAAAATTGTTCACGCCATGCTGAAATATAAAATTTCATTATAGTTAACTCAAATTTTATTGTCTCAAAGACAAATGAAAGATGGGGCGATAGAGAAAACTGAGTTTTAGGTTAGATGTAGAAATCCATACATTAAAATCTGATTTGAAAATGTACATTACAAATGTAAAATAATTACAGATGTATTCATATGCTTAGATGTTATTTAACCTACCTAGCAGAATTTGCATCACACAAGTATATAGTTGCATCAAATTTGATTTGTTCGAGTCTAAGATTCATGCCATAATAATAGATGTATTATTATTATTATTATTATGCACACTTAAATGTTGATTAAAATCTACCTAGACCAGAATTTGCAACATACAGTGTACAAAATACATCAAATTTTGAGTTGTTTTGGTCCAAATCCATGGAATTCAGTTTTAATCTAAAAGAACTGAACCTTACATTGATTTTGATCTCATTTTGAAAACGTTGTTCGACCTTCTCTGAGCTTATGCAAGCACTTTAGGTATTTTTTAGGACTGTTGAAATGCATCTATCATAAACACTTTTTCAAAGCATACAAGTACAAGATAAATGATATACAGAAAACAAATTACACAAGAAATATTAAGTTTGAACCATACAAAAAAAGATAAGTACGTACCTTTGTTGGAACAGAACCACATCCTAAAGAAACTAGACAATCAATCTTCGCATCAGGCCACAAAAGTTGTGCTTCTCTTATAGCAAAAATCGTTGGATTATTAGCTACAATGGCTCCATCTTGCCATCGATGTACATCTGTAAACAAATATCAAAGATTCTATCACACTGCTACATACATGTGACGACTATGATAGACTTCCATGAAGATTAAAAGACTTCAAAAATACATTAAAGAAACAGTTCAATATATGTCTATGCTCCCAAGTAAGCAAAACGACATATATCAATATCATGAGGTGAGCTAATTGACAGATAACTGAGCAGTAGAGAATATACAATTAACAAGCTAAAATTTAATGACTAAATAAGTATATATTGGCAGACGGACTATAAATTTGGACACAGATTTGTGTGTGTGTGTGTGTGTGTGTGTGTGTGTGTGCGCTTGTGCCAGATTTAACTAATTGAATTTTACCTGTTAAACAATACCAAGGAGTCCTTACTTGCTCAAAAGTTTTGTCATCGTTTTGATATCTTGCAAGTAAGCGATCACAAACACCTTTGAAATCATTTATGTTCCATTTAGATCGGTTCATGTTGAACTGCCAACTCATTTCTTAATCAGCATCTTATACTTTGTTATTCCTATATTTGCGTGCCTAGATATAGTTATATATATATATCTCCCACATTAATTAGCATTTTTCAAACTTTTGTTTGTCACATATTTTCCCTTTTTATGACTTACAAAATACCACATGATGATTTCATACTCCAAATTCACTAACAGGTAAACAAATAATATTTACTTATAAAGCTGTAACCAATTTAAGCATACAAAGTAGATCATGCATTAACAGCCAAGTATTCAACATAAGACTACCACTTGAAATTTAAATATTCAATTCCCCAATCCTTTTCTTAATCTGGTGAATCCCCTTTTTGTCCTTGTACTCATACCCCAATCCAGATGTGAATACCCAAATAAAGCATACTGAAAGAGATGCTTTTCATACCCCAACCCTAACAACATGTCATTCAAACCAGAAAGCATCCATTCACAGCAAACATCCATAAATAACATAGCATTCACGCATTCATCATATAGATTCTACCAAACTAAGCATACTGAAAGAGATACAAGCAATGCGGCTGCCTCTAAAGGTTTTAATGCCAACGAAAAGTGAAATACACTCACATTAATTTCGATTTCGTGCTTCCAGATTTCGATTTCTCTCTGTGGTTCCTCGATTTAGGCTTCGATCTCCCTAGACCTGCCGCCGCTTCCCTCTAGAATCCATCTCTCTCACGAATCGGTTCTATTTGATGCGAGACGGTAGATTGATCGATTTCCCCCCAATTTTTATCGGCTAGGGCTTCGGCCTTTTTTTTGTTTTTTTTTGTAATGAACGAGAGAAATGAAGAGAGGGTCGGCCGATTGTTTTCTAGCTTAAGTTATTAGGGTTGTGATCTTGCTAATTCCAACTTTGCCCCCTAGGTTTTTCTTTATTAGCTCCATACAATACTTAACCCATTTTACAACATTTAGATCCATTTCCATGTTATACAAAATATGCAATAGACATGTATATTTTGTCAACAATTTTAACCATGTACAAATTTGTATATATTCATCATATACACACAAATGATCTATTTATTTATTCATTTGTTCATTCACCCCAAATATATATTTAATTATAATCAATATTATTTTAGAGTCACTAAATTTTGGGTTCTCACACAATTGCTAACTATAATTATTAAACACTAAATATCACTTCAAAAGTATTAATGTTTTGATTAATTACGACTCTTAAGTATTAATATTGAGTATATATTATTATGTATTCATTTTTATTAGAAATTACTATCATTAATAATTATCAAATATTAATAAATAATAATTATTATGTAATATTAACTATATTTTTTTAATT
This sequence comes from Allium sativum, assembly GCA_030737875.1. Taxonomy (NCBI): domain Eukaryota; kingdom Viridiplantae; phylum Streptophyta; class Magnoliopsida; order Asparagales; family Amaryllidaceae; genus Allium; species Allium sativum. The sequence continues at coordinate 239,351,083 of CM060912.1, forward strand.
ATTCTTCTTAATTGCTAAGTATTAAATATTACGGATTGATTATTAATTATTACTTCCTAATTGATTATTAATAGTAATTATTAGTTATTAATTATAAATAATCAATATAAATGTATTAAATATTAATTATTAGTTGTTAATTGTATTAAAATATAGTCATATATTACAACAATCAAAAAATAAAAGTTGTGATAGGCTTTTATTACAACTGTCAAAATAACACAGTTGTTAAAAATAAGTTTATTACAACTTTTCTGGAAAAAAGTTGTAAAAAACATTTATTACAACGGTGCTTTTACCACCGTTGTAAAATTAAAGTTGTAATATGGTGTTTTTGTTGTAGTGTATGTTATTTGAATAAGTATAAATAATATATTTATCTATCTAAATAGTGTGACATACATATGAAACATATAGTAAATGTGATTGCTAAGGGTTCCAAAATGAGAGAAAATGTGTAACACATCGTAAATTAAATGATCATAATTAAAGAGAATTAATAAATAATCCTTAAAGCCTAAAAATAGAATTTTTGAAAATGTTGGGATTTGGCTACAAAACTTGTGACAATGTGTTGGTTGTGATTGTCTAATCTACTTTCATATATTAAAATTGCAGATTGAAGTTCAAACAAAAAAGTTATTAATGTTTCAGAAATCTGAACTTGAAATTATTATATGCAGTTAAGGACACAAATGTTTGCATTAAGAAAGACACCAACACATAACAGAACGTAAAAGAAAAATCAAAAGTTAAGAAAAAATTAAAATGGGAGAGTGATAAATACACAAAGTTTTATAGTGGTTTGACGTACTCTTTCCTATGTGCTCTTCAAAGATTCCATTAAGTTACAATGTAGATTAGATGTACATGTTACTTTGATTTGTATATATCAAGAGTTATGAAAAGATGTTCGAGTGCAGGCTAGAAAGAAGGAGACGGTCCTTTCAAATGATCTCCCCCGATATTTGTACGATAGAAAGACAAATGTATTATTGAACTATCTCTACTAGATTCTCCTTGCAAAGACTAAGTCCTTCAAAAATTTTAGGGTCCATATTTCCAATGGTTAGGAATCGACATTAGTTCCCCAGGGAAGGGATTGGTACTGATCTCTATTCATGCATGAAGGGCTTTTTCTGCTTTCTTACTTTGGTTCATTTCGTACTTAGCTTCATAATTCCATGGTTATTTGCATAGTTATTAGCTGGTTTCTGGGTCCAAATAATGGATTTATGAAATAATGGAGTTGCTAACTCTAGTGCTCATGGGGATTGATAGAGAATCGCTTAAATTCGTAGATACGTAACTTGAAACGAACTCTTGGCATCATCAGTTGGAGTGGGGGCTACTTTAGATGAAAATTTGGGGATTGGTATCGATCGCCTATGGAAGTGATCAGTACCGATCCTGCACTTAGTGGGATTCAACACTTATGTTGATTATTCCCTAGGAGTGGAATCAGTGATGGTCCCTCACCTAGTGACTTTCTGCCTTATGTGTCGGATAATGATTGTCCCTTAGTGATTTTCTTCCTTAGATATAGGATTGGTAATGATCTGTCATCTAGTGATTTTTTGACTTAGGTATGGGATCGATGGTGATCCTCGCCTAGTGATTGTTCCCTTGGTATGGGATCAATGTTCCCTTATCTAGTGATTCTCTTACTTTTGGATTGATTTGGATAGCTCACCACAAGTTTTTTTGTCTTGTTTACTTTTGAGTTTTGAGCTTTATTATTATCTCTTAGGGGTTATTACCTTGATAACTCTAAAACTTGGTCGATAGGTTTCATCTGTATACTACTGGGACAAAAAGAGGGTTAACACTTTCCCTAAAGCATGCATTGCAAATGTAAGGTATGCCTTGCGTAAGAGTAGATATCATTGTATGTGGTTCGTAAGCAGTTGATTTCTTTGGTGATCAATCGATCAGGCTATTGATATCATTCGAAGTTCATCCACGACTGATTGTTTGCATATCAAAGTCTTGAGCTCTTTGAATCTTTAGCTCAAGGCTCAACCTATCCAGGTCTATAGTTGAAATCTCAATCTCTTTGAATCATTTGTTACGTACATTGCCTCCACAGACCACTAAATTGTACATGGTCTCTCCAGACCGTTAATTGGTTAATAGTATATCTAGACTGATAATGGTCTCACTGGATGCTTGCTAAGCCCAACCTACTTTCTCTCCATCAAAGGATTTATGAAGATTAAGCTCATACAGTCGCTTTTCAATGATTTATCTTACGCCATGCTCTGTGGTTTTTTATCTCATGTTGGGGCCTAATGTCTTTCATAGTCTCTCCAAACCTTTGTTGGACCTTATCTGCTCACTCTTTGGTAAGATAGGCATGATGATAAGTAATCCCATCTTTTCGCTTTTTGGCAAAGAGCCTTACTTATTGAACTCCCACCTCATATATCTGAACGAAACTTAACGTGATTGGTGTGATATAAGCTCGTATGTTCGCTCTCCGATGAAGGGACCTGTATTTATTCTTTAGCCCTAACTATCCAGTCGAAGGCTTAATCCAAGTCACGTAAGCCCATTCATTCTCTCTCTCCAACGATGGGAGTTGTGTTTATTCTCTGACCTCGACTCTCCGGTATGGAACTTAATTCAACTCGCATAAGTTCATCCACTCTCTTTCAGGCGAGAGGACTTGAATTTTAGGACTATTGTATTTTATATGGCTTATAATTGAGAATTCATTTAATAAGCACTGAAATAATTATTATGATAGTTACAGCCTGAAATCCAGCTCAAAACATGTCTAAGAACAAATCGAGATCTCGTTAGTGGCTCAGAGCATAAACTAAACCTGATCCTATAACACTCCGATCAAGAAATGATCTACCTTGATCTAAAGTCGCTCCCATTAGCCATAGATGATGGCTGCTTTCATTCCATCATTACGGCTTATAGTTGTAATCGGTTGTGTCTCACATGTTCCATGATTATATGTCATAGGTGCTTACAATCGTTTGCATTATACCTGTCCAGCTCATATAATAAGCAATATTTCTCCGACGCCCTTTCACGCTTTGTGGGATTTCTTCTTGTTGGTCAAAGGATATGCCCTAATTATCCAAGTAAATATGTCCTACGGTTTCATTCAAGACAATATTAGCATAGAACTTCAGTTCCCTTCTCATTGCTTAGAGTCTTCAAAGTCGTTCACTTGTCCACTATTTTCTGTTGTCTTTCGCAAATCCTTCTCTGATTGGTCCTCCATCATCTAAGGATTAATCCCTTCCTTCTCATCTTGAGCTTCCTCATACTGCATAAACCTTCTAGCCTCATGTTAGAATTCCATAAGATCCATCAGAGGATCTCATTCCAATTCAATTCTAAAACGTATCTTTGTTGTTACTCCAGAATATGGCACCATCAAAGCTACCGATAGGATCAAAGTGTTTATTATGCTCGTTATAGCACTAAATCTTATATGGAAACTCATGAAGGACTCTAATTCTAATAACTCGTATTCTTCTGGACTAAATTTTGACTAAAATCAAAATTTAAGTCCATTGGAATACAGGTCTTTTAGTTGGTACCTACAAGAAATAGCATGAGTAATATCAAAGTTTTATTGATTTAACTATTAACTTAAAATCATAATGGAAATAAAATAGGATAACAAATATCGATTATGACTACTACCTTAAAATAAATAGAATTCCTTGGAAGTCAACGTGCCACAACGATACCGAGCGTGAAAGAAGAAGACTCCAACAACATCAAATTATGTTCAACTTCAGAAGGCCCGTCCCTTTAGATCCATACTGCGGGTTACAATGAGGAGAGGGTAAGAACGAATGTTTAGGTGAGTGAAACATCAGAATACTATCCACCATACATATTTATATCGATAGGTTTCCATCTAGTGGTTATGTCTACTTTCTAGGTTATTTATGCACAGATTCAACATGTATAATTAGCTATGCTCTTCCTCTTATCTACTAGTCACTTAATACCATTTAAGATAGGCAAACCCATCGGCACATTTACGACCTATGAGGCGAACTTTAACCATCAATATCACTTTAAGAAAGGTAGACTCATTGACCATCTAAAGCCTATCTAAATGGTTTCCCAAACACCATTTTTTTCCCATCAAAGGGAACTAGCTACAAAGACCTCTGTCTATTATTTAAGATTTCTAGCGTTAATATCACATCCCAAATTCCATAAAAGATAATAAAAACAATGCAAGAGATTAAAGCACCATTCATTACGTACAAAGTAGATAAACCAGTCAGCTCACTTATAACCTTCCTCGGCTAACCCTACACTACAATATAGCTGGCATTATTTGATAATGCCCTGATTAATTACTGCTTACTTTAGAATAGGTTGGCCTATTGGTCATTTAAGACCTACTCCCTAGATGATCCAGTCGCTTAATACCTAATAAGAAGCGAACCCTTCCAATACACCATTTTCTATACCATTTATCTATTTAATACTTCAAATTGGAAAAAGGTAGGTACATGATCACTAAATACCTATGGTGGATCAACTGACCACCCAGCACCCTCTTTGCATAAGGAAAGAGGTAGGTCCCTCACGATCACTTAATACCTTAAGGGTAAATCTGTCCACTTATTAACTAAATACTAAAGCAAGCCATTTGCATCAAATGACTTATGACGCTGCATCATCTTGCAATAGTTCGACCATTCATAGGAAGTGGTAGCCAGATTAGTTAGGAAGATTTATCCTGTAGAATCGCTCATCGTAGGGAAGTATCCCTATGACATGATCATCCTTAATTATCAAGATTTCTCTAGAGTTCTTCTTTCCATAGGAGGCAGACCCTATAGTCACTTAATACCTCAACGCTTGAAGTAAAACTTTAAGGAGATATAACTATTGTTTTTTAGACCATTTAGTACCTTAATAAAGGCAAGTCCCGACTCTCACATAGTCATGGGTTACTGGTTTGTTATATTCAACATCAACAACAAGAACACTCGACAACTAGTAGGCTCAAAGTGAAGGGAAGACTTCTATCGAAGGACTCTACTGACCTCGCATAACTAAACCACTAAGTCCTGTTAATTATCCTATGTTTTGGTTGTCAGTATTATAGTCTAGTGTTTGAATTACTCAAAGATCGGCTACATGTAAATTTAATCTCATTAGTCCGCTTGTCCTTATTTGTCTAAATCTTACAAATCTAATTTTTGGTTCTTTATTACCCCTTTAATTTGACTTACTACATTAATCCCATTAAGTAATAACAATCTTTAAATTCAAATTCCAATGGTTACCAATTAATTATGATTGCAATCTTTCCTTTCTATTAGTTATTAGCCGGCTTTCAATTAATGGGAATTATTAGCTTATTAGTTCCTAACGATTAACCTATTAATTCAATTACTTATGTATGTTATGCACATATAATTTTAAATTAACTTATTGAATTTAATTTACATTGCTTAATTAATTAATTATCCATCTTTTCATTTATCAATATAAATTCATTTCTTTTTACTAAGCAATTATTAGACTTACAATTTTAATCTTATCCATTTACATACTCACTGGACATCTAACTACTAGAATATGCTTTCATAATTAATTTGAAACAATGTCTCTTAGGAAGATTTTCCGTATGATATCTATAAATTCATTAAATCAAAATATTAACTCCATTTAAAATCTCAAGGAACATACATTTTTCTTTCGTATGGAATCGACAGTGTAAAATACGGAGAAAAACGCGTATTCCATATATTTCTTCCTATTTACTTTTGTGTATTTCTTCTCGAATCGAACATTGTTTTTTAAGAAGAAAAAACTTAAAAAGTTTATAAAATCCAATAGTTATTCTTTCCATAAGTTAATTATGAAAACTCAAAATTTGACAAACTGGGTAATAATTTAAATAAGTTACTATTATTGTTTCATCAAAAGTATAGGTTTAGATTTAAATAACTAATTTTACAAACTAAAAAAATCTATTGGATAAATTCCTGAATTTGAGTCAAATATTCGAAACAAAGTCCCCAAATATGTGCATGCAAAAGATTAATTACTACAAACAAAATGCGTAAAATCCAAAATAATAATAGATCTTAAGCATAAAAATCAGATATAGCCGACAAAATAAATTTATGTTGTAACATAATAAATATATTTTCTCAATCATAGAGAAAGAATGCTCTGAAATTCCGTATCCGAATTGAAGTCTTTAATTCAACTCCATCTCTTCCAAAATTCAAAAAATATGAATAAAAAGGAAATATACGCATATTAGAATTATATATCTGAGAAGAGATTTGAGATTAGGGGAGAAAATAGAAAAGACCTGGGAATTATTACCTTATAACATAGAGGTTGATTCACTTCTCTTTTCTTTATATTTGATTTCTTAACCTTCTCCAATTTGAATGAGTTTGGACATACAGACTTAATTCTATAAGGTTTGAGAAGAAAGTGGATAAGAAGAAATGATGTAGATTTGCTAAAGTCTCCAAAAAAGTGTAATAAGAAAAGGAAGGGTCAAGTCTCAATTTTATAGGTATAAGAATCAACCGCATATGTTAGATCAGACTATATTAAATCATGTCCATCATGCCACATTAAAATTGAATTTTTAACCCAAAAGTAGGTCAACCATCCGATCGACCACTCATTAAGGGGGTCGACCCATGACTCCACCTATTTATTATATTAATATTTTTTAATAAATTTATTTTGTTTCGTATTCATTTCTCATCCATAACTTTCTCATTCGAACTTCTTATATGAAAGTTTCTCAAAATTTTACCAGAAATGCAATGGTTCAAGTTTCATGGTCAAATTTTATATTTGGAGCGTAGCTAATCAATTAAAATAATCAATACCAAAATTATGGGGTGTTACACTAACAAATATTTACTTTATTATTGATAAAGTCATTATATTCCCTTAGGTCATGAGATATGGACCCGAAGCAGCATATAAACATGTCAATCATTTCATTCCATGTGCTTATGGAACCATTCTTTAATTGTTTAAACCAAAACCAACTAAATATTTAAGTACTGAGGAAAATCCAACCGTAACCTCTTCAAATTCCCACAACTCCTCCATTTGTCGGATGTACCGTATCATTATGGATTATAACGTCCGAATTTTAGTTATGTATCTCTAATGTTTGTAGTTTGAATTCCAGTGGGTTCCTAAAATATTGAATGTTCAGTGTAAATGGACTCATGTTCATGTCTTCCAATATCTGATTTGGCAATTTGCTTCTTATAGCTTATCTGATCATCTCCACAAGTCTATCATTGTCTTCCAAAGATAGTATTTAGTTAGCATTCTCGGCTTCCCCTCATTTCTGTAAGGAACTCCGACACGTACTCATTTGGATATGCATTCATATTTTGGTTCATGTTAACACACCTAGCCTCGCTCCTCAAAAGCAGTGTATCTCTACTAAGGTTGACCGAAACCATCTACCAAGCCATTAATGATTGGCATTGAACGGCTAGGGATCAATATAAATCCATGATGTTGGCTCCAAGTTCACCCATGTTTGCTCTACTTAAAATTTTAGTGCACTTACTCCTATATCATGCCACTGATCCTGATTTTCCAATAGTTCCTACATGTCTCATCCTTCTCAAGAAGTTGTCCATCACTTCCTCTTGTTGTTCAATGATCCTTGCTTTCATTTGGTTCATCATATCATCTACCTTATCTCTAATTATATAGATAGATGATTACCTTTAAAGGACACCTCTAGGCTACCCCTTGTTGACCCCTTTCAACTGAAGTTCTCCTAATTGATCGCTTAGCCATATCCAACATTCAAGTTTCCCTAATTAGCCGGTGCAATAATTTCTTAATTAAAACACCAAAACGTCGACATCAATGGCACTAACATACGGTAGATGTAGAAAAAAATTGTAAGTGAAGGAAAACAAACTAAAGTGAGAAATAAACAAACACACAAAATTTATAATAGTTTGGCATGATCTTGCATATGTCCACTCCGATGAGTATGTTTATTTATACTATGGATTACAAATACATTTTACTTGGATTCATATAATTATACGGAGTTATGGAAAAATAGTAGAGTGTAAACTAGAAAGCAGAAGAAGATCCCTTTAAATGGGCTCTTCCCCTTGTATTATATTTGTAGGATGACAAATGTCTTGCTAAGATATCTCCACCTGAATCTCGAATAGAGTAGGTCCTCTAGAAAGTATGGACTCCATATTGCCTATGGTTGGGAATCAGTGCTGGTCCTCCTAAGGATGGGATCGGTACCGATCATTGTTTAAGCATAATTCTACTTTCTTTTCATTGGTTCATCTCAGATTTAGCTTCACGATTCCATGGTTGTGCAGCTTTTAACTTGTTTCAAGGTTCAAGTGATGGATCCATAGTAGGATAGAGTTACCAACTATGGTGCTTATGGAGATTAACAAAGGATCACTTAGAATCGTGCATGGAGACCAACAAAGAATCACTTAGAATCATACGAATAGAACATGAAACATGCTACTGGAATAACCCATATGAGTGGAAGGAGAGGATGTTGCTTTAGATGAAAGTTTGGGGATTGGTATTGATTACCTAGGGAAGGGATTAGTAGCAATCTCACGCTTAGTGAGATTCAACCCTTGAGTTGGTTTTGTCTTAGGTACGGGATCGGTAATAATCCTCTATCTAGTGATTTTCTCTCTTGGATGTAGGATCGATAATGATCCCTCAACTAGTAATTTTCTTCCTTAGGTATGGGATCAATGATAATCTCTCTCTTAGTGATATTCTACCTTAGGTGTGGGATCAGTTATGATCCCTCATACAGTGATCTTCTTCCCTAGGTGTGGGATCAGTGATAATCCCTTATATATTGATTTCCTCCTAATATTGGGACTAGTGATGATGGTGATTTTTTACTTTGGAATTTTAAGGATATATTTCCTCACATTGTGATTTTTTGACTCTGGAATTGTAGGGATAAATTGCCTCCACTTTGCAATTTTATTTGTACTTCGGTTTTGGGGTTCGTAGTTATCACTTAATACTTTTTACCTTAATAAATTTGAAGTTTGATTGGTCAAGCTCATCCATACACTGCCTAGATAAAAGGCGGGTTAACAACCAATATCGATACGTAGCACTAATATTGACATTAAGTTTTAATATTAATTAAGGACGCTCGGTCAAATCAAACCTAATTGAGAAGCATGTAAATAAAAAAATCGAGTGTAAAGGAAAATAAATATCATCAGTTTATCATTACGGCGCAAAGTTAAATGTCAAATGTTAACATAACAACTACTTGAATTAAACTGAATTAAATATAACATACAAAGAAACAAATGGTAATTAGTTAACAGTAAATAAATAGTTAAACTTTAAGTAATATTAAATTATTGTTAGTATTAATATAAGAAGGAAAAAAATTAGGTGGACAAGAAAATAAAGGAACTAAAAAACTATCAAAACAAAAACTTAACATATATACAAGTGACTGGTCAACCATTTGTTGGGACCAATCGTCGATAATGGTATGGTGGTTGATTAGTTTTAGTTGTGGCGGCGAGAAAAAACCTAGGTCGAATGCATGCATTTAATAAATTAAAATAACACATGAACTTGATTTGTATGCCTATAAATATATGTTTATACCCTCACTTTTCTTCTTATATTTTCTGAATTGAGAAGCGAAGCTCCATCATTTTTTTGTACAAATTCTTGAAAATATAGAAATTATAAAATAGTGGACTGTATATATTTTTGCATGTGTATGTCTTGTTGGGTATGGAAAATAGGGGAAAAAGTGAAGAAAAATAAGGAGGATCACCTCTATAGAGAAAAGGTAAATCATAAGCAAAAAACTAAATTACATTTAATTAAAATCTCTTCTTGATCTGGAATTTTAATAAATATATCCTCTTGATACATATTTTGGTATAAGGAAGGAGAATCCATTAAGAATAATGAATTCAAATTCAGTGATCTAGAAGCTTAAAGTTAACTAATAAATTATTATTTTCATATAATATTAGATTTGTATCATTATAAATATGTTCCTTAGATGCTTATATATTTATATTGGGATTATGCGCTTATATATATAATGAATTTGAAAACCATGCCTGTATATTTCAGGAATTATTAAATTAATTAAATATTACATATACTTGAATTTGTAATGGAGCGTGTAAACTGATTGAGATTTAAGTAGTATTTTGATTCATTGGAATGAAATAGTTTACAAAGTAAATTTACAAATTATCTAATTGTATGATTATAAATAAATTTTTATTGCTTGAAATAACAAGAAATGTTCTAACAAGAAAGAGATGTGTGAAATATGGATGTTTACAGTATTTTATACTGTTATTTTGCTAATTAAAAAAATGTTAATTCCTCATAATTCCAAACATAATACAAGTCTTCTTTTAGATACTTTACAGAGAATTACAGTGTTGAGGTTTCCTTCTGGAAAAATGTAATTTCAACATACAAAAATGTTGAAACCATTAAGTATAAACTAAAGAACTGTAAATAGGGATAATCACTATAATTTAATTGTAAATCTAATACACGTAATAAGACAATCTAGGATATAACTAATAAGGGATGAAATATAGACAAAAAGACAAGGAGTTCTTCCTCCTTCACTATGTCATCGTTTTACTCTCGGGCAAAGACTCATGCTCAAAAATCACATTCTGATGAGATACATTCAATATATTCTTCTCGCAATCATGCTCAACGTGTGGGTTGGAACCATGCTCATAACCGCGATGCTCTCCTGTCTCATCTTGAAGAATAGTTTCATTAGTTGTTTGTGAGGTTTGTGTACATCTGATGTTTATGGGTTAATAGCTTGACTATTAAATGCAGGTTTTCATATATTATTTTTTGTGGTTGCATCATGTTTTGTGGCATTAAATGTTATAAGGATTTGGGAGCCGCTCTTGGTGGCTAAATACTCATACTTTTTGGGCTTGTAAATGATTATGATGCTTTGTTGCTATTATGTTCAAAGCACTTTCAGAGTTACAATCTCCACATCTAGGAGACAAAAATTCATACTCAGCCTCTTTTCATCGTAACCAATCATTTTTTTATTCTTTTCATCAATCTAGTTATTTCATCAATATCTATGGTTTATCATGCGGGTTATCACCCTTACTAATGCATCTCATATTCCATAATTCTATGTTAAGATTATTAAATTTTACTTAAATTAGGTAAGTTGTTAGCATAGCCTTTTCAAAGTAAAAGTTTGCATCATATTTCCTCATGAAAATTAGATTACGATCAATATACCTAGGACCCCTTTCAATATTCTCTTGTAATCATCTTTCCATTCAAAAAATTTCAGATAAAGCCCATTATCTTTATGATAAACATATTGGAATCAATTAGGGTTGCCATATGTGCATAGATCGATTTTTTTTCCACATTGAAATTGCTTCCACTAGATTGTCATCATCAATTACTTGATAAGAATTTTTCTCCATCTATTATTAGCTGAAAGAATTTTATTTTTCGTTTGATTTCTATTCTATAATCGAAGCATCAAACTTAGATTATGAGTTTTCAGACCAATTTTCAATGGCTTAGGGTTTAATTTAACTACCTCTGTAAATTTCTATTCCCCTTGCATTTTACCACTTTCTACACTCCATTATCCTCTTCACGTAGGGTTCTAAAATCCCGACTCTACCCTTTTTCATTTAAATATATATATATATATATATATATATATATATATATATATAAGCATTTTTTTAGATTAAGTTTAGGGAGAATGCTTGTTAATAGCGATAGGTGATTTTTTTGCTTGATTTTGTCACGCGTGAGTGTTCCTCTACCCTATTTTTCTTGTTCCCTTACAATTGTTTTCTTTTTCCTCAACCTTCAACGAATCCTTTTCATTGATAAGACATTTTTTTCTATCATTTTAGTTTCACAAGTTAAAATCGGATCTGCTTCTTCTTTAACAAACATGGATGGACAAATTTCAACAGAGCTTTCCAGATATTCTGTCTTACACCAGATCTACGCATCGTTAAGATTAACTGAAGATCGTACAAATCCGATGCGAGTTTGTGTAAAAACAAGAGATCAAGCCTCTGGGGGAGTTGGGATCTGGTATTGCCAACGTAAGCATTGAATCATTGTCGACTCCTAACAACCGATTTGCCATTAGTTCATCATCTTCGAGTTTGGTATGTTTGGGTGCCGGACATTAGAAAAAAATTCATATGATTTTGGGGATTTTCTGATTGTGTACGTTGATTAGAGATAATTTAGGGTTTAGATTCGGTCGGAAGTTATCTGTTTATGATAGATTTAATTAGCATTTTGAAGTTGAGAAAGAGAATATGGGTTCAACATCATTCCATTTTCGATCTATATACGATATGAATGTGATCTTTTGTAAACTGAGAGGAGAAGATGCCTCTTCATGATTGCTTACCCCAAATGGTTTATGATCTCCAACACTGTTATGTACAGTTTTGTCCCCAATAACCTGTTAGTTTTTTTTACAGGTTCTAACGGTTTTTTTGAGGATATGTCTTGTTATATATTGTGTTCGGCTTATTTAAATGGGTTAATTATTCATCCTGAATTTGGAACTGGTAGTTTGGTTGTACAATGAAGGTTTTATATGAAAACCGGTTCTTAAGCATGAAGAGGTGATTTTTGGTTTTCACTTTCCATTAGTAGCTACTGGGTTTCAGAAATAAGATGGTGTAATGTTTCTTTGGAAGCTTCTAGTTGTTGGAAGTTAACACTGGTGATGGTAAGTGGATTCAGTGTAATTCAGATCTATATGTAGCTCATCTTTAGGTATAATCAAGTGCTTATGATGATCACTACACGACTTATCGCTCTGATGATCTACATGTAAAGCCAAACTCCTCGAATATATAGCACCAACAATGCTAACATAGCATTGAGCTTTCGACCACCGTCCAATTTAGACCGCCTAAGGAAAATTAAGGAATTGCCCATCATGGCACTTAGTACCTCGTTTTAGGATTGTAGCCGAGCTTAGTTAGCCACTAAAACCTTCAAATTAAAGGCAAAGCCCACTTTGTTATATTTTCAAAACATATATGTGAATGCATATCCCCATGGATCATATGATTGGAGATGTCTCACACCACTACGATGCATACACAACTGCTGGTAAACTCCTGCGAAGGTGTAACGACCCAAAAATTCCAACCTTTCGAATCAACTGTAAACCACACAAGTCCGATCCAAAAGCAAAGAATCTTTGAACCATTATGGGATACAACACTTTAGAACAAAACATAAAAGAACGTTTCATTGTTATTTCAACAATGTTACATAGTACAGAATATATCAGAGAATAACAATTACAATACAATACACAACGAAAACATAATTACATTCAGCGGAAGACTACCAAATGTTCTGGACACAACTAAAGCTTCAATACAGAATCCTGCTCTATAAAATATCTGCAAAACCTAAACTACAAGTGGCTCGTGTGAACACCCAAAGTTTAGGGAAAAATAACAAACTCCAAGTCAGTCATGGAACTGGTATGAAAACTAAAATAGTTATTATACTTATTTTAAAGTTGGGTAAATCATGGGACCATGTCGTATAACACGAAGCGGGTTTTCTCCCATGAGTACTATTCATAAAAACTTGCCATGCTTTTTGAAAAATGAAGCTATTATAAGACTCAAGTTTCGTCACATAATGCAATGCAAACCAGAGGATAAAGTTTTACCCTATAATAACCAAACATGCTTGATATGCGAAATTTCTCTTTTATTATCACTAGTGCATAGTGCGGATCAATTTCACAAACAAATGTATCAATTTTAGGCAGCATAATACCTCATCCTATTATGTCACCATATATGTTTACAACAAAAAAACACAAAGCTCATATTGGAAGTTGGATTTCCATCAATAACCAAGGCAAAGGATCTTCCTTAACCTTTCGGGACATTCTAGCATATGTCCCAGGAATCACACGCATGTGACCCTCAGAGCAACTAAGCCGGCCAGCACTGTACATGACTGATTGGAATCTTACCTAAACATAACGTCCCCGATTTGTATCTGACTGTCAACTTGGTCGTTGTTTGCCATCACCCGAGGAGCCTCGATCCATCATCCACATAAGTTAATTATCTAGGATCCATACCATGACATCACTTTTCAGCTAGATAGGAATGCATGTGCTTATCTCAGTCGTTCATCATCCTATTTTCTTCCATTCATGGGTTGTGAGGCTTGTCGGAGTTACGTTTCAATACATAGCCAGCTATATCAGCCATGCTTTGATCATCATCCACAAAGCTCTGCTTTTCAATAAAATCTTTGATCTATCAGCAACTTAGCATGACACATTGTCAATTCACAACATATAATCGGTGTCTATTATATATAACCCTCTAAGCTCATAGGTCTCAAAGAAGGGTGTTAAGCTAAGAGAATAAATTTTCCGCCACCAACTGATATTACATTAAAAGACATCAATTTATTATGCCGTAACTTGCAATGTCATACATACATTCCTTTACAAGTTTGTTCTGGGTATGAAAGAAACTGAAGGCACCTTATTCCTCGTCCAATAAAGGAGAGAGGCCCTTACATATCTAGTTAATCTCTAAGTACATCTGGATGATCGCTACTTATAATCTCGTCTTGGGTGCACATCCCAATTGAGACATCAGCAATAATCCAAATGATGTGAAGATCTCCGGTGTTCAACTACCATCTTCGGTATCTTTAATACTCGTCGTATAGTTATTCAAAATGGGTTGACACCTGATCTTTCCAAATAATTAGCGCAACTTGAAAATCAAGTGATATATAAACATATCATAAGTCTCATTCCAAGTTGGAAGATCCTTTTACTCAAATCATTATTTACATTGAGAATTACTCACTTAAATCTTATCAAAGATTTACATCATTTAAACTCTTGTTTAAATCTTCCCTTGGAAATCATATTATGTTCCTATCCTACTCACCCTATGGAGCAAAATTGGTGGTACTCCATATCTAATACCCCTCGTATTTGGTAAGTTTAATTAGCTTCTTTCATTTCAAATCTTTGTTGAAAGATTTATTAAAACCCGAACATAGTTTTAATCTTCATTTAATAAAATCTTTACTGAAAGATTTATTAAAACTCTAACATAGTTTTAATTTCCATTTCGTTCAATCAAATCTTTAAAGAAAGATTTATGTAAACTCTAACATAGTTTTAATCTCTATTTCATTTAATCAAATCTTTATTAAAAGATTTATTAAAACTTTTACATAGTTTTAATCTCCATTTCATTCAATCAAATCTTTACTAAAAGATTTATTAAAACTTTAACATAGTTTTAATCTCCATTTCATTCAACCAAATCTTAATTAAAAGATTTATTAAAACTCTAACATAGTTTTAATCTCCATTTCATTCAATCAAATCTTTATTAAAACTCTAACGTATTTTTAATATTTTCTTTATTCAATCAAATCTTTATTGGAAGATTTATTAAAACTTTAACATAGTTTTAATCTCCAAAAATCATTATTCAATGATTGCTTAACTTTGGAAACAAAATCCTATCTTTAGTTGGGATAAGACTAGATGTTTTTCAAGACATCATTTAGGACAAACCCAAAATCCAATTTGATATTAAATATATGGATTTTAATAGAAATCATATCAATTATATTTAATATCAAATTCTGAAATCAAGAAATATCGTATAGGGAATAACGATATTTATATCTTCCAAATTCCTCAAACAGTATCCGTATAACTGCGGAATCCAGTATCTAAATGTCCGAAGATTATTTCCATTCAAATCCAAATGAACTTAAGTTTGAAATGTTTAGTTCATCTTCAAACAAAATTTCAAAATAATGATTTACTATGTTAAATAAACCAGGTTAAAAGCCCAAAAGTTCAAATCAAAGTTCAAAACTTTACAATTCTTACTTAAATCATTAATTATGATTTATCATGAATTTTCCAAATTTTAAATAATTTTTATTATCCCCTTTCAGTCGGTTTCCAATTCAGGCCACCGAACTGCATTTATAGCGATTTTTTCAAAAATAGATTTGAACATATCTTAAAATCTAACTGTTGGATTATTAAATTTTCTATTACATTTGAAAACTCTTCCCATTTGAACCCAACGTTTTTCGTTTCGGGATGATCCGTTAGTCGGTCTCTCGGTATGTAAATACAAAGTTAATGTTAAAATTTCGTGAACTACCGCTGCGTGACAAGTCTTATTCAGACCAAATTCAATTTATAATTAAAATTAAATCGAAACACTTACAACATAATTTATTAATTATATAAACATATATAATTATTTTTGGAAACTATATTTGAAATATTTCTCTTTGAAATTAAATATTCCATTATCTAATCATTTTAATATTATTTTAATCATTAAAATAATATTATTTTCCAAAAATTATTATTTAAAGTCCAATTTTTCTTAACGTCCATTATAAAAATAAATAAGATAATTTTGAAAAGGAACTTTGTTGAAACCTTTTCTATATACCCTAACTGAACTTCACTCTTAACCATTACTATTCATTTTAAAAATAAAATTTGAACAAGCCATAACTATATGGAAATAAATTCAAATTAATTAGTTTCTTTTTCGAATATTCATCATAATAACATAAAATTTGTGTCCATCAAAAATCGGATGTCAAATTCAAACTTTAGTTTTCACTGAATATTTTATTAATAAAATATTCAAATTAATTCCGAAATGGAATGAAATTCAACCACTCACCATATAATTCAATTTATATGGATTTCACACATCATTAACATCCAATAATAGTTATTACAAACTGTTAACATCCAATTACCACGTCTTGGCATCTTTGACCTAAATGTTAAGGTCATTAACACTTAATCCTAAATCAAACCATTGTTAACTAAGGTATTGAACCTTATTAATAATTTATTGTCATATTTGGCGAAACCATTTCATATCAAAATACATCACATTCAAATGATCATCCAAATCACAATCAATGCAAACCAATGTCACATATTATTTCAATATCACATATTTACCAATATTTGCTTCACTTACTAAGTAAATAGTTTAAATCCATTTTTCTTATTACTTGACTCGACATTTTTGCTAACTTAACCATTAAAAAATTAAACATACTAATCACTCCATATAGCATTAACATGTCAGTTACATATGAATTTATCACTAACACATCATTAACTACTTTAACCAAACTAGTTAACTAAAAAGTGAGTGAGGGGTTCTCACTGAGGGATTCACTCCACCAATCTTTTAGAGTAGGATCCTATAGCTTTACGACTACCTCCTTACCACTCAATAATACAAAAGTTGAAACTTTCTACCTCAAATAATTTCAAATTATGAAATACATATCTTACATAGTATATACAAGTGGAAAGGTGGAATTTTTTAGGGATTTAAGGCTTGAAAGGCTAGTAAGGCCTACGACTTGGGGAGATGTGGTCCATCTGAGGTTGCACAACCTGGTGGTGGTGTGTGGGGGTGAGGTGCAAGCTAGTAGGGCTCGAGGGAGGTGAATTTGGCCTGATTTGGAGAGAAGCTTGGTAATTTTGGGTTTAAAGTGGGGAAAGCTTGAATTATTAGGGATTTTAAACGGAGGTGGAGCCATGGCTTGAGGAGGAGAGGTGTGGGGCAGTGATATGGTGGTGCGCAGGTATAGGAAGTGGTGGTGGAGTTGGTGGTTGTGAGGGAGGAAGCGCAAGTTGTAAAGGAGGGAGGAGGAAGACGTGTAAGGAAATGGAAGCTTAGAACTAGAAAATGGAGAAAAAGGAAAATAAGATGAGGATGACTCTCTCTCTCTCCATGTGCTCGCAGAAGACTTAGGAAAGGATGTTTAAGGAAGAGAGGGACATGCGTAAAGGGTGGCATGTGCCATGGATGTGTTGGGAATGTGTGAAAAGAGGGGAATGATAAGTGAAGTTAGCTTTTTAGATTTATGTTGGGAAGGTATTATCTTATTGTAAATAAATTTAAACTCCATGGAATCATTAGTACATGTTTGTAGGTCATGAAGGTTGTCGTTTACCATTTTATCAGTATTTTTCAACTGTTCTGTATTAGCCAAAACTGCTTAATTTCAACTCGAATTTCAATAAGACGATTCCTATATATTTTCAACTCGTATGTTCAGACTGCAAGTACGATCAATACGAAATTTGAAGACCTACTATATTTCACTAATATGGTACCAATAAAATTGGTCTTTTTGAATTCGGAAACCATTTGAAAAATGACATTATTTCTAGCCTTTCTTGAATTCTAACTGATGTTTCAATACGCATTTATATTGCGTATATTTACCCACTAACTCCGATTTACTTAAGATTTTGAATCTAACAATAATTTACTATTCTGGATTCGACGAAAATGGTTTCATCAAAATCCGAGGTCGTTTGCAAAATATCTATTTTAGGCTATTGAAATAATATTAAAATATCATGTTTTAATATATTTACTTTTAAGTCACTTTTAAAAGTCCACTAATCTTATTTAAATCCATATTTTAAATTGACCAAAAATTTGGGTCCCCACTTAAAAATATTTCGTCGTCGAAATCAAAGACGGGACTGAACGTCGTTTACTAAACCAACTCAGCCTTCGTTCAAACTTAAGTTCTTTAACTTTTCAGTTTCTAAGAACTTCCCAATTTCTCGAAATTTGGTTAATGCTTTAAATTTTCGAATTTTTTTTGCCACAACTCCTTTTTACCGATCATTCAGTATAATTACAACTTGCCTCTCTAGGCCTTTATGAATCAAAAAGAAAATCCAAAAGTCAAGCAGCTTGCCAGTTGGCTCATAAAATTATCAAACCCAATCAATACAGTAAATATGTACCTTTGTGCTGGGCATGAAATTTTATTCCTCTTCTTAGCTTTCATGCAGTAACCTGTCCAGCGTACATATGTCCAATTCCAACCAACTTTCAAATCAATTCAGCATTGAATTTGACTTGGCTCAGTTTACCATTCATTCTTATATTGGTTTTATCATTCTAATTTTTTTATTAGTTAAACTGATTATCACTCATCACAACCAACGAACAATTGGTTGATTTACCATCCAAATTTATATGTTGTCACTCAAAGTATATTTTCAAAGTCAAAATACAAACATTAAACTCTAATTAAGTTATTGGTCCTCACACCAGTCAGTTGGAATTAAATAGACATCCGACTTTCGAAACTCGAAAATAAATACTGATGATGTTGCAATCATCATCAGAATCTTCCCCAAGCGACTATATTGTGATTCTATATCTATCCATAATATTTGAGACTTCATATATACGTTCGCGAGGCATATATGCAAAATCTTCTTATACTCGATAGTCCAAACTGAACATTAAATAACATACTCAAACTCTTATTACAAGATGTAATCTTTTAAAACTAAATTCATTTTATATTTACACCAATTCATTTACTTTTGTAAATAATACTCTTGAAATCATTAAGGGCATTACTAACCCTATCTCAAATGAGTAATTCATTCTAGGATACTTCTGATCCTATCTCTAATGAGTATTCTTTTATAGGATACTACTAATCCTACCTCTGATGATTCCTTTCATCTTGTTCTAATGTATCGTACCCCCAAAGCTTTGTAAACAAAAGCTCTGATACCACGCTATAACGACTCGAATACCTTTCGAATCGACTATAAACCACATAAGTCAGATCCAAAAGCCAAGAATCTTTGAACCATTATGGTATACAGCAGATTAGAACAAAACAAAACAAAACGTCTCATTATTATTTCAACAATTTTACATCAGAGTGCAAAATATATCAGAATATAACAAATAAAATACAATACTACACAATACACAGCAAAAACATAATTACATTCAGTGGAAGACTACCAAATGCTTTGGACATAGCTAAAGCTTCAATCCAAAATCCATCTCTATAAAATATCCGCAAAACCTAAACTACAAGCTGAATATGTGGAAAATTATGGGTACCCAAAGTTTAGGGAAAAACAATAAACTTCAGGTCAGTCATGAGACTGGTATGAGAACCAAAACAGTTATTATACTTTATTTCAAAGTTGGGTAAATCACGGGACCATGCCGTATAACAGGGAATGGGTTGTCTCCACATGAATACCGTTCATACAAACTTGCCATGTTTTTTGAAAAATGAAGCTATTATAAGGCTTAAGTTGCATAAAATGAAGCGTTGCATAATAGCTTAGTTAACTTGCTATGTACCCAAAATGCTATGTACCCAAAATGCTATGTACCCAAAATGGCAAGTTTGTATGAACGGTATTCATTTTTCAAATAGCTTAGTTAACTTGCTATGTACCCAAAATGCTATGTACCCAAAATGCCATGGTACATAGCATTTTGGCAACTATGAAGCTATGTTAAGAATCATGTACCCAAATGCAAAGCTCGTATTGTAAGTTGAATTTCTATCAATGACCAAGGCAAAGGATCTTCCTTAACTGTTTGGGACATTTTAGCACATGTACCAAGAATCATGCGCATGTGACCCTAGCAGCGACTGAGCTGACCAACACTATACATGAATGGTTGGAATCTTACCTGAACATAATACTCCCCGGTCGTATCTGATCGTCATCCTAGTCATTGTTTGACCATCATCTAAGGCGCCTCGATCCATCATCCACATAAGTAAATTGTCTGGGATCCATGCCAAGGCATCACTTTTTAGGTAGATGGGAATGCATGCCCTTATCTCAGCCGTCCATCATCCTATTTTTGGCCATTCACGGTTTGTGAGGCTTGTCAAAGTCACGTTTCAACACAAAGCTACGCTATATAGCCATGCTTTGATGATCATCCATAAAGCTATACTTTACAACAAAAGCTTTGATCTATCAGAAAATTAGCATGCCACGTTGTCAATTCACAACATATAATTAATGTCCGTTAATATATAACCTTCTGAGTTCATAAGTCTCAGAGGAGGGCGTTAAGTTAAGAGAATAAATTCTCTACCACCAACTGATATAACATAAATAGGCATCAATTTATGTGTCGTAATTACAATGTCAGACATACATCCATTTACAAATTCGTTCTAGGCCTGAACAAAACCGAAGGTACCTCATCGCTCATCCAATAAAGGAGAGAGGCCCATGCATATCCAATCATTCTCCAAGTATGTTTGGACGGCCGCCACTTATA
This sequence comes from Allium sativum, assembly GCA_030737875.1. Classification (NCBI taxonomy): domain Eukaryota; kingdom Viridiplantae; phylum Streptophyta; class Magnoliopsida; order Asparagales; family Amaryllidaceae; genus Allium; species Allium sativum. The sequence continues at coordinate 239,372,307 of CM060912.1, forward strand.
ATCTCGTCTTGGGTGTACATCTCAATTAAGATATCAATAATAATCCAAACAATGTGAAGATATCTAGTCTTCAACCACTGTTTTCAGTATTTTCAATATTCGTTGTATAGTTATTCAGAATGGGTTGAAACCCGGTCTTTCCGAATAACTAGCACAAATTGAAAATCAAGTAATATATAAACATATCATAAGTCTCATTCCAATTTGGAAGATTCTTTAACTCAAATCAATCTTTACATTGAGAATTAATCACTTAAATCTTATCAAAGGTTTACAACATTTAAGGTCTTGTTTAAATCTTCCTTTGGAAATCACTTTCCATTCTCATCCTAGTCATCCCGTGGAGCAAAATTAGTTGTACTCCATATCTAATACCCCTCGTATTTGGTAAGTTTAATTACCTTAATCACCATTTCATTTAATCAAATCTTTATTGTAAGATTTATTAAAACTCTAAAATATTTTTAATCTCCATTTCATTCAATCAAATCTTTATTGAAAGATTTATTAAAACTCTAACATAGTTTTAATATCTATTTCATTCAATCAAATCTTTATTGAAAGATTTATTAAGACTCTAACATAGTTTTAATCTCCATTTCATTCAATCAAATATTTATTGAAAGATTTATTAAAAATCTAACATAGTTTTAATCTATATTTCATTCAACTAAATCTTTTTCGAAAGATTTATTAAAATTCTAACATAGTTTTAATCTCCATTTCGTTCAATCAAATCTTTACTGAAAGATTAATTAAAACTCTAACATAGTTTTAATCTCTATTTCATTCAATCCAATATTTATTGAAATATTTATTAAAACTCTAACATAGTTTTAATATCCATTTCATTCAATAAAATATTTATTGAAAGATTTATTAAAACTCTAACATAGGTTTAATCTCTTTTCATTCAATCAAACCTTTATTGAAAGATTTATTAAAACTCTAACATAGTTTTAATCTCTAAAAATCATTATTCATTGATTACTTAACTTTGAAAACAAATCTTGTCTTTAGCCAGGATAAGAATAGATGTTTTTCAAGACATCATTCACAACAAACCCAATATCCAATTTGATATCAAATATAAGGCTTTAAATAGAAATCATATCGACTTATATTCAATATCAAATTATGAAATCAGCAAATATGGCATAGGGAATAACGATATTTATATCTTCCAAATTCCTCAAACAACATCCATATAACTGCGAAATCTAGTATCGAAATATCCGAAGATTACTTCTGTTCAAACCCAAATGAACTTAAGTTTGAAAACGTTTAGTTTATCTTCAAAAAAATTCAAAATATTGATTGACTATGTTAAGTAAATCAGGTCAAAAGTCCAAAAATTTAAATCATAGTTCAAAACTTCACAATTTTTAATTAAATCATTAATTATGATTTATCATGATTTTTCCATATTTTTTATAATTTTTATAAGCCTCTCCAGCTACCGAACTGCATTTGTAGCGACATTTTCAAAAATAGAATTGAACTTATCTTAAAGTCTAACCATTGGATTTTTAAAATTTCTATTTCGTTTGACAACTCTTTCCAATTTGAACCCAACGTTTTTCGTTTCGGGAGAATCCAACGGTCGGATCTCCCGGTACGTCAATTCAAAATTAATGGTCGAAGTTCGCGAACTATAGCTGTGCAACAAGTCCTATTCAGACCAAATTTGATTTATAATTAGAATTAAATCGAAACACTACCAAAATAATTAATTAGTTATATAAAATGTATATAATTATTTTTGAGAACTATATTTCAATTATTTCTCTTTGAAATCAAATATTCCATTATTTAATCATTTTAGTATTATTTTAATCATTAAAATATTTTTATTTTTCAACACTTATTATTTGAAGTCCAGATTATCCTAAAGCCTATTATAAAAATAAATAAGATACTTTTGAAGAGGAACTTTTGTTGAAACCTTTTCTATATACCCTAACTGAACTTCACTCTTACCCGTTACTATTCATTTAACAATAAAACTTGAACAAGCCATAACTATATGGAAATAAATTCAAATTAATTTATTTTATGAATATTCATCGTAATAACATAAATTTTGTATCCATCCAAAATCGAATGTCAAATTAAAACTTTTAATTTTCACAAAATATTTTATTAATAAAATATTTAAATTAATTCCGAATTGGAGTGAAATTCAACAAATCACCATATAATTCAATTTATATGGATTTAACACATCATTAACATACAATAATAGTTATTACTAACTATTAACATCCAATTACCACATCTTGGCATCTTTGACCTAAGTGTTAAGGTCATTAACGCTTAATCCCAAATCAAACCATTGTTAACTAAGGTATTAAACTTTATTAACAATTTATTGTTGGATTTGACAAAACCATTTCACATTAAAACCCATCACATTTAAATGATCATCCAAATCACAATCAATAAAAACCAATGTTGTGCAGTTTATGCCCCGCACTTACCCCGCCATATCCTCGCTATACCGTGTAGCAGATTTCTACCGCTATGCTATTTCCAAATAGCCTCTAAAATAGCCTCTCCGCTTTAAGCCCTGCTATGTTCCGATATTCTCAATATATCCTATTATTTTAGTTATATTCCTCTATTTCCTCTATATCTTCTATAAAAGAAATGAATTTGAAAGTGACAATTGTACATTATAAATCTGTAAAATTAGTTTTTTTAATATAATTTTTTAACATATATTTTTCAGAATAGAAAATACTACAATATTCTATTAAATTTAACCAAGCTAAGAAATAATTTACATTTATTTACATGTATTTACATATATTTTTATTTAAATTTAAGAATATACTAAATATAATGAAGTTGAATGTTAATTATCCATTATTTATCATTTACATGTTTGTAAAAGCATATAATATGAGTTTTATATGTTTTTTTAGACTCATCCGCTATTTCCTCGCTTATCCCCGCTACAAAATTTTGCACCTCCGCCGCATTGGATCCACTGAGCGCTTTAACTGTATAGAACCAATGTCACATATTTACCAATATTTGCTTCACTCACTAAGTAAACAGTTTAAATCCATTTTTCTTATTACTTAACTCAACCTTTTTGCTTACTTAACCATTCACAAATTTAAACATACTAATCACTTAATATAGCATTAACATGTCAATCACATAATTTATCACCAATACATCATTAACTACTATAACCAAACTAGTTAACTAAAAAGTGAGTGAGGGGTTCTCACCGAGAGATCCACTCCACCAGTCTTTAGGGTTGGAACCTATAGCTTTACTACTACCTCCTAACGGCTCAAAAATCAAAAGTTTCAACTTTCTACCCCAAATAATTCTAAATTATGAAACATGCATAGTGTATATAAGTGGAATGGTAGAATTTTCCATGGATTTTAGGGCTTGGAAAGGCTAGTGGGTCCAATGGCTTGGGGATGTGGTGTCCAACTGAGGTTGTGCAACCTGGTGGTGGTGTGTGGGGATGAGATGCAAGCTAGTTGGGCCTGAGGGAGGTGAATTTGGCCTGACTTGGAGAGGATCTTGGTAATATAGGGTTTAAAGAGGGGATAACTTGAAATTTTTTGGGCTTTTAAAGGAAGGTGGAGCCATGGATTGAGGAGGAGAGGTGTAGGGTGGTGCACATGTGTTGGAAGTGGGAGTGGGGCTGGTGGTTGTGAGGAAGGAGGCGCAAGTAGTAAAAAAGGAAGGAGGAGGAAGACGTGTAAGGAAATGGAAGCTTAGAAATAGAAGATGGGGAAAAAGGAAAATAAGATGAGGATGACTCCTCTCTCTCCATGTGCTTGTGTAAGAATTAGGGAAGGGTGTTTAAGGAAGAGGGGGACATGTGTAAAGGATGGCATATGCCATGGATGTGTTGTCTCATTTAAGTAGAGGTGGAAATGTGTGAAAAGAGAAATGATAAGGGGAGTTAGCATTTTAGGTTTATGTTGGAAAGCTGTTATCATATTGTAAATAAACTTAAACTATATATAATCATTAGTACATGTTAGTATGTCATTTAGGTTACTGTTTACCATTTTATCAATATTTTTCAATTATTCTGCATTAGCCAAAACTGCCTAATTTCAAGTCGAATTTCAGTAAGGTGATTCCTATATGTTTTCAACTCATATGATCAAACCATAAGTCTAATCATTACAAGATTTGAAACCTTACTACATTTCACTAATACGGTTCCAATGAAATTAGTCTCGTCGAATTCGGAAATCGTTTGAAAAATGGTCTTATTTCTAGCTTTTCTCAATTCTAACTGATTTTTCAATACACGTTTAAATTATGTCTGCATACCCACTAACTCCAATTGACTTGAAATTTTGAATCTAACAATAATTTACTATTCTGGATCCGATTAAAGTGGTTTCATCAAAATCTGAGGTCGTTTGCAAAATATCTATTTTTACGCTATTGAAATAATGTTAAAATATAAAATTTTAATATATTTACTTTTAAATTGCTTTTAAAAGTTCACTAATCTTATTTTATTTCATATTTTAAATTGATCAAAAATTTGGGTCGTTACAGAAGGGCATTTTCCATTGTTTAACACCACTGATTTGGCATCCCAATACATATTAATGACCGCATCATTTATAATTAATTTAAATATTAGGCTAATCCATTAATTCACACTTGTGTTGAACATTTTTTTAAGCCATAAAATTAAATTGGGAAATTATTGTCTCCTAGATTCGATTATTAGTATTCATTTACTTTACATGAACTTACTTCTTATTTTAGTAATGTCATTAAATACCATTTAATGCTTGTTCATAATTAATACGGTTAATAATAAGTTTACCGCTTCTTTCTAGTTAATTCAATTATAATTTAATGCGTTTTTCAGTTAATACAATTATGTATCATTTACTGGTTCTTTTCTATTATTACCCATGTTAATTGATTATTGTTAATTTCCTAATTGTTAAATTCATTGCTACATTCATGTCTGGGACTTATTGTTCATTTCCTATCTTATATTCAATCACATATATAGTCAGTAGTAAAATTGTTATAATTATTTCTATTTGTAACACTTCAGCTTTACATTTGGGATGTTTACATTTTAATGCATTGGAATTGTATCTTCCCTAAAACGAAAATGTTACCATTACAAATTTCCATAAATTATATAAAATAGGAATTGTGTTGTGTTTAGGAACGGTAATGAGGCGGGTTGGGGCAGGTTTCTTATGCCCTAGATCTACCCTGGGTTTTTTGAGCTCCGCCACAGACCTGCTCTGTAGACCCAATGTGGGTATTGAGTTTTTGAACGTACCTGAAATAAATCCATACGGGTCAGGATAGACCCGACCCTTCCCAAGACTCGCTGAAATTGTATTCTAATATACACAAATTTATATGCTTATATTTTTTTAATCATTAGATGACAAATTATATACAAATAATAATGTGTTTACAATGATAAGATAATATAATAAAATGAGTTGTAAGATAATCATTCAAAAATTATAGATTTGTTGTTGTATTATTATCATTGATGCAATTTAATATTATGAAAGTTTTATAGCTTCTTTTTCTTTTTTGGCAAGGCCAGTCGGTTTTTATAGTGATCTGTAACATTGTTTCCATTACAATAAATAATGAGTATAGTAATATACAGGAGATAAGTAGTTCGTCTACTTACTACAGGAATTTTACAATTCTAATTCACAATAGAAACGACCTAGAAAAAAAATTAGTCATCCACCACGTTGGATGCAACTTAGGAAAAGAAAATGCAGCTAATAAGACCTAGAATAGACCAAACATCGAGCTTCCAAAGTAGTCACATTCACAAACCAAGTGGACATAAACACAACACCATATTGCAAAATGCCAGTGCAATAAACTATCATTCACCACCCACTAAACTCGTGCAACAACTTACTCGGAATGAGCCTAAATTCTAATCTAGAAAAGGCCTATCGGAACTTATAGCCACTCTAAACGGACCGTTGGTTTCTATAAGGATTAACTTAAGCAAATATACAAAGCAGTGTAAAACAAAAATTAGAATGTCACACAACGAAAAGGAAAAATACAATAGCATAAATATAAGATGTACCATTATTGAACCAAAATTGTCAATTACAACATGTCTCACAGAATAAAAAGATACATCATTATTCATCCCAATTTCATAGCAATAATAGCAATAAAGCAATAGCCATAATAACTAGATCTTCAAGAGGCTCCTCCTTCAAGAGATCATTTTCCATCCTTAGTCAACTATCTCACCTACTAACCTGTTAATGTTAAGAGGGAGAAGGTCAGAACATAAAATTCTAGTGAATGAAATACATGTAAGTTAAGAAGGCTATTTCCTATATTTGGTAGTTGTAAACTTTTCAAATTATTTCTACATAACAAACACAAAATTTAAACATGTGAGGTGGATGTCCTATTAGTCACTTAATACCCCAAAGCTAATTTAAGGGTGGGAATCCTTATAGTCACTTAATACCATATATTAGTATATTTAGGGTGGATATCCCTCTAGTCACTTAATACCCAATGGCAGAGCTCAAGCCACTTAAGAATCCGTTCTAACGTTAACGTTATAAATGATAACTCTCCTTATAGGTTGGTAAATAGTAACGATCACTTAGTACTACATTTGGGTCAGGAACATGGCCTCTTTTAAGAAGAACCCTCCTAGCGAACCCTCTTGTTACTATCTGGCTGTCCTTACGGGTGAACTCTTAGTCACTTAATACTTCCCTTAGACGGTGTTTCCTTAGGCCATATATACGTAATCTGCCCCTAGGTCAGCCCTCACTAACCCTTAGATAAGAGGCGGACATTACTCGGAGAACGACCCTACACAAGTTATCGTCTACTAGGACCATTTAATACCTTATAGGAGAAAGGCGGACCTAATAATCATTTAATTCTCGAAGAGCGGACCCAACGACTTGGACCCTGAACGAAGGAGTGAATTTAGGAATGAACCTAGTCCTAACCACTCAATACCCAAGAAGAGATAGGCCAGCCACTTAATACCTTTTTCCCAAGGTAAGCCTACTCTAATCACATACATATACATACATACATGCATATATATATATATATATATATATATATATATATATATATATATATATGCACAGTAGACATCTCACATTAGGCCTACCACTTTTATATGCTGGATTTGTCGGGCAGTTTTGCGCAAGCTCTAATACAAGTTGGGCCTAACCTCGCATCATAGTGTACTAATTATAATGGCCTATGGCACCACGACCTCTCACATTAACCAAATTTACTCGTAGATGATGGATATGCCGGTTGTATCTAGGTAAACTTCTACTATAAGTGATGGTTAACCATGTGTTTATGTGTCATTAATATTATTTAAGTTATAAACTCACACACACAAAAATTCCTATGGGGACATTCAAATTTTATTGCTAATTTAATTGTATTAATTACGCACCTAATACGTATTAATATTACATTGATTACGTTATACACACACACACAATGTAAATTAAGCGAATGAGGTTAGCAGCCTTACCACATTTTTGAAACGTCAATCCCTATCCAATTTAAAGGTGTAAAATTCATTTCCCATATTTCCCTCAACCATAACATAAATGTACATATTAACATATGATAATAAATGGGAAAAAAATCACAATAACATATAAACTTGTAACCCAGATTTTGACTTTATTATTGCAACAATAAAAGATAAACATAACATCATATATCAAATGTACATGTATGTTTATAATTCCTATTTCAAACAGATCCCTTTATGCTCATTTATACACAAAACTTAATATTTGGATATATTGTAAATAATACGTTCGAATGCTCTATTTAGAAAAATAGAGATTTAAATCTATTAAATACACAAATCTATCCAAATCTTAACATTTTGCACAGAATCAACCATATGGATTTACATGAAAATAGAACAAAAAGGAATCCAAATAATATAGAAAATCATACAACAAGAATCATGTTTTTCTTTTATTATTACAACAGACCAATACAAAAAATACAACTTGATTGATCATTTATGCAAATAATTAAATAAATGAAGGATTTGAGGTGTTTAATCATGTTTTCTTTTGGTAGTATCCTAAATCCTCCTAGGTACTGCAATCCAAATTTAAAACTATTAAACCACAAAATATAGTAACTCGGATGGGTTCCACTCAAAGAGCTATTAGGAAGAGCAAAATCAAGATTGCATAGAATAAGATTTGGATTTGGCCTTTAAGATCGAACATGCTGCAATCCTTTCAAATCCATATATATATATATATATATATATATATATATATATATATATATATATAAGAATCACAATTAGAATCTTATATATACATGTGAATATAAATTCTAGATTAATCATAAATCTATCTTAGAATAAGATAGAGAAGATATAATAGATTAGAGAAATAGAAGAAACCTAAATCCTTTAATATTTATGGAATTAGAGCAGAAGAAAGGCTTCATGGAGGCGCTAAGAGAAATGGTTGTAGGGTTTGGAGTGAGGGATTAGGGCTTTTTTATAGTTGTTATCGTGTATAGGTCACTGGTTTTAATTGATTAAATTTAAGCGGTCTGTTTGATAGTATTTACAAACAAGTCTCTATGTAAAACATCCTTCACTTGGCTTCCCTGTAGTAGGGCGGTCAATACCTCCATAGGAGGGTGGTTGACTTGGGCGGTCGACACCCCTCCTAGAGGGGCGGTTGACCCCTCTTATGAGTAAAGTCCATGAAATAATTGTCTCCTGTACGTTACTTTTTGATTGTTTGTTAAGTATTTCAGTTTATTTTTTGCCTTAATTATATTATTCTTGTCCCCTACTTGTATGAATATACACACATAAGACTTAATTCAAAAGGAATATTCGTTTCATGCTTATCCAAATTAATGTATTCTCGATTATTTATGTTTATTTGAAATTCAGACTTTGTACGTTAATATAAACATACAACTTGATTTATTAATAACTTTTTGCATATGGACTGTGTTTTCAGTAAATAAAATATGAAAACGGATCAGAATCTCGCCATAAACACATCTAAAATGCTTTTATGGCCCACCTGTCCATAATTCCATTTTCATCTTATTAATATATTATTAATTATTATTGTTTATTTTAAATTAAAATAACTTATTTGTAAATTAAGTATATTTTACGGGATGTTACATTCTCCCTCCCCCAATTAGAGTTTGCATCCCAAAATCTTTTGAAGGGGCGAAGAACACAACTCACTCTAAACAACCCTGTTATACACCCATGTTATTTTAAAAACATCCATAACTCATAGTGATTATGAACTGTAGACTTGCTAATAATGAGCTCAGTCCTAGTGTGTAAGTTTAATAAGTGATGCAATATGTGTGCAAAACATTCTAGAATGCATTTAATACTATATGAGTGCACAGTGCATCAGTGTTCCATCCGTATCCTACCATCCAATCTAGAATCCATGATGCAACCAAAAACGATAAACTAGGGAATAATAATTACCTGAGAAAAGTTGTGGATGAGTAAGTCTCATCTTCTCCTCAGTTTTCCGGGTGCTCTCCGTAGGTTTATCCCCCTATTGAACTCGGACTAGTCCAATAAATTTATTGCGAAGTCATTTGATTATGTGCTCCACGATCTTTGCGGTGGCATGGGGAACCTTAGACTCCAACTCGAAGCTCCCTATGTCCACAATATCGTCAAGCTCAAGTCTGTCAGCTGAATCATGAAAGTTTTTGCAAAGATGAAAAAAATGAAAACGTTGTGGACTCCCAACATATGCTTAGGGAGATCTACTTGGTAATCCATCTTCCCAATCCTATCAAAAATTCGAAAAGTCCCAATAAACCTAGGAGCCAAATTCCAAGTCTTCCCAAGCCGAAATGTGTTCTTGAAAGGAGAAACCTTGACAAATACCAAATCTCCAACATTAAATTCTAACTCTCACTACACCAAAACAGCGAATTTAGCACACCAGGATGCAGAGGTTTGATATGGCTTTAAGCCGTATCAAATTTGGTATGGCTTAAAACCATCTCAAATTTCATTTTCTACAGCTCTACCAATTCGCATCTCCCTAATCTCAAAAACCTAACTGTAGATCATCCATAATTTGGAACGGTTCCTATGATATGGGTTCGAGCCGTATCAAAACGACATGATATTTTCCCTCCCCACTCTCATTTTTCATTCCATCCACCTCACAATTTCATTTCAGCTGAAATTAACAAACTTCCCAAACCCAAAAAGAATATCGTCCCTTCCCTCTTCTCCAAATCAAAACCCGCTTCCCAAACCACTCTGTTCTCTTTTCATCCAGATCAGCAAGCAACCATAGCCGTGATATTTCACCTCAGGAAATCAAAATCCCTAATTCCTCTTTTCTACAGAAACATTGATACTGCTTTTTCCTGCATGTTTACAAAGGAAGAAGGCTATTTAAAGAATTAAACGTCGGTACTGCTTTTTGCTGCGTGATACTTCGGTAAATTACACGCGAATTCAATTTGATTCTTTGGTCCTGAATTTGGTTAGGGCATTCAATTCAATTCTTTGGTCCTGAGTTCGGTATTTTTGGTCCAGAATTTGGTTAGGGCATTCAATTTGATTCTTTGTCCTGAATTTGAACCACTTGTGAATGTGAAAATCCCATGGTGTATGCATGAGTAAAGACATTTCCAATATTATTACGATTCATGAAACAACTTTAGTTATCGTAAACATAAATTTTATACAATGCAACATCTACTATTTAGATCCATAATTTTTTCTTCTTGCACTTGAGATTTTGATGGAAATAGAGTTTCAATTGGATATTCAACTGTTTTAATGCAGGACGAAACTATCATGAGAATCAATATTGTAGGTTGTTTTTTACGTTTTAGTAATGGAGCTTCTTGCATCATTACATGAATGTTCATATGATAACTGACAGAAAATTTAAAGTTCAATGTGGGTAAAACAACATTTTGTTTAAGCTCCAATGAAACTTTAAAAAAATGTATCTAATTAAGTTACAATGAGACAATAAAGTTTGCCACATTACTTCATCGAATTCAAATGCTTAAATCTTCATGCATTTGACAATGGAACAATAGGAAATCCTTTTCAATCTCTTTTCTAATTATGAGTTGCTTAATTGCTTTGTTATCAGAATGAAAAGCTAACATTTTATTTTTGTTTATGACTTATGAGTCAAAATTCCTGTGCTTTTTGATAAAATTTTGACTAATCTATCTCAAATAACCCTACATTCCATATTTAGCAACTAAATATACTGTCTATTTTCGTCAGAAAGTTGAAATTATATTAGCTCAATATGAGCTTCTATTTTATGTCATTTTTAGGTTAGAATTTGAATAGTCTAAAGAATATGGGGAGGCTGAATGGTTATAAAGATGGTATCTTCTATACCTTAATATATCCTTTAGAAGTCTTTGGTTTTATTTTATTTTCTGTTGATTTGATGATTGATTTTTTGTTTATATGAGAGGTGCTAACATTAGATCACCATATTGTGATTCAAAAAGAATAATATCTATAACATGATCTTGATTCTATTGATAATATGATTTTACTTTTTGCACTTTGCTTGAAATCAATCACTCTATTTGTAGGCGATTAGATCAGTTTGCAGCCTGCAAATGTTTTTTATATAATATTATTTTCTAGCTTGGACTCTACATACACAAATTCCTTTGCCTTATGCTCTTTATTACTCTGTACTATTGTATGTTCTCCAGGTCCTGAGAGTCAACATGGGGTTAAATTTGTTGACAAACAAGTGAGTATTTGCCAGATATTCTAAATATGTCACTGAAAGTTGTAATGTTACTGTGAAAATAAAATGGAAACATATACCATAATCCTTTTTTAGTAAAATGTCATTGAAGATAACACATAGTGAACTGAGAAAGAGTTAGCTGACAAAAAAAATTAAGAGGAACGCCAATGCGGATGCTTATAGCTCAAGAGATGCGTAAAGAAACCATTTCTTCAAAGATCGTTCGAGTATGAAGACTATTTTCAAACAACATCACAAGGTAGTTCATCTAGTTGTCAACCAATGGTATCCAACATTGGCCTTTCGAGGTCTAAATCTATTCTGCTCTCTTCTGAATATGGACTTAATGGGGAAGAAGATTCTTCTCAAGCCAAGAAAAATTCTATTACCAAAAATAAAATAAAAGAATCAAACATTTTGAAATTGTCATTTAAGAGTAAGCTGTCATCCAGTTAGCTCTGAAGAAGAGTCGAAAAATGAACCCTCATCTGCATCAGCCATCACAGAATCAAAACAAGATGGATCTTTTACAGTAGCTTTAATTTCTTTTGCAACTGCATTTTTTTTTAATTAGATGCTCATTTTGTGTACAAATTTTTAGTGTATCTGGCTTGAATTCATTTTTAAGTGTAATTGACTATAGTAATTAGATCACTGGTTAGATGACTAAACAAAAGTGCATGTACCTTATTGTTGAGTGTGTGTGTACAGACACTATACCTCTTTGCTCCCCTATGGATTTTAATGCTAAAATGTTCAGAATGGAAAGAAAGCTTTGGAATGTTTAATCTACGCTATGAGCAGAATGTCTGAAAAGTAGATTATTTTGAAACTTCTAACATGCATTGGTCACAACATTGAATTAATATATACCATTAAATATATATTATAATCGTTCTTTGGCGATATTATTTAGAGTATGTTCGTACTATCCAAAACAATCCTTATAATTATAATGCCATAATAGTTTCTGCTTACATCCTTATTATTCAATCCATTTATATGAAACTGGCTTTCTTCTTTAACAAGATTATCATATATTAAACTTTAATTTTGAATCAGTGCAGTATTCGTAATCGAGCCATTAAGGTACTCAGACCACTTCAACTCTTCGTGGACTTTCAACTGATTACCAGATTCTTTATCTGAACTCAAATCAAGCCACTGAAGTATGTTTCCATCAAACTGAGTATCAAAATGGTTTTCTGTACTATGTGGCATGTAGTTATATGTGACATGATCATATTAATAGACCTTCTTAATTTTTCAATCCAATTTCTGTCCGGGCATTGCATGGAGGAACAATAGGAATAACCATGCACGTTTCAAATGTTTTTTGTTATTTACTTTGTGTATTGTTGTTGATCGGGATTTGAAGGGGGGCCCTGAAGATGAGTACCTATGCCATAACAACCGTACTAAAGTGGACCTGAAACTGATCAAGGAAGCATTCAAGAAGAGGAGTACTTATACTATTATGTCAATTATTCTAGAACTTTTATATGGAGAACTATTATACCTTGCTGAGATGTCAATGTGTTTGTGTAATGCTTGTACTATTATATCTTGCTGAGATAATAATCAAGAACTTTGGGTTTTAATAGTATAACAATTATTCTAGTAGGACAATATATTTTTTTATTTTTATTTTTAACTTAGATATGGCTCAAAGCCGTATCAATCCATGAATTTGATACGGCTTTGAGCCGTATCAAACCATGAATTTGATACTACTTTGAGTCATATCAAACTATGAATCCGATATGGATAAAGCCCGTATCTAAGTAACAAGATGCCATTTTTTGATACGGCCCAGAGCACTGCCAAATCGATTTAGATACGACTATGAGCACTGCCTAATTTGCATTTCTGGTGTAGTGTCTTTACTCCTCCTATCTGCGTGTGACTTATACCAGTCTTGTGTAGCCTTCAATCTCTGCACAATCAAAGCAATAATCTTCATGGAATAATGGATAGAGTCTAGTCCATGTAAAACCTTGTCGGTAGTTTCCCACCAACAAGTTGGTGATTTTCGTGGTCGTCCATACAATGCTTCGTAAGGGGACATACAATCGTCTCTTGGTAACTGTTATTATATGAAAACTAAAACAATGATAAGTGCTGCACCCATGCTCCTCCGAAGTCGACAATGAAAGCTTTGAGAAGATCCTGTAAAACTCTATTAACTCTCTTTATCTAGCCGTCTGTTTGCCTATGATAGGCTGTGCTTAAACTTAGGGTCGCTCCCAATGCTTCTTGAAGACTCTTTCAAAATTCACTATTACATAACGAGTCTCGGTCAGTATCTATAGTAGTTGGGATCCCATATAGCATAACAATTTCCTTAACATACTGGGATAACAAGGCGGCGACCCTGTTCTTCTTGATGGGAATATAATGGGCGCTCTTAGTTAACCGTCCACTATTACCCAGATGCCTTCATTCCCCTTCTTACTCCTAGGAAGCCCATCAATAAAGTCCATAGAAATGTGTTACAATTTCCAAATGAGAATTTGCAAGGGTAAGAAATGTCCTTCAGGCTCCCTTATTCTGTCTTTATTCTTTGACAAGTCATGCATCTAGAAACAAACTCTGTCACGTCTCTCTTCATTCCTTCCCAATAGAAACTTCTCTTTATGTCCCTAAACATTTTACCTCCTTTGGGGTGAATGGTCATTCTTGACTTGTGACATTCTACAAGTATTTCCTTTCAAAGATCTAAACTCCTAGGGACACAAATTCGGCCATCTCTTCTCAAGTTACCATTATAATCAACATAATATCTTCTACAATGAGAGAGAGATTCTTCCCTAGAAACATTTTCCTTTAACTCCCTCAACTTATCATCATGGTCTTGCTCACTCATTATTCTTTCCATCATAACTAGTCTTATCTCCATAGCTCCAAGAAATACTTGTGTTGCCTGATATGGTGGTTACAAATTAAAACCAGAGAGAGACTTTTAACTGCCTCCACTCGGTAATTGCACTAAGGACGACATGATTCCAACTCAAGCGTCGGTCATGACATTACCCTTCCTAGGGGTATACTAAATGGCAAAATCAAAAGATGCAAGATATTCCATTCATCTCTGCTGTCGAATGTTCAGTTCCTTTTGAGAAAGCAAATACCTAAGTGACTTATGATCTGTGAATAACTCGAATTTTTCTCCAAGAAGATAATGCCACCACATCTGCTGCTAACTCCAAACATGGTCAGGGTATCTTTTCTTATGGTCCTTAAGATGTCTACTTGAGGAAGCAACTATCCTACCCTCTTGCATGAGTACGACTCCTAAACCGGTCCCACATTCATCCGTAAAAACTATAAACATTTTGGTCCAATTTGGAATAAAAAGAATAGGTGCGCTTGTGAGAGATTCCTTCAATCTCTCAAAGGCAATTCCACACTTCTCAGTCCACATAAACTTATGAACCTTCTTCCTCAATTGGGTTAGAGGGGTTGCAATCTTCGCGAAGTCCTTAATAAATTTCTAATAATAGCTTGCTAACCTAAGGAAGCTCCCAACCTCAGTCGCATTGCGAGGTATCTTCAACTCTATGACAGCTTCTACCTTGGCGAGGTCTACTACCAATCCTTTCCCCGAAACAATATGTCCAAAAAACTTGACTTCTTTTCTCTAAAAATGGCATTTCGAGAATTTGGATTTAATTTGGTTCTCCTTTAGAATTTCTAGTACCCTTCTTAAGTGATCTTCATGTTACATATGGTCCATGGAAATGATAAGGATGTCGTCCACCAATACTACCATAATCTTATTGAGTATGCCACGAAATACCCTATCATCAGGACTACATAGAAAGCAGGGGCATTCATCAATCCAAAAGGCACAACCTCCCACTCGAATAATCCATCCAACGTCCTGAATGTTTTCTTAGGCTTACTCTCATGTGAAATCCTTAATTAGTGAAATCCAATAGCCAAGTCTAACCGAAAAAATATTTGGGATCCTCCCAAATTGTAACAACCCGGAAATTATGAACCAATTTAAAATTTTTAGTTTTGCTATATTAATGGATTTTGAATATTTAAAATGTTTTATTTTAAATAATAACGGCTAGAAATTTATTTTGAATAGAATTAGAATGTATAATTTTATTTTAATTATATAATAGAGTATGAAATGTCGCGGTAGTTCTATACATTCAATTTTAAATTTCAATTGAATGTATAGGATTCAAAATAGAACGGATTTTAATAAAACCAGAAATATTTGAATCTATTGAAATATATCTTTCTAACAAATGTGAACAATTTAGATTTCATAACATAAATTGAAAGTCATGACCAATTTTAAATTTAAAATAGTCGCTATGGAACTTATATATATATATATATATTTTAATACAATATATAGCCCTTAAAAATAGCCATTTTGCAAACGACCTCTGTTTTTAACAAAACCACTTTTGTTGGATCCGGAATGTCAAATTATTGCTAGATATCAAATTTCATAAATTTTGGATTAAATATGTGAGCGTGGCAAATTTAAATGTGTTTTGACAGTTTTAGTTTGAATTGGATTGACTAGAAAATGGCCATTTTCAAACAGTCTCCAAATTCGAGGAAGTTAATTTTGTTTGGACTGTATCATCAAAACATAGCTAGATATAATTTTTCTGTTATTTTTGGGGCCAGTATGTGGCCTCGGTAAATTAAAATGTACGTTTAAAATTCAGTATATTGATTTGTATTTTAATTTTTATAAAAGCTGATCGAAACAGTCAAATTGGCTTATGAAACATGTCCCATTATGTCCGGAGTAGGGGTAATTAGCTAGGAACGACAATCGTTGGGTTTGATTTGGAGATGGAACACAAAAACCCACTTTTTGGAACTAAAATAATATTATATATATATATATTAATTTCTGAATTCCTATTCGTCCTTTCTCAGACTGCCGACCCTAGGAAAAATCGATGGACCCAAACCTCCGAAATAAATCCTTTAAATCTCCTAATTTAAAGCGAATTGAATCCTAGTTTCAAAGCAAGAATCGAAGAGCTCTCTGAGCACTTTATTTCCATATAACTATGATCAAATTTCGTTTGAAAATCGGTGAGGATTTTCTGCTCGAAGTTCCGCCGCTTCAGGTCTTTTCTAGGGCATGGTCAACCCTTGAGTTGCGAGCCATGATGTCGTGCGTGGAGGAGCTTCAAGCGGAGGTCATGGCGATGCTTGATCGACGTCCGGCCTTCTCAAAATGCGCGCATGACAGAAGTTCAAAGATGAGTTTCTCAACCTGGAAAAGAACACGAAGAAGAAGGAAAGTCAGTGGCCTTCGGATCAAAATCAACGGCTGGATTCAAAGATTAGGTTAATTAATTATATTAGCTAAGTCAATTATGTAATTAACGTCTAACTGGCCATATCTTACTCAAACAACCACAAAATCGCGTGATTTCAGATCCATTGGAATCGTAATGACAAGGGCTTCGTTATGGAACTGAACAAAACTGAAACAGAGCTAGTTGGAATTTTTGACTGAATTGAATGCACTATTTAAATTAGTTAAAAACAATCGTTTCTAATGATTTCAAAACCGACCAATGTGAGAATTCTCTCTCACTCAAATTATTTTATAGTTATTATATGATAGGTTGTAGACGAGGCTTAGTAGCTCCTAACACTATTTTTTTGTACAAACCATGGTTGATTGTTAGTTTGGATTGTGATTGGGATTGTAGTTGATTGATATTGATGTATATAAAATCATTTATATAAACTGTAATAAAAAATTATCATGGAAAGGAATTGAAATAAATATTCATTTACAAATCGGACGATTTGTTTATGTATACCCATTTAACTGACATTGATTGGGATGATAAATTTTACACATCGCCCAACTACACAAATTATATTCAGGATTTTGTTGGTTGAAACCCCACACAGGTATTGGGATGATATTTGACGTACATAATGCCAATTTTTCAGTTGTATGTCGATCGATCGGTTGATAGACTATTGTAAGCATTAATTATTTATATTTAATGCTTATGCAATTGTGTAATGCACGCTGGATGATGGTTGATTGTGTATCATTATTGTTGTGTACATGTATTGTATGAAAACCATATAAATAACATTATATGGTAATTGATCGAGTCTGATTCCCATTCAGAAATAACGAATAGTTTTAAAATAATATATAGTATAGTTTTTAAACATTATATAGCATAGTTTTAAAATAATATATAGTATAGTTTTCAAATATTATTCAGTATAGTTTTAAAATAATATTCTGTATAGTTTTAAAATAATATTCAATAAATGGTTAAAATGTGAATTTGATGTCCGATTTTGGATGGACACAAAAATATTAAAATATGTGAAGCTTATTGATTAGATATGCGCCATTTTAACACAAACGGTTTTTATATCGATTTTATTTAGATATGCGCCATTTTAACACATAGGTTTTTATATCAATTTTATTCATTTTTATAATGAATATCGAAAAGGAAATTATTTCAAAATCTGATATTTTGAAAACATTATCATTTAAATATTATAATGATAAGGAGTATTCAATTTTGATTTAAAATTGAAATGAAAGTGGGAATCGTTTTTAAAACGAATTTATTAAATACGTTTTGAACGAAATATATATATATATATATATATATATATATTAATGTCTTGAATAGAACGCGCCGCACCGCGACCGTTCGCGAATTTCAACCATTAACTTCGAATTGACATTACAGGAGATCCGACCGTCGGATTCTCTTAAAACTGGAAATGTTGGGTTTGTATCAAATGGAGCTTTCTAATGAATATAAGAGATTTAAGTTTGAACGGTTGGATTTGGAATTATGTCCAAATCAAATTTGGAAAAGGTCGCTATGGATGCAGTTAGGTGGCCATTATTGGAAATTGACTGTACGGACCTTGATAAAATTATTAAAAATATTAATAATTTTTGTAAAATCATAATAAATGATTTGGAAAGAATTTGGATGAAAAATTCCATGTTTATAAAGATAAAAATATTTTTTTTTTCAAAATGAGTTAGTTACTAACTAGAAGGATAATCCAACGTTTTTAAATAAATAAATTGGATTTGAGAATGGTTTTAATCTAACCAGAATTTTCCAATGTATGAATTGGAATGGAGTTGAATAGAAATCATCTCCGAGATATTTCGATATTGGATTCCGTGACTATACGACATGTGTTGGTTTTAGAAATTGATATTGAATATAAGCCGATATAATTTCTATTTAGAGCCTTATATGATATATCAAATTGGATTTTGGATTTTTCGTGAATGGTGTCTTTAGTAACACCGTTCTTAAACCCCGGGTTAATTATTAGAGTTTTCAATTATATTTAGTAATTGGAATAAAATGGAATGTGAATTGGGTTTATTGTGAACTGTGTTTTTAACAACATTCGTTCTTTAACTCGAATAATAATGAAATGTGATTTGGAATATATAAATCTTTTATTAAGATTTAATGGGAAATTTCCAAAATAAAGTTTTCCAATTTAGTATAGTAAATTGAATTGAATGGAATTCGATTTGGTAATAATCGAAGTGAGCTTCTATTGAGGAAGACTGTTAATATATATGGATTTCAAAGGCTTTGTCATTATTCCATTTATATTATTTGTCGGATACGGAAATTGATATCGATTATAAATCAATCTGTTTCTCGTGAAGATTCCATAATTATTGGAATGTGATTTGGGGTTTATCGTGAACTGTGTTTTAAATGACATTGGTTCTTTAACACAGTTAAAGATAGGATTCCATGTCTATCATTGCATTTTGAACTGTATTTTTGATCTCTGCTAAATATATATCTGTTTGGTGGCCGAGAATTTATTCTCTTGTTTAACACCCTTCTCTGAGATGTATGAGCTTAGAGGTTATATATTGGCAGAAATCAGTGGTACGGGATTGTCGATGTGGCATGTTTGGGTTTCCAAAGTTAAATAATCATTAAATAATGATTGTTGGAAGATTAAAACTAAGTGAAGTTTTAATGAATCTTTAATTAGATTGAAATGAGAATGTGATAATTTAAATTATGAAATTCGGGAAATGATCGAGAATGGATTAACACCAGTTTTACTCTAGGCGATAGTTAAATCTTTAATCAGATTTGAACGTGAAATGGTAATTAATTTTACCGATAACACCATGGTGTTAGATATGGAGTGCTACCAGTTTTTCTTCATGGGATGAATATGTTAGGATTGAGAAATAAAATAAAGGATTTCTTCGATAAGGTTCGCTAATCCTGACTAGTTTGGAAAACCTTAATTTGGTTTAAACCGTGAAAAGAATATTTGAATAAAAGAATATTCTGGATTGGAATGAGGCGTATGTTGTGTTTTTATAGCACTTGTTTATACGATACGCGAGTTATTCGGAAAGACCAGGTTTATCCCATTCTAAATAACTGATATGACGATAAGTCGACGAAGAAGACGCTGGTTGAGGACCGGAGATCTTTACATCGCTTGGATGATTACGAATGTCTTGATTGGGCTATACACCCGAGATAAGGTAATAAGTGGTGATCTTCTAGACGTACTTCGAGATCGACGTGATATGCGAGTACCTCTCTCCTGTATTGGACATATGGGACGAGGAATAAGGTGCCTCCGGTTTCTTTCAGACCCAGCGGACTTGCAAATGGATGGTATGTCTGACATTGTATTCCTTTATACTCTATTCGTTGATCTCTGCTAAATATATATATATATGTTTGGTGACGGAGAATTTATTCTCTTGCTTAACACCCTTCTCTAAGACGTATGAGCTTAGAGATTTATATTGGTGGCAATCAGTGGTACGATATGGAGTGACAGTGCGGCATGCTGAGTGGCATGTGATCAAGGCTTTTGTTGAAAAACAGGGCCTTATGGTTAATGATTAAAGGACGGCTTTAAATAGCATAACTTTGTGTATAACGTTAATTCGCGAACTTCACACCCCGATATGAACCAAAAACGAGATGAAGGACGACAGGGAGGACAATGTGTTTCATTCTAGCTAGGAGTGGTGTCATGGTATGGAGCCTAGACACTTTTACTTTTGTGGATGATGGAAAGCGAGGTACCTCGGATATATCGGTCACTACGGGGCCGATGGATGATATGGTCGACATGCTGACCGGACTTATGCCCCATAGGGCATCGAAATGTATTTTTCAGGAATTACTAATCCTCAAACGTAAGAGAGGACCGGCCCTGCATTTTCCTAAGGGTCGATGCGTTTTGATCCTGAGACATGGGCTACATTGTCTCGAATTCGGTATGGACGATCTGTTGCCTTGGTTCATGATGGAAATCCAATTTCCAGTACATGACATTCTGTTTTAATTGTAGAACTAGTATGGCGACATGATATATGGTACACATGCCGTCTATGATTGATACATTTATATTTGAAGTTGTTTTTAACACTATGCACTCATAGTAATATCAAAAATAATTTGTTTTAAATGTACCAAGCATGTTTGGCAATTATAAGGGAAAACTCTATCCACCGGCTTGCGTTGCATTGTGTGATGGGACTTGAGTCTTATAATAGCTTCATTTCTTTTATTAGCATTGCGATGTTTGTTTTATGCACTGGTATTCTTTGGGGGGGGGGGGGGGGGGGTAAACCCGTTCCGTGTTATACGACGTGGTCCCTTGATTTACCCTATCTTGAAGTAAAGTTTTAAATAACTATTTTAGTTCTCACACCGATGCTATGACTAACCTGGAGTTTAATGTTTGAACCTAAACTCTGGGTTCCCCTATTTTCCACACGGGCAGCTAGTATTTTTGGTTTTTGCAGATATTTCTTTTATAAGATCCTGGATTTATTGCTGAAGCTATATTCGGAAAGCTTTGTATCCGTGTATTTCTTTCAGTTGTGTTATGTATTAATTTTCCGTTATAATGTATTTTAATCACTGATATTTTTCTGATGTATATTATTTATTCATACTCTGTTATATTCTTGGACTCTGATGCAATTGTTGTAATAGCAATGAAATGTTCTTCTATTTGCATTCTGATTTTTCGTGTTTTCAACTCAATCCGGGCTTTCCCGTAAGGGGAGGTTTGGGTCGTTTCATTTGTGGTATCAGAGCTTTGGTTTACTAAGTTGGAGAACAAGGCACATTAGAATCGAATGAAAGAATTCATCGGATATTGAATTAGTAATATCCAATAAGAATCACTCGTTAGAGATAAGGCTAGTAAAACCCTAGAATGAGTATGAAGAGTTCTATTTCTAAAAAAAATTAAAATGATTATAATTTTGAAAATTATACGTACCTTATAATACATATTTGAATATTTTATTTTAAATTGATTTGGACTATTGGGTATACGAAGATTTTGAATATACACGTAATTAACGTGTATTTGAAGTCTCAAATATACTAGATAGATATAGAATCACACTCTAGTCGCCTGGGGATGATTCTGATGATAGTCTAGACATCATCATCATTTGTGTTCGAGTTTCGAAAGTGGGATATCTATATATTTCCAATTGACTGGTGTAAGAACCAAAACTAGATAGGATTTACTGTTTGTGATTTGGCACTGAAAATATGATTTTTGAATATATATAGAAGTTATATGTTTGAAAAGTTATTCAACTAATTGATTGCTGGTTGTGATGTATGATTATTAGTTTAACTAATAAAAATATTGAAATGATAATTAATAAAACAATTATGACAATGGAAGGTAAATTTAGCCAAATTGAATTTAACACTGAATTGAATTGAAAATTATTTGAAATTGCATACATGTATATATATATATATATGTGTGTGTGTGTGTGTGAACAGGTCATAGCATGGAAGCTAAGAAGAGGAATAAGATTGTAAGCCCGACAAATAGGTACATATTTACTATATTCATTGGGTTTGAGGATTTTATGAGCCGATTGGCTAGCCGCTTGGCTTTTTCTTTTACTTTTGGATTGATGAGGGCCCTGTGAGGCAAGTTGCGGTTTTAAATGTCTCCCCATAAAAAGGAGGTTATGGCGATTTTTTTTTAAAAATTTAGGGTGTTAACCAAATTTTTGAGAAATTAGAAAATTCTTAGTAACCAAAAAGTTGAAGAATGAAAGCCAGAATGAAAGTTGAGTTGGTTTGTTAAACAACTTTCGGCTCCTTCCTTTTCGAGGATGAAAAGATTTTAAGTGAGGGAGATTGTAACAACCCGAAAATTCTGAACCAATTTAAAAATTTTATTTCAGCTATTTTAATGGATTTTGAATAATTGAAATGATTTATTTCAAATAATAACAACTAGAAATTTATTTTGAATAGAACTAGAATGTATAAATTTATTTTAATTATATAATAGAGTTTGAAATGGCGCGGTAGTACAAAAATTCGATTTCAAATTTCAATTGAATGTATAGGATTCAAAATAAATCGGATTTCAGTAAAACCAGAAATATTTGAATCTGTTGAAATATATCTTTCTAACGAATGTGAAAATTTTAAATTTCATAATATAAACTGAAAGTTATGTCCAATATAAAATTTAAAATAGTCGCTATGAATTTATATATATATATATTAATATAATACATAGCCCTTAAAAATAGCCATTTTGCAAACGACCTCCGTTCTCGATGAAACCACTTTTGTTGGATCCGGAATGACAAATTATTGCTAGGTTTAAAATTTCAAAATTTTTGGATTTAATATGTGAGCGTGGCAAATTTAAATGTGTTTTGACAGTTTCAGTTTGAACAGGATCAAATAGAAAATAGCCATTTTTCAAACGGTCTCGAAATTCGACGAAATTAGTTTTGTTAGGACCGTATCGTTAAAACATAGCTAGATATAATTTTTATGTAATTTTTGGAGTCGGTATGTGGCCCCGGTAAATTAAAATGTACGTTTAAAATTAAACATATTAATTAATATTTTTATTTTTATAAAAACTGATCGAAACCGTCGAATCGGCTTACGAAACATATCCCATTGCGTCCGAAATGGGGGTAATTAGCTAGGAACGACAGACGTTGGGTTTGATTTGAAGATCGAACGCAAAAACCCACTTTTTGGAATTAAAATAATATTATATATATGTATATTAATTTCTGAATTCCTATTCGTCCATTCGCAGACCGCCGGCCCTAGGAAAAATCGATGGCCCCAAACCTTCGAAATAAAACATCTAAAATCTCCTAATCTAAAGCGAATTGAATCCTAGTTACAAAGCAAGAATCGAAGAGCTCTCTATGCTCTTTAATTCCGTACAACTATGATCAAATTTCATTTGAAAATCGGTGAGGATTTGCTTCTCGAAGTGCCGCCACTTCAGGCCTTTTCTAGTGCACGATGGACCCTCGAGTTGCGAGCCACGCTGGTCGTTGGTGGAGGAGCTTCAAGCGGAGGTCATGGCGATTCTTGATCGACATCCAACCTTCTCAAAATGCGCGTGTGACAGAAGTTCGAAGACGGATTTATCAACCTGGAAATGAACACGAAGAAGAAGGAAAGGCAGTGGCCTTCGGATCAAAATCAACAGCTGGATTCAAAGGTTAGGTTAATTAATTATATTAGCTAAGTCAATTATGTAATTAATGTTTAATTGGCCATAACTTACTCAACAACCACAGAATCGCGTGATTTCAGATCCCTTGGAATCGTAATGACAAGAGCTTCGTTATGGAACTGACAAGAACAGAAACAGAGCTAGCTGGTATTTTTGACTGAATTGAATGCACTGTTTAAATCAGTTAAAAACAATCATTTCTAACGATTTCAAAACCGATCAATGTGAGAACTCTCACTCAAATTATTTTACAATTGTTATATGATAGGTTGCAAATGGGGCTTAGTAGCTCCTGACACTATTTTTTTGCACAAACCATGGTTGATTGTTTGGATTGTGATTGGGATTGTCATTGATTGATATTGATGTATATAAAATCATTTATATAAACTGTAATAAAAATTATCATGGAAAGGAATTGAAATAAATATTCATTTACAAATCGGATGATTTGTTTATGTACACCCATTTAACTGACATTGATTGGGATGATAAATTTTTGCACATCGCCCAACTACACAAATAATATTCAATATTGTAGGTTGAAACCCCACACAGGTATTGGGATGATATTTGGCGTACACTAATCCCAACTGTTTAGTTGTATGTCAATCGATTGGTTGACAGACTTTTATAAGCGTTAATTATTTATATTTAATGCTTATACAGTTGTGTAACGCACTCTGGATGATGGTTGATTGTGTATCATTATTGTTGTGTACATGTGTTGTATGAAAACCATATAAATAACATTATATGGTAATTGATTGAGTCTGATTCCAATTCAGAAATAACGAATAGTGTTAAAATAATATATAATATAGTTTTCAAATATTATATAGAATAGTTTTAAAATAAAATATAGTATAGTTTTCAAATATTATTCAGTATATTTTAAATTAATATTCTGTATAGTTCTAAAATAAGATTCAGTAAAGGATTAAAATATGAATTTGATATCCAATTTTGGATGGACACGAGAATATTGAAATATGTGAAGCGTATTTATTAGATATGCGCCATTTTAACATGAACGGTTTTTATATCGATTTTACTCATTTTTACATTGAATATCGAAAAGGAAATGGTTTCAAAATCTGATATTTTGAAAACATTATCATTTAAATATTATAATGATAAGGAGTATTCAATTTTGATTTAAAATTGAAATGAAAGTGGGAATCGTTTTTAAAACGAATTTATAAAATACATTTTGAATGAAATATATATCATATATTAATGGCTTGAATCAAACGCGCTGCGCCGTTACCATTCGCGAATTTCAACCATTGACTTCGAATTGACATTACGGGAGATCCGACCGTCGGATTCTCTAACACCGGAACTGTTGGGTTCATATCGAAAAGAGCTTTCCAATGAATATAAGAGATTTAAATTTGAACGGTTGGATTTGGAATTATGTCCAAATCAAATTTGGAAAAGGTCGATGTGGATGTAGTTCGGTGGCCGTTATTGGAAACCGACTGTACGGGCCTTGATAGATTTATTAATAATTTGTGTAAAATCATAATAAATGATTTGAAAAGAATTTGGATGAAAAATTCCACATTTGTAAAGATAAAAATATATTTTTATCAAAATGAACTAGTTATTAACTAGAAGGATAATCCAACATTTTTAAATAAATAAATTGGATTTGAGAATGGATTTAATCTAACCAGAATTTTCCAATGTATGAATTGGAATGGAATTGAGTAGAAATCATCTTCGGGATATTTCGATATTGGATTCCGTGACTATGAGGATATTGTGGAGGAATTTGGAAGATAGATGTATATCGTTATTCCTCATACGATATGTGTTGGTTTCAGAATTTGATATTGAATATAAGCCGATATAATTTCTATTTAGAGCCTTATATGATATATCAAATTGGATTTTGGGTTTGTCGTGAATGGTGTCTTCAGTAACGCTGTTCTTAAACCCCGGGTGAAAGGAATACATCTTTTATTTAAGATTATTAGAGTTTTCAATTATATTTAGTAATTGAAATAAAATGGAATGCGAATTGGGTTTGTTGTGAACTATGCTTTTAATGACATTCGCTCTTTAACCCGATTAACAGTGAAATGTGGTTTGGAATATATAAATCTTTTATTAAGATTTAATGGAAATTTTCCAAAGTAAAGTTTTCCAATTTAATATAGTAAATTGGAATTGAATGGAATTCGATTTGGTAATAATCGAAGTGAGCTTCTGCGGAGGAAGACTGTTAATATATATGGAATTTAAAAGGCTTTGTCGTTATTCCATTTGTATTATTTATCGGATACGGAAATTGATATCGATTATATATTGATCTGTTTTTCGTGAAGATTCCATAATTAATGGAATGTGATTTTGGGTTTATCGTGAACTGTGTTTTAAATGACATTGGTTCTTTAACCCAGTTAAAGACAGTATTACATGTCTATCATTGTATTTCGAACTGTATTGTTGATCTCTGCTAAATATATATCTGTTTGGTGGTGGAGAATTTATTCTCTTGCTTAACACCTTTCTCTGAGACGTATGAGCTTAGAGGTTATATATTGGCAGAAATCAGTGGTACATTGTTGATTGTCGATGTGACATGTTCGGGTTTCCAAAGTTAAATAATCATTAAATAATGATTATTGGAAGATTAAAATTAAGTGAAGTTTTAACGAATCCTTAATTATATTGAAATGAAAATGTGATAAATTATATTATCAAATTCGGGAAATGATCGAGAACGGAGTACAACCAGTATTACTCCAAGAGATAGTTAAATCTTCAATTAGATTTGAACGTGAAATGGTAATTAATTTTACTGATAACACCATGGTGTTAGATATGGAGTTCTTCCAGTTTTGCTCCGTGGGATGAATAGGTTAGGATTGAGAAATAAAATAAAGGATTTATTCGATAAGGTTCGCTAATTCCGACTAGTTTGAAAAATGTTAATTTGGTATAAATTGTGAAAAGAATATTTGAACAAAAGAATATTCTGGATTGGAATTAGGCGTATGTTGCCCTTTTATAACACTTGTGTATACGATACGCGAGTTATTCGGAAAGACCGGGTTTATCACATTCTAAATAATTGATACGACGATAAGTCGACGATGAAGACGGTGGTTGAAGACCAGAGACCTTCACATCGTTTGGATGATCACTGATGTCTTGATTGGGCTATACACCCGAGACAAGGTAATAAGTGGTGATCATCCAAACGTACTTGGAGATCGATGTGATATGCGAGGACCTCTCTCCTTTATTGGACATATGGGACAAGGAATAAGGTGCCTTCAGTTTCGATCAGACCCAGAACAGACTTGCAAATGGATGGTATGTCTGACATTGTATTCATTTATACTGTATTCATTGATCTCTGCTAAATATATATCTGTTTTGTGGTGGGGAATTTATTCTCTTGTTTAACACCCTTCTCTGAGACGTATGAGCTTAAGGTTATATATTGGTGGAAATCAGTGGTACGGTATGGAATGACAGTGTGGCATGCTGAGTGGCATGTGATCAAGGATTTTGTCGAAAAGCAGGGCCTTGTGGTTGATGATCAGAGCACGATTTTAAATAGCATAGCTTTGTGTATAGCATTAATTCGCGAGCTTCACACCCTAGTATGAACCAGAAACGGGATGAAGGACGGCAGGGAGGACAATGCATTTCTTTCTAGTTAGGAGTGGTGTCATGGTATGGAGCCCAAACATTTTTACTTATGTGGATGATGGAAAGCGGGGCACATCAGATATATCGGTCACTACAGGGCCAATGGATGATATGGTCGACATACTGACCAGACTTACGCCCCATAGGGTGGGAAAACGTATTGTTCTAGAATTACTAATCCTCAAACGTAAGAGAGGACCGGCCCTGCATTTTCCTAAGGGTCGATGCGTTTTGATTTTAAGACATGGGCTAAATTGTCTCGAATTCGGTAAGGATGACCCCTTGCCTTGGTTCATGACAGAAATCCAATTTCCAATATGTGACATTTCGGTTTTAATTATAGAACCAGTATGGCGACATGATATATGGTACCCATATCGTCTATGATTGATACATTTATATTTGAAGTTGTTTTTAACACTATGCACTCATAGTAATATCAAAAATAATTTGTTTTAAATGTACCAAGCATGTTTGGCTATTATTAGGGAAAACTCTATCCTCCAGTTTGTGTTGCATTGTGTGATGGGACCTGAGTCTTATAATAGCTTCATTTTCTTTAATTAGCATTGCGTTGTTTGTTTTATGCACTGGTATTCTTGGGGGTAAACCCGTTCCGTGTTATACGGCGTGGTCCCTTGATTTACCCTATTTTAAAGTAAAGTTTTAAATAACTGTTTTAGTCCTCACAACGGTCCTATGACTGACTTAGAGTTTATTGTTTGAACCTAAACTCTGGGTGCCCCTATTTTCCATACGGGCAACTAGTAGTTTTGGTTTTTGCAGATATTTCTTTTACAGGATCCTGGATTTACAGCTGAAGCTATATTCGGGTATCCGTGTATTTCTTTTAGTTGTGTTATGTATTAATTTTCCGCTGTAATGTATTTTAATCTCTGATATTTTTTTGATGTATATCATTTATTCATACTCTATTATATTCTTGTACTCTGATCTAATTGTTGTAATAGCAATGAAATGTTCTTCTATTTGTGTTCTGATTTGTCGTGTTCTCAACTCAATCCGGGCTTTCCCATAAGGGGAGGTTTGGCTCGCTTCACAAATGGTCAACAAGTCATCAATTCCTTGGTAAAGGATATTTTTTCTTTTTGGTCATCTTGTTAAGTTCCCTAAAATACATGCATAACCTTAAAGATCCATTCGACTTTGTGGAAAACACTACTGGCGCACCCCACTCTAAGGTACTCCTACGAGTAAATCCTTTTTGCAATAATTTGGAAATTTATTTGTCTAGCTATCTCCTTCTCTTATTAGTCACGTGCCTTAAGGCAATGCTACATGCCTCACATCCTTTTCGAGGTCTATTCTAAATGATATCTCTCGGTAGGGTGACAGTCCTACGACCTCCTTAAAAACATTAGGAAAGTCATATACAACCGGTACTGAGGATAGTCCTTCAAAATCAGAAGATAAGGAAAATAAGGTCGACTCCTTGTCCTGCAAGGAATCTCTATGTTGCGGCCCATGGCTTCTTAAACAAACCACAATCCTATCGCAATTAAGGACAGACCCATAAAATGATAGCCAGTCCATTCCCAAAATAGGACCATAACTCTCAAATTCAAGTGCATACGCATCACAAAAGAGGTCGACGTCACCGATGTCCAATACTAGGTCTTTCCAAACAATAGAAAGATGCATAGTCCCTCAGAAAAGGTTAACGGATGGCCAGTAAAGGATAAGGGGAGTTTCAAAGAATCAACTATCTTCGTAGAAATGAAGGAGTGGGTGGCTCCAAAATCAAATAGAGTACACAAAGAATTTCCTAGAATAGAAATTATACGTTTTAGTGTGGGCTGCCTCTGATCCTTAGGGACTGACTATGAATCGACGCTAGTTCCAAGGCATTATTTTGAATGCATTGCTCTATTCTCGGCTTAGGGTAGTTCCTCACTAAGTGTCCATCTTCGTGACAATTAATGTATTTTTCTTTGAATTCTACCTTGGCCAATTGCACTCTGCAGTCCTTCGCATCATGCCTTTTCTTATGGCATCTAGAACATGTCTTGGCCTCTTTCTTGAATTTGCCTCCCTTCTTCTTCTTAAGCCAGAAATTCTTTATCTTATCCTCCCCATCACTAGAAGTACCTTCTCCCTTATTAGCGGGTTAACCTCCTTAACATTCTCACATGAATAAAAGATAGCCGCCTCAACCAAGGCTTCAAATGTAGCTCCAAAAGTAACTTAGGCCAAAAGCATCTCCTTTAATGGCAAATTCAACCCCATAACAAAACTAAGGGCTTTATCTATCGTGGTTTCCACCAACCCCCAACCAGACTTAAATAATTCAATAAACTTTGCCACATACTATTTCAACTTCAGCTCTCCTTGCTTCAAATAAATAAACTTTTATAGCTGCATGGTCTTCTCTGCATTAGTTTAAAATTCGGTCTCGAAACGTATCCTAAGTTCTGCCTACATTCTCTTATGAAATCAGATTCCACCATTTAAGGGCCTCCCCCGTCAAATGCCAGGATGTTACCCTATGCTTTAGTTCATCTTCCCATCAGATTGCTTCAGTAATTGTTTCACAATCAAAGATCTACGCTTTCGCTTCAACGAAGTTCTCAGTTTTCGAAAATGACTTGACTCCTAAAATTATAAAATCTTTGCAAAGACATGAGAAATTAAGTGCCCCTTCAGCGGGATTGGCTATTGGTTTCGCTAAGGCAGGATTGGAAACATGGACTAGCACCACAGTCCTAAGATATTGTTGAGACCATTCTGGCAAGTAACAAGGCCTTGTCGGGTTTCCCCACTTGGGTTGATTATCAGCCATATCTATTATCTAAAAGAGGAAGAAAAAAAATTTCAGTGGACTTCCTACGATAGTATCAAGGGCCAAAATAAAGAAAGATAAGGTTGCCTAGTATAATTGCATATGTTTTGGAGGCATAGTACTTATATATAAAAATATATAGTTTTGAAAACCTTTTCAAGTAACAAATATGTCTCTTATATGTATATTTCCCCGTAATAGGGTAAGCTATGCTCTGATATCAAATATAACAACCTGCACGGAACATGCCTAAATTCGAACCCAGAAAAGGCCCATCGGAACTTAGAATCTAAACGGATCATTGGTTCCTATATGGATTAACTTAAAAAGATATACATAACATCCTAAAACGAAAATCAAAATCTCACACAGTGAAAGGAACAAAATATAATAGCATAAATATAAGATGTATCATTATGAAAAACCAGAATTATCAATTATAACATGTCTCACAAAATAAAAAGGTACATCATTATTCATCACAATTACATAACAATAATAGTAATAAAGCAATAGCCATAATAAATAGATCTTCAAGAGGGTCCTCCTCAAAGAGATCATTTTTCATCCTTAGTCAACTATCTCACCTACTAACCTGTTAATGTTAAGAGGAGGGAGGTCAGAACATAAATTTTTGGTGAATGAATACATGTAAGTTAAGAAGGATACTTCCTATATTTGGCAGTTGTAAACTTTTCAAGTTATGTCTGCGTAACAAACAAGCAATACAAACATATGAGGCGGATGTCCTAGTAGGCACTTAATACCCTAAAGCTAATTTAAAGGTGATCATCCTTGTGGTCACTTAACACCGTATTTTAGTTTATTTATAGTAGACATCCGTCCAACCACTTAATACCTAATGACAGACCTCGAGCCACTTAAGACCTCGTTCTAACGTTACCGTTATAAATGACAACTCTACTTAAAGGTCAAGAAATAATAACAATCGCTTACTACCAGGATTGGGTCAGGAACACGACTTATTTCAAGAAGAACCCCTGACGAACCCTCTTATTGCTATCTTGTTTGCCCTTACGGGTGAACTCCTAGTCACTTGATACTTCCTATTGACGGTGGTTCCTTAAGCCATGTATACATAATCTATCCCTAGGCCAGCCCGCGCTAGGCCCAAGATAAGAAACAGACATTACTTAGAGAACTACCATACAAAGATTATCATTTATTTGGACCATTTGATAGCTTATAGGAGAAAGGTGGACCCAGTAAATTAATTCTCGAAGGGAGGGCCCAATGACTTGGGTCCGGGACTAAGGAGCAAATCTTAGGAACGAACCTAGTCCTAACCACTTAATACCTAACAAGAGATAGGTCAACCACTTAATACCTTTTTCCTAAGGCAAGCATACTCTACAAGCAACACACACACACACAAACAAACACACACATATATATATATGTGCACACTAGACATTTCATATTAATCCTACCAGTTGTAGATGCTGGATTTGTCGGACAGTTCCGGGAAAGCTTCAACTCAAGTTGGGCCTAACCTCGTATCACAATGTACTAATTATAATGGCACATGGCACCTAGACCTCTCACATTAATCAAATTTACTTGTAGACATTGGATATGTCAGTTGGATCCGGGTAGACTTCTACTACAAGTAAAGTTTAATCTCGTGTCTGTGTGCCATTAATATTAGTTAAGTTATAAACTCACACACATACAAATACGTTCACGGATAATATTACTAATTTCATCAGCTCGAACTATGAGGGCATTCAAATTCTATTCCTAATTTAATTGCATTTATTACGCACATAATACGTATTAATATTACATTGATTACATTATAGATATATATATGTACGACGTAATTAAGCGAATGAGGTTAGCATCTTTACCACGTTTTTGAAACGTCAATCTTTTTCAAATTTTAAAGGTATACAACTCATTTCCCTTATTTTCCTCAACCATAACATAAATGTACATATTAACATATGACAATAAATTGGAAAAAAAATCACAACAACATATAAACTTGTAACCCAGGTTTTGACTTGATTATTACAACAATAAAAGATAAACATAACATCATATATCAAATATACATGTATGTTTATAGTTCATATTTTGAATAGATCCCTTTTTTATGTTAGTTTGTACACAAAACCTTATTATTTAGATATATTGTAAATAATACACTCAAATGCTTTATTTAGAGAAATAGAGATTTAAACATATTAGATTTACAAATCTATCCAAATCTTAACCTTTTTCATAGAATCACCTATACAGATTTACATGAAAATAGAACAAAAAGGAATCCAAACAATATAGAAAATCATATAACAAGAATCACGTTTTTCTTTTATTATTTCAACAACCCAAAACCACAAATACAAACAGATTGATCATTTTTGCGAATAATTAAATAAACGGAGGATTTGAGGGGTTTAATCATGTTTTCGTTTCGTAGTATCCCAAATACTCCTAGCCACAACAATCCAAATTTAAACTGTCATACTAAAGAAAATAGCAAATCAGATGGATTCCACTCACAAAGCTATTATATGGGGCGTTGCAGTTCGGGTGCACAACAGTCCATCTAATCTTCGTAAATTCAAACAGCTACGAAAACAGGCAATTCCACAAAAAAAGATATCACTTATTGCTCATAACCAGTGCAGGAAAATGATGAGCTAGAAACACCAGCAAGATACCTTAGAAAATTCACAAACAACTCAGTACCATGGACATTAGCGTATCCTTCACCCAACTGGAGAACTACCAACAAGACCAACTGTAGAACTACCAACAAGACCAACTGTAGAACCAACACTAGATTCACCAAATACACAAATAACCAACAAAACCATAACACCAACTAACTATCACAACTCAATTCGCGACACCCAAGCACACAACACCCGACCAAACCAAGAAAAAAGGAGAAAGTCAAACCAACCACAACCAGTACTAGTATCACAATTGCAAACAATAGAAAAGGTAGCAGAAAAATCACTAGCACATCGCCAAAGCGATCCATAACCTGAAGGCCTGACTTTCGAAGAACTTCAAGAAGATCTAGCACTAAAAGTGAAATAGAATAAGGGTCGTATTACAACTCAAATCTTTTGCCTAAGAAATACAGGTGCCGACCGAAGGGATCACCATGAGTAGGAGCGTAGTTGGGAGTGGATAGCAGGGCGATTTGGGTAGAAGCAAACCACGAAGGATAGACCGAAATTAATTCAAATTCGATAGAAGCTTGGGTTAATGTTAAGATTGATAAGATCCACAATGGCAAAAACAAGTTAGGGATTGGAGAGAAGGGCAGATGAAAAAGAAGAAGAGTTTGAAAGTGTGGAGGAATGGAAAGCAAAAAAGGTAGGGGAAAGAAATAAAGGAGAGGGCGATTAACCAGTCGCTATTAGAGATGATAGTTGTTGATTGAAAGAATATAACATTCATGTTATAACTACGTATGCTTAAGAAGATTAACAAGTAACATTTCAGTTATAAAGCGTTTTAATGATGTTTCAATAATGCTGGTTGGTCGTGCCTTAAACCGACCCTAGGGTCGGACTTTTCAAAAGCGGATAGTGGGTCTACCTGCCACAAAGACCTAATGGAGCAGTTCTAAACATGCCAAAATAGGGGAGGTCAAGTAGGTTTTGACCCTAGACCCATCACATTGCCAACCATAGTTGTGTTCGAAATTATAAGGAATTACACGTTCTGATTTTATTGAAATAGACATTACAAAATATGATATATATATATATATATATATATATATATATATCTTTTTTTGCACATCTCTTTCTTCAAGCAATTTTTTGTTATTTCAAATGACACATTTTCATATATAATTATAAAATTGAATAATTTATAGAAATTTACAAAGAGACACGTTTTAATGAATTAAAATATAAACCCGAATACTAATTAAATTAAAGACAATTTTCACTTTAAGTTAATAATATATAATATTCAAATAACAAATTTTGAAATTAATATACAATCATACAATTTATGTCATAACCTTTAAGGACTACTTTCACTCCTACATTCTAGATGTAGGCATATACAACATTTAATCAAAGTTAATAATCTACTAAATATATGAGAAAGAATCTCAAGTTTATTATTTATATACATAGGCCGAAAATTCAATAGTTTAAATTCAGGAATTAAAGAAACCAATTCAGAACAACATAAATTTAATATTATGTAGAAACATATAATTCTCCACTTACTTTTTAGCTTCCAAATCCCCAAATCTCTATCTATTCTGCTTATTTGACTCTCTCATAATTTCACTCAAAATATGTATCTATAGTGCATACCTATTATAAGAGTTATATATCCGAGAATATAATTGAATCAAGCATTGTTATAATTTTGATATAGCATTTACCACTTCTTTGCCGAATTGATTCATCCTTGTTCTTCTTGTCTCTTATTTTTCATTTTTCCTCGCATATATATACACACATATATATATATATATATATATCCAAATTTAGTGCAGAAGAGAATATGATATAGGTTTGCTTTTTATTTCGAAAATTATGGGAAGGAAATTGAGGGGCTATGCCCATACCAATATATTCTTGAATCAACTCTATTTGTTAGATTAAATAATTTTTAAATCTAAGCCATTAGGCTGATGTCCAATATTAACCCTTAGAGTACCACTAGTCGACCACACCTTCTATGATAGTTGGATTTAGTAAGGGTGTTGATCGGTCATGGTTTGACCATTGTTTATGTTAACTAATCTCCTTTAATTTCCTTTAATTCCTATTAAAGTGTTGGCCTGCCTTTTTACAAGGCAGTCACATTTCAGATTTTCGATAATCAAAATGCTCATAACTTGGGCATGAGCTTAAGTGAGTTTGTTCACACTTAGTCGAAGTGGCAAAACTCTTAAATACTTGAATTCTACTCGGTGAGCCGGTTTGATCATCCACGACTTATTACATTCTAAATCAACATGCATCGGCTCGGCCATCTCAGGTCGATGAAGCTTAGCTCGGTGAGGCCACGTCACCACCACCATGAAATAACATCTCCGGATTGCCTAACTGGGCTCGACTATGTCGAATCGGACTAAGTCGAGCTGGAGATATTTCTTAGACCCATTCCACTACTTAAATGTGGTCAATCCACTGCCCTACAACTCCATATCGGATGCCACTTGTCCTGGTCGAACCAGAGCTGGATATTTTCAACGACTTGAAGACTTGTTCTGCCATCCCTATACAACCAAATCGACCGCCAAGTGGTTGCTCTAGCATTTTCAATGACTTGAAGACTTGTTCCGTCATTCCTATACAACCAAATCGACCTCCACATGGCCTAGTCGAACCGGACTCTGAAGTACCTATATATACAAGATTTTTGGATTTTGAGAGGGATTGAACTCCTTTCCTACGTAAAGAAATTGCCATTGAATAAAATCTCACTTTTTATTCTACTTTTCATTCTTAAAACTAACTATAATTTGTAATTTATGGTATAAATAAAGATTGACTGCACTAAGTAGACGTAGGCCTGATTGTCAAAGCAATATAAAATTTGTGTATCTCCTTATTTTCCTGCATTCTGTGATTGTGAATTATTGTAATCTCATGATATTGATTGATTTTGTGTGTGGTCATAGAAGAACCAATTTCTACGTCAGCAATGTGGAGCGCCAGATAGGGGCTTAGGTAACCTTGAATTCTGCTGAATTCAGACTGCTAAAACTTTCATCTTTCCAATACAGTGAAAAGAAACAAGGATGGAACTTTCTCTCGTGCCAAAGATGCTGGAAATGAAGGCACAAGGAATGAAGGGAGCCAGGATGCTTCCTATGACGTTGATCCCTTAATCTATCTCACCAGAGAGGAGATGGATGGAGTATTTACTGATTTAAAGTCGTGTATGAAGCGATAGGATAAGCTTCTCCGCAAACAGGAGGAGATAATGAACAACTTTCTCATAAGAGTGGATGAAATTGGAAGGCCAAGAGATCAAAACTCACATGTTGGGGCTGGACCTAGCAACGCAGCAACCACTCGATCAGAGAGTATGACGTACATCGCAAATTGGTTTGGAAGCAGCTCCGGTTCGGCTAACTTCGAATACTGAGTCGGATAGAGCAGGGGGCAACCACCTAAGAGATGGTGATTTACATCGCGACGCTTCAATTCATGATGTCACAATTGGAGGTGTTGGAAATGTTGGTTAGAATCGACCTAATATAGCTCTAGACAGAGGAGGT
Source organism: Allium sativum (assembly GCA_030737875.1). Taxonomy (NCBI): domain Eukaryota; kingdom Viridiplantae; phylum Streptophyta; class Magnoliopsida; order Asparagales; family Amaryllidaceae; genus Allium; species Allium sativum. The sequence continues at coordinate 239,409,385 of CM060912.1, forward strand.
GTAGATTCACCAAGAGTTTGGTTCAACCATGTCGAACCAACCCGGTTCAACTATGTCAAACCAGATGTTGGGCATTTTCGAGCCGGATTTCAATGCCGCGAGTAGGTGTCAAGCTACTACAGATTGCACGTTGGGGCACCAGCGTTGGTTTGGACAATTTGCAACAATTGCTTAAACAGATGGAAATCGAATTGCATATGTGATTCGATGCTTTACGAGAGGCGGGGGCATCTCAAGATGACATGGATAGTGTTAATCGCAGCCCTTTCACATAGAGTGTCAGGAATTCCCATAACCCGCCTGACTTCAAGTTGCCTGTTTTGGAGGCTTATCATGGTAGGAAGGATCCTAACATATATCTGATGTGTTATATGCACCATATTGAAGTGTACTGTCAGCGTCAGAGAATGTTATACCCAAGTGCCTCCCTCTCTACCTCACTGATGTAGTTGCTATGTGGTTTAGGCAGTTGGAATCTGTATTGATCAACATCTGGGAAGTGTTGGTCGTTCGGCTTATTGAGCAGTTTAGGGTCTACATCACAAGGCCTAAAAATGTGATGACTCTTACAACAATCAAGTAGAGCTATGAGAGACTTTGCGATCCTTCTTTGAGAGATTTAATGCGGCGATGGCGTCGATGCATTGACTGGGACCGTTCATGGTATTGATGGTAGTTGTATCCATGGTATTGACTAGAACCGGTTGGATTCCATGTTCGAGTGGTGTAATCCCGAAAATGATGATAGAGTGAAATGTTGCCATATACATAGGCAATAATCGAACAACTCCACTTAAATTATGTTCTTTTATCGATCTTTTTCTTCACAACGATCATGTTCATGTTGATTGAGATTGGCGCCACATAATTGAGGTCGAAAACAGAAGTCAGGCCTCCTTTTTTAATACACTGGGCCATGAGCTAGCAGATTTTCGGTTGTCGGTTGTTTCTACTAAGCTTTTTTTCTCATTTTTATCATCTGCATATGATCTGGGTTAGTAAAAACAGGATCTTGCAGCCGATTTTTGATTTGGTGGGAAAAGAGAAGATCTTGCAATAGGATTGTGATTCGATGGGGAAGGATTACGCAAAGAAATCAAGTTTCTATTTGCTAGCTCTGAGACCCAATTGGGTTTCTACATGCGATTCACATTTTGAAAGTCATCCTCATCAACAGGATTAGGGTAAGATTATTGTGGAGGAGGGTTATGAGTACATAGAGAAGGAGAAATATATGGAGAGGACGAAGAAGAATCTCATACTGATTAGGGTTCACTACGCCAGAAATCAAATCAAACAAAAGATATGCAACATTGCCTGATTGAATACTTATCCGTCGTCTTTTCCCGTGTCGTCCCATTTTACATCAGACCACAGATTTACCCCGTCGTCTGATATGCACTAATACATCAAGAGAAAATAAACCATACGATGTCTGATGTTATAGTATCATTTCTAAATTTTTATTAAATAACATATAAATATAAACTGATATGCATATCAGTTACACTTATGTTATATTTTCAAAATGAAACAATGATCAATTTTATTTAAACAAATATTATATTTCAAATGAAATTCAAATACAATACAACTTTCACTATAATTACATTTTCAAATGCAATACAATTTTCATTATACTTGCATTTTCAAATGCAATACAACAATACAACTTTTCTCTACACTCTCATATATAACATTCTTTTTATTAGCACTCACTTACACTTACTCGAGTTTATTTTGATACTGATCTTCATTTGCTTGCTCCAGCTTGTGTCCAGCTATCTCTTATACATGTCAAATAAACAACGCAGTAAAATGAAAAAGGAAACAAAACTAAATTGCAATAATTAAATTAAATTTGAATATTAATATTGCCTCAGTTTATAAGTTTATTTTCCCGTCATGGTTTAGATATGGACATTGATTAACTCTCATGGATTAGTGCAAATGTCAAGCCCGAAGGCTCAACATAGTGCAAATGTGCACAAGGTCAAACCCAAGCCTCCTCGGGCTCAACTCAGGTGCATAAGGAAATGCAACTCAAATCAGAAATATAACTGTAGCAAAAAATATACAAGTGCAGTCAGAAATGCACATTCAGGTGCTTCAACCAGAAATATACAAATGCAGTTAGGAAAATGCACAGTCAAGTGTAAAAACTATAAAATACACACTAAAAATGACAACTCTTTCGTACATCCATATATGCATATATATACATATACATATACATATATATACACACACATATGTATATATGTGTGCAAAGTATAAAATATTCAGTTAGCAAACCAAACAACTCACAAACCAATACTACAAATATACAAGTGGGCAGAGACAACAGTATCAAAGTCGAAGCATGTATAAAATCAGTAAATCAAAATGGAAATCATATTCAGGTTACACATTGCAAAATGAAATATATTTCCCAAACTGAAACAATGAAACAAGATCAACATTCCAACAAGGAATACAGGTAAAGGTACACAAACACAAGTGCGAATGTGTACTGTCTTACAAGGCAAAACATCAATGCAAATGATCAAGTCGAGTGCAACAACAATGAGTATGTACATATATACATATATATGAATATATGTATACATATCCACTGGCATCAAAAATTCATCAGCCATTAACAAGTATACTCGTCAACACAAGAATCAGAACGATCATTCAAGAGAAAACAGTTCAAGCATCAACAAAGAAAATTTAGGCAAAATTAAAACTAAATAAATATATTCTAGACGCATATGATTGCCACTATGGTGAAATAGCTTGCCATGAGAAATCAAAGTCAGGATTTAGATTCAAGAACACATGTGCCAGAAATGTCAAATGCAGATCTAGCCTGTTTTATTTAGTATGTAATTATGAATATACATACATACATATATAGATACACACACACACACATATATATATATATAATATGTAATATGTGTATACTCATACATATGTATAAACAGGCAAATGCATTATATACCAAGTTTGTGTTGCAAATGCAATCTGAGAAAATCAATCTGTTTTTTGCATAGAATTCTCTTCAAGCTGTTGCAGTAGTATATGTATATGGCAATATATTTTTCAGGTGTAAAGGAAACAAATCTAAATTGCAAACCAAACATTAACCAATATTGGGCAATATCAGACAACAAGATCTACAACATAAACCAATATTAGGTGTGAAGCAAACCTGACATCAACCAATATCAGACAACAAGATGTAAGATCCACAAAGTCACAAAGTAAAATGCAAGCGGAACCAGGTGCAAGCATCAAGAATTTCGTATCAAAATCACATGAATTAAAGTAAAAAAAAAAAAAAAAATTCTATTCAAAATCAGAAGCTGAAATCAACAAATATAAAGACATCAAATCAAGGAATCGGTCAAAGCATATACGACAACAAATTCATCAATCAAGGCACACAGTTTGAGCAAGTAATCTACAATCAAAATTAGACAGTAAGGATTTGTAACTCTATAAATTTCACCCATCCATCATTGGCTGATATCCAAATCGAAACAACACAAATCAAAAAGGCAAAAGTTTGTACCTTTCTCAATTGAGCTTGACAAGGAGGAGAGGCTACTAAGGTTATAGAGAATCAAAGCAACGATGAAGTATCCACGCATCAAAATCGTGATTTGATAAGAGATAAGATGCCCTAAATTTCCAGCATCCACCCATTTCCAAAATCAAAGTCGCGATTTGAGAAGAGAAGATAAGTGAGAGAAGAGTTAAGAGGGAAGGTTGTCGATTTGGTTTTGAGAGTGAGTTTAAAGGATTTTGCTGATTTTGTTTTGAGAGGAAAAGAAGAGGAAATGCAAAATATTGAGGGGGAAATTATGTGAGAAAGGCGGCCATCAAAATATTAGAGGGAAACAAAATAAAAAGAGCGACCACGAAATAACTAAAAGGAAAAAGTTGAGCCAAAACTAAAAAATTCGATAACTTAAATCAGACGATATATAAAATGTTGTCTGAATTCCAATGTTGTACATAGAGAATTCACATACTTATTCAGACAATAGAGTATTGTTTCCATATGTTGTGTGAAACAGTGGAAAATGTTGGAACAACAGCAAATCAAGCTTATGTTGTGTGATCACTGTTGTGTGATTCGTTTTTTGGCGTATTGGTCACAACAAGGATTGAGTTGTTAAAGATCGTCATTGCAGCTATTGCTGCAGGAGAGAGCTTTTTTTTTTTTCTTTTTTCTTTGGTTAATTCTAATATATTAACACGTTGAGTTAATGTTTGAAGAGATAAATTAAATAATTAACGAGTTAAGCGAAAATGGATCGTAAACAAAAAAGGATCTAATACACAGCTTGCTAAAATTAGAACGTGAGAGCCTATAACAAAAGTTATACATTCAACTTTGTATATGATAGAAGAAATTTAAGATGCGTTTATTTGAAGAACCATTCATTGATCTTACTTTCCTTCCATTACAATGCATCCAACCTTACAAGTCGTTTTCCTCTCATTTTTTATTTATTTGTTATGCAGATTGGTATGTGCATGCTCATGTAGTATTCCGATGTAGCATTATTTTAGCACCAACTTGCCAATAGATTCGTGAATGATTAAACAAAAGTTTTAACGTTTAAAGCTACAGAAAATGAAAGTGGATGTCCTAGTCATTTGCAATTACCATACAATTTAAACCAGAAAACTGAAAAAGACTTGCAGTAGAATGAAATCAATACACCTTTCGTAGTTTGAAAAGTCCTGTAATATTACTTTTATGTCAATGAATAAGGCAAATTTTACAAGCATTTCAAATTCCACTTAATAGATATTCAAAAGGCAGATGCTGGTGCCTTCATGGCCTCTAACATTTCTTCATTTTATTAATGTAATTTTGTAGTATGTTCTCAAAATTTTGTTAGCCGCTACTGTTTTAGTTGGTGGCAAAATCCCCATTTTTGCTGGAACACTTTTCTTTTCCAGCTTGTTCCACCATGTTTTATTCATTAATTACATTGTTAATGCTATAGCATATAGTATATAGATATAGTAATAACAACATTCTCATTTTGAATGATTGCATGCTCTACTGTATTATTAGGTACACCATCTATTATATATTCTGTGCACACAGTACAAAGTGACAAGGTTTTTTAAGATTTCTTAATAAACTTATTTATCCTTATGCTGAAATTAAATCAGAAAATATATCACATGGTCTGTATGTGAATTATGCTAATTCATTTGAACTTTAAAGCAGCTCACAGTCATGTGATAATAAGATAATGCCAGATGTTATATTATTTTCTAGGGTCAATATTTCCTTTGAAAATACCAGTTGAGGTGAGAATTAAGGTGCTATTGCTTGTCTAGCTCAAGACTGCCACCAACAAGGGAGACATTTGTGTAGTTTAGAATCCCATTATATTTACTTTTTCAAAGCACCTACTAGCACTTGCTCATTATTACATATACGCATGTATGTGCTACAGCTTGAATTAGGTTGTTGTGATTCATTAAATTCATTGACATAAAAGTATATTATCTGTGAACATTATTGTTTTGGCTGTCAACTAATTCTAGTTTGTTTGTTAACCTACTTTCTGAGTTATATATAATAATTATGTAAGTGTCCTATTCTTGATATATTACTTAAAAGTGGTACAGAGCAAGCCCTATTACATATATGCTACAACTATCATAATGATCAGTTTACTGTGTAGATGTCCCACATACAAGCTAAATAATTCAAATATCATCAACTAATTTATACACCATCACATATATTTTTGATACTTGGATTCCGATTATTGATCAAATGACTATATGGATAGTTGAGATTCAACCAATTACATTGGATGTACTATAAACGGCTGAATACTACAATCCACCGTGCAAGTTTTTTGTTTTTCCTCTTTTTTGGCCTATGGTCAGCGAACAACTACTGATCCAAGCAAGGGTAAGGGTTGGTCGGTGGTTGGCCGCCGACCGAGATGGCAGCTAATGCAGCATCCAATATAAAATAAGAAAAAGAGGAATTGAGCATCCTAAACTTTGCTATATTTCTTGTGTCACCAAATATGCATACGGTTTAGTAAGACCGAATTGCAAGAGAGAAAATTTGTATAAGCTCCAAATGTTTGAAGGTAATAAGGACATTGCAATTTTTGTCGGTTATGGCTACCTAAATGAAATTTAAATACTCGGTTTTCAAAGGTGAAAAGGGAAATCTGCAAATGATCTTCGATAAAAACTCCGAAAATAGAAGCTAATCAGCTAAGTGTAATTCAATTGTTAGCCCGTGGGAAAAGAAAACTAGAAATTGTGCCCATTGGCTAAATAAGGAACCCGGGCTAAAAACAAAGTTATATGTGATTCCAAAAAAAGGGAGAGCAAAACCATAAACGATGCAACAAAGAAAATATACTCACCTACCATATTGCAGAAACCAACGTTTCTATAAAATAAAAAATCTTCCAAAATACTATATTTTGTTCTTTGATTCAGTTAAGAAAATAATGTTATGTTGGACAAAAGCTTAATTTATTTCCATTGTTGAAAAAAAAAAACTGCAATATATAAAAGTTAACAATTACTTTTTACTAAGTAAAAAAGCATCGGACTGAATCTCAATCTATGGTACAACCAAAGACGCTTACAACTCCAATAAGAGAAAACAACACTTGTAACCAGACATCTGTTAGGGAAAAACAATAAATATGCAACATAAACTGTTGTAAATGTATTGCAGAAAGGTATTTGTAAAGATTTTGCAAAAACAGACTATGTCAATTATACAACAGAAAACAGTTTGTAAATAGTTTGCCAAAAACCGTGTCAATTTATATTTCAAAAACCGTTTTGTAAATAGTTTGCAAAAACTAAGTTTACTTATGCAACAGAAAACCAATGCAAAATTTCTACCAAAACTTGTATGCAAAGATTTTGAGAAAAACTATTATAAAGATTCAGTAATACATACAGTACATTTTTATTTGTCCGAGTTCAGTATTTTGATCTGTTTCTTTGAAACAATATTGCTCCCTCTATGTCGTAAAAGGTTGATAAGCAACTGTTTCCCAAGATAAAACGGACCTGCTTTACAAAACTGCGTTGGAATTTGCAGAGCCTGATGAACTCAAGAGAGTAATTAAGAACAAATTTTGACAAGAAAGAAGAAGAGTAGATTGCAGAAGAGAAAATTAAAAACTTTGTTATGTCTGCCTCATCCTACACCTATATATATATATATATATATATATATTATATATATATATATATATATATATATATATATATATATATATATATATATATAGGTGTAGGAATGTCGGTTTAATGGTTGTAACACTTAAAAAAGTTGCGACCCCTTAATTAAGTAATGCGACCGTTTTTATGACTGTTTCCGTTTAAATTCAAGCGGAAATAAAATGTTTGATCTGAGTAGTTAACACAGCCTATTGCTACTACCACTTGACAATTGCAAATTGTTAAGTGCCTCTAATACGCCTAAACGTCCATTCGTCCACGCCACGGATGTAGGTTAGGGCACGAGAGCGTACGCTTGAGCGTGTGATGTGCGTTACACCACTCGCTAAGATTACTTTTTTCTTTTATGTATCTCTTGTCTCGTGAGAACTATAATAATGTCCTCATCTTAGTATATAACTATATAATATTTATTACATACTAGCACGTGGAACTATACATATTCCAAGACATTTAATACATAAATACTTATTCATTTCCAACAATCCCCTACATGAATGAGTATTTCCTTATTTTTTCTTAATTCAACGAAATATTATCGCGTCGATTAAAGTATCACAAAGGCTTTGAACTTTCCTAGTGATTATCTATTTGACTTACTAGCGAACCAGTAGACTTGTTTGTCCTTAAACTGCAAGCTTTTTGTATATGTTTGTATTCATAGATAACACACAATAATATTTCTTATTTTCTTTGGTTTTGTGTTTGTGTTCGGTTTTGCCATAAATACCAGCTTGGTCTTATGAGTGTTTAGAGAATTTTTGGCCCTTGGTAATTCTCCTTGAAGCGGAGCCTTCAAACTCACGTAGACGATTCTATAAAGTGTATCCCACGATACACCACTTGGTTCTCTTTTTAACCAAGTATAGACATCATTAAAAGCTAAGATTATCCTATCCTCTGGCGGTTCATGCACTGACTTATCATAGGAATAATTTGAATGTTAACAGTGTCGCAAAGTTTATCCTCAACATAGTTGTCCCTTAGAACCTAGTTCTTGGAATCTCCAATCTCCCAGGTGGATTGAATGACTTGACTGTGTTTCCCTAGAAAACCATGATTTTGTAGATATAGGATTTCCGTAGAGCGGCAGACCATAAAATGATTTTGATTTTTCTGTTTGATGAGTACGTTTTCATATTTCAAAGAATGAGGCGTTTTTCCATAAGATAGCCTAGGAAAATCGAACGATGAAGATCAACCATCATGGCTTCGAAAGAGCTATAAATGATACAAACTACGATGATGTTAAGGGTTTATTGCATCATCCTAAGAATAAGTCCCGTAGAAGTTTAATTTAATGTGTCATTCGCCTATATTATTTCTCATTCCTGTTTTTTAATTGCTTAATTATTGTATCATTTTTTATATTATTTTTAATGAATTATTATTTTAATAATAATTGGAATTGATTAACACTTAATTTGACAACAACCAAATTTAGGTGAAATAGTATAATGAAAAACGCAATGGTAAAGACGAATCTTATGAATCTTTAATGGCACTTTACCCCAACGCAAATCGTGTTATCCTTAGCAACACAAAATAACATATCAAATTTTTTTTTCCTCCAACCTAATTTCAGATATAAAAAATGCATTCCTTTTTTGTTTTATGCTCCTTTCGTGATTTATTAAAATACCCTTTTCATTTATTTCTCTTCATTGTGTAAGCATCCGTATTTTATAACTCTTATAACAATTAAACCAAAATAAATCAATATAATGTATGTACATTATAAAGAACATAACAAGAAACCTAGCTGCAATTATCGTCTCTTGACATCACCTAACGGTCGACCTCCCCTTATAGGACAATCTACCTAGCGATCAACCCCTATAGAGGAGAGGCGATCGACCACCCACATATTCTAGGCATGGTAGATTTGTTTCACAGTCTTTGTTTTAATTTCAATAAGCAGGATTTATTTCTGTTTTATCTTTTATCCCCTTCTTCTATATACACAAAAAAGACTTTGAATTCAAATTTGGAATATTCTTTTATGTCAATTTTATTTGTACCCATTCTATACTTATCCAATTTAGATTCAAATACAGATTTGTACGTTTATTTATTTTTAGTTCAAAATTTGTTCTACTCATATCTTTTTAATACAAACTACGTTTTCAACAAAAAAAACATAAAAACATATCAAAATATCATCATGAACACGATGGCAATACTTTCGTAACCAAATTCCTATGTGTTATATATATATATATATATTTGGCTTAATATAATTAATATTTAATTTCTATTATTTTAATTTTTTATGTCTAATTATGATGTATTTTATGGTATGCTACAGAGCACAACACGGCGAATATGACGTTCAAAGCTTGGCATTGGTTCATCACTTCGAGTCCATCACTGGGCAATAATCACATGGGTGTGATCTGACCACCCACAAACCAACTCGATCCTCGAACAAATGACAAGTCCAAGTGTAAAAAAACTCATGACTTGAGTGTCCGACCATCAACCCTTAGTCTTTGCACTTGGAGGAAACTACTTCATCTTAAGTAAATGTGATACTGATCATTCACTTGGCCAACTCTGATCCTCAAAACTTGGATTTGAGCATAAACAAAAGAACAAACGACACCCTGGAATCCAACCCGAACGAAACAGTGGGAAAGCACAAAGGACGAACCGAGGACGTCTATCACTAAAACATGAATCAATAACTGGTTAGCATAAAGGGTTGATTATGATGCTTAACTCTATGCTCCTCACAACTAAGGATCATGACTATAAGGAGGTTCTGAGAGTGGAGGTCCTAACCCTGAATTCTACATGACTTGAGATTAATGACTGAAAGGAGATCTCGAGAGTGAAGTCTTGAATGACTAACTCCAAGTTTAACTATGATGACGAGTTACGACTCACAAGTACAGTTAATAGAAAGTGTACAAAAACTAGAACACTTAGACAAAATATACATAAAATAAAAAATAGAAACTTTTATTTATAATCAACGATTATCATACAAGTATTATCGTCGACCAAAAATCAAGGGTCGCGCTCGCGCATTTGGAAAAAGTGAAAAATATACTCAACTAAGAGGTCATTTCAAAGAATCGGCCTTCTTATTTCCACTAGACTTCTTCCTCAACAATTTTTTCTTGGCATCGCTTCTCTTCCTCTTCCAACTGCTTTCACTTTCGTCGACACCTTTCTTTTCCTTTGTTGGAGTTGATCTAGGCGGAGTCTAATCTCAAATTCCTTTGCTGGATCAAGATTAGGTGATTTTTCAGCATCATTGGAAATCTCCGTAATTTAACCTTTCTCACCCTTAGAAGGGATTGCTTTCAAAGGTGTAGGATCAATCACTTTTTCTATTAAAACCAGTGCCTTCTCATCTTCTACCTTTGCCTCCTTTGCCTCAGATTCCTTTATGGCAAGTCAGTCTAGTTGTTGTTTAGTTAATTCTTGCATGCTCGGCCCACCAGTCTCTCCACCAACTCCATTGTTATCTATCTCTCCTTGTTCCAACTCCTTTCCAAACTTCATCATCGATGATATGTCCCTCTTCTTCGCTCTCATCAAGTCATCATAGGAGGTTTCATCGCAGGTTATACCATTGTTATATGCTAGATGTAAGGGCACAAAAGGTTTTCGTAAGTTGGAATCATGGGAATGGAAACCGATATTTGCATTTTGAATGTACCTATAGTGAAAAGATGAAGCAACATTAGTCTTCGTCTATTTTCCGATGACTCGGAGGGAAGCTAAACGAATTCTTCACAAGCCTTAATCATCTTCTTTAAAGCCAAAGAGGAAGAAGATATAGGTTTGGCTTCTTGTCCAGAGCTTTCCTAGAAGTTGTGCCTTCAGGGATTAGCGATATGTATGTTCCAACACCCAAACTAGGATTCTCACGGTCGTATCTCAGATCGATGACGATTAGTTTAGAAGCACCACACAAAGCTACAGATGGATGACTACGACAGGGAAGCACTCTCATGTATAGATGTTGGTCCTCTGGATTAACAATATGAGCCGCAATGACGCTTTTGGTTATGATCGACTACCCTTTCTTAGAGCCTCTACGGCTGCAATTTCTGTGTGTGCATCCTCTTTTAATCGGCATTGCTCTTCTTCCAAAATTTGAGGCATGTCTCCCTTCAGATACATAACCGCCAATGCTTCTTCGTCAACTTCCTCGATGTCTAAAGGGGTAACCTCATCATCAACAAACCGCTTCCATGCCAAAGTGAAAACCCTTTCGTACTTGCTTATCCATGCGAGATTGTAGTAGAGGATTACTTTAGCATAAAATACCAAGATTGCAGAATCGAGTTTTAGTTTACTCTTAGTTTCAGCATCTCAAGCATGGGTCCTAAGTTCTACAAGATGGCTTGCTCAAGCATAAGTGTGTTTGATTCCTCTACCGCTAGTTTAGCTTTCCGAGCCTCTTTCAGTTCGGCCTTGTGGCCTCTCTCTTTTCTTAGCACTTCTGTTTCTTTCTTTAATCGCTCAGTTCCAAGAAGCTCTTTCTACAATCGTTCATTCTCCTCAGTAAGAGATTTGTTATCCTTCTCAACACTTGCTATCTTGAAGGAGTGGAAGAGCAATTACTCTTTGAACTTCTCTCAAGCCTGGGTTGCCGCCTCGGCCACATCTGCAAAAAAATTATTGGTCCTTTCCAGTTTCTTTCCAAATTTATTAATTTCAGCTTCCGCCACTTACATATAGTCTTGATCTATTCCAACTTCGTGTATCAAGTCTCCAATTTTTTCATTCTTCTTCATCAATGTGTCGAATAGTTTCTTAGCATATCCCATCGTTATCCTGTATTGATTATAAGAATTGAATACCTTGTTATAAGTCTCTTTATCAATATGTCCCAGGATCGGGTGCATATGAGGCATACAAACCATTTCATTAAAATATAATCTTGGGAATGTAGACTCAAGATACTCTTTGTATTATTGGGCAATATGTTACAACTTGAGCTTGAGTTCCTTTTCCACTCTTTTTTTTTCTTTCACCTCCATCCTGGTTTTTTCACTATCTCTATACCTCCGCAAGGCTGACTTCTACTCATATCTTCGGGCAACGGTGGTGGAGGCAACGATCTTGTGGAAGGAGGCGAGAGAACAACAAATTACGCCATACTATTGGAATATGATCTTTTATCATGTTCGTTTGGTTTAACACTAACTAATGGAGACCGTGAATGAGAAGCATATTCATCTCTTCAGTAGTGAATGCGTCTATAGTCGTACTTCCTCTTTTGGTGGGAGTGAGACCCTTCTGAATCACCAAATGATCCATCAATATCAATTTTCCTAGGCAGAGGCTTCCCTGACTTCCATCTCGACAACGATCTTTGTCTCCTTCACTGTCTCTATCGTTATTTCGCTCTCTGTCTCATTCCTTATTTCCTTCTAGAACCATTGTACCTATACAAAACTAAACTCAAGTTAGAGGTAATCAGTTAACACATGAGTAAGTGTTATGTCATGTAATGTTAATGAGTGTGTGTCCTAGTGTCCCTTAAACAAACCAATTTTCTATTTACTCGTGGGAGTTATCTCCTCGATGCACGAAGGAGCCAAAGCTATTTGGGAGCTTGGAAGTAGGCTCTCCATATTAGCCTCACCAAATCTAAATAATGACGTTTCTAGCGGTATTTTATCCAAGTCTTTAAATTTCCCTTTCACCTCCATTGGCATAGTCATCTCAGTTGTTGCTATAGGGATATTGATTTCGTAGCTTCACATATCCGAGTCATTTTTGATCGAGAAGGAATCAAATGAGATGGAAGACCCTCTTCATCTTTTTGTTTCCTCTTTAATGCAACATCTTCACCTTCAATCTCCTCTTAAGATCCGGCTACTTCCTCCCCGACTAGGGATAAGCCCGAATGCAAGATAATAGGGACATATCCTTCATCTCCATCTCGTTCCTCTACTGCTATCTCCTTATCGTCTCAACAACTAATGGAATGACCTTCATATGATATATCTAATGTGTGAATGAGATAGTCCAAGATCAAGGTTTGTGAAAAACTACTCTCACATCTCTCAAGGTTAAAATATTGTCCAAGTACTCTTGGCCTGACGTCCTTGGTGGATTGCATGTACAATTCAGATTTCATGTTCGTCTAGAGCTTATGACTTGGTTAACTTGAAGATGCTGCGAATGAGTTTTAAGAGTATAACAACCCGGAATCTAACCATTAAGTTTAAACATTTAAATTGTTTTTAAATGTTGATTTAGGAATTTAAAATACTCGAATTATATAATTTTGAATATTAATTCAATTTGAATAATAAATTTAATTCTGAAATAGTTGAAATAAGTTGGATTTGCAAAGTATGAATTGGACAACATAAAAGTATTTATTTAATTTTATATTTAAATTATAATAAGAAATTCATTTATTAAATAAAGTTAAAAAGTACAATTTATATTTAATTAAAAACGAGCTCGCAGCGTCGTAGTAGTTCGTAGTTTACAATTTGAACTTTAGTTGAGTATACAAAATTCAATATAAGTCGGAATTTTTTGAAACAAGAATCATTCGGATCTATTGGATTATAGTTTTCTAATAAATGAGAAAAATCTAGATTTCATATTATATATTTTGAGTTATCTAAAAATCAAATTTTTAAAAAGCCGCCATAGAATCGTTTATGAACCATAACGATTAATTAATAAAATAAAAGGAATTTTTAATAAATTGAATATCGATATAACTTGGAATTTAAAATCGAGTTAAGATGGTTAAAGCTATATAATTATGCTTGAATGTATATGATATATAATTTATTATCAATGAATTTGTTTGTTTTGAAATCATTTATATTTTATCGATTTAATATAGAACTTAAGAACAACCAATCATCAAATGATTTCGGATTTCAATAAAACTAATTTTATAAAATCCATAAAGTTAATTTTTGCTAGATTTCAAGTTTCATGTCAATTAGAGTTATTTCGTGATCGTGCACAGTATAAACGCATATCAAATAACCGTTTGAAATTAAAATAATGATTTTACAAAACAGACTTGGAATTCGACGAAACCAGTTCCATCATGTCCAGAATATTAAGTTATTGTGTGATTTCCAATTACGTCACGATCGAAGTTCGTATAGGTTCGTATGAATTATAAACATCAAACGTTACATGCTAAGAAAAATCATTAGTCACTTTCACTAAATCAAAAATATCCCTGTAAAAATCTTACATGTATCTTATCCTACTCCACACTATCATTACAGTGAGATTCTCGTTCCCCTTAAGTCAATAACTTCGACTACATTCATCTATAAAAAACCCAAATACCCATTGTTTTCAATCCATCCAAAACACTAAAAACCAGTAACAATTTATGGGAGGTTCCAATTAAAAAGGTTGTAGGGAATTGTGAGGGCGACACTCTGGTGGAGTTTGGGGGTGGTGTGATTGCCTCAAGCGATCAAAAAAGGGGTTTGACTAGTGAAGTACTGTTTTCGATTTTATGGAAAATTCCGATGGCATGGTTAATCTATGGGTCATGGGGCCTGAAGGTCAGAAAGATGGAGGCGGAGGTGTTGGAGCTAATCCGGTCATCAACGATGGATGGTGGAGGCCGGTAGGACGTTTAGAACCTGGATGAGTTGTTTTTGGGTTGTTATTGATTTTTAATTGATTGTGGCGTTTGTGGTGGTTGTTAGGTGCATGTGTTAACTGAGGAGTTAGAGAGAGGAAGGAGGTCGAGCGAATAGTGGTAGTGGCAAGGCTCTCGATGGTTGGTGGTGGGTGTTGTGTTGAGTTGAACGGAAAAGACCTCTCTTCATCATCTGGCGGTCCACGACAGCCAGAGGGTCGAGGGTGTGGGTGATAGGAGGCTGGTTGGTAGGCGAGGCAGCAACTGGTCAGGGTGGGTTTCCGGTGGACCCCGGCGTTGGCAATGGTGATGTAAAAAAAAGTTGAGTTTTTTCGACTTTAGCTGGATTAGGGGATCGGGATGTAGCCGCGGTTAAGGAAGATTAAGGACAGAGTTAATTAAACTTAATCAGGTAATTAAGAATTAATGATGTCATTAGTAAATATAATTTATTTTAATTCGATTAAAAAATTGTAACGTCTATAATTATATCATACGTTATCAAAATTCCATTAAACAAGTCACGTTAGGATCATATGGACGAAGACAACACAATCAAGCTGTTTTGGTTGGAATTTGAAGCAACTGGAATTTTGTTTAATTTCAAACGATCATTTAAAATTAAATGGAACAAAGCGACATCGTCAAATCAAAAAAATTGTGAGTTAACCTGAAACGACCCAAACTCGCCCTTTTGGGTAAGCCCGGATTGAGTTAAGAACACGACAAATCAGAACACAAATAAAAGAATATTTCATTGCTTATTTCAACAATTTACATCAGAGTACAAGAATATAACAGAGTATAAATAAATATTACACATTGAAATATATCAGAGATTAAATACATTAGTAGCGGAAAATAATACAAAACACAACTAAAAGAAATACACGAATACATAGCGTTCCGAATATAGCTCCAGCTGTAAACCAGGATTCTGTGAATACAATATCTGCAAAATCAAAACTACTATCTGCCTGTGTGGAAAATAGGGGCACCCAGAGTTTAAGTTAAAACAACAAACTCCAGGTCAGTCATGTGACTGGTGTAAGAACTAAAACAGTTATTTAAAACTTTTTTTAAAGTTAAGTAAATCAAGGGACCACGTCGTATAACACGGAATGTGTTTCCTCCCAAGAATACCAGTGCATAAAACAAACAGGGCAATGCTTTTTGGAAAAATGAAGCTATTATAAGACTCAAGCCCCGTCAGACAATGCAACGCAAGACGGAGGATAGAGTTTTACCTTATAATAGCCAAACATGCTTGATACATTTAAAACAAATCATTTGATACTGTAATAGGTGTATAGTGTCAAAACAACTTCAAATATAAATGTATCAATCATAGACGGCATAGTATCCCATGCTACTATAACGCCAATACTAGGCTCTACAATCAAAACTGAAATGTCCTGTATTGGAAATTGGATTTCCGTCATAAGTCTAGGCAAGGGATGTACTCCTAACCACTTTGAGACACTCTAGCAAATGCCTCGGGACTACACACTCTGGATAACCCCTAGATCCTCCAAGGCCGTTCCACACTTACGTTTGTGGATTAGTTATTCCTAAACACGCATTTCCCGGTCCTATAAGACCTATATCCATCGGCTTTGTAGTAACCGATATATCCGAGGCGCCTCGCAATCCAATAACCACATAGGTAAAAATAATAAATGTATGGGCTCCATACCGTGACACCACCCACAACTAGAAAGAAACGTCATGTCCTCCTTGGGTCCCTTATCCCGTTTTTGACTCATATCGAGGTGTGAGGCTCGCGAATTAACGCTATACACAAAGCTGCTATATTAAAGTCGTGCTTTGATCATCAACCACAAGACTCTGCTTTCAAAAGAAGCCTTGATCATTTGCATCTCAGCATGCCACACAGGAAATTCACGTCGTGCAACTGATGTCTATCGATATATAACCTCTGAGCTCGTACGTCTCAGAGAAGGGCGTTAAGCAAGAGAACAAATTCTCCGCTGCCAAACAGATATATATTTAATAGAGATCAATCAACACAGAATAAAATCCAATGTCAGACACACATCCATTTACAAGTTCGTTCTGGGTCTAAACGAAACCGGATGCACCTTATTCCTGGTCCCATATATCCAATACAGGAGAGAGGTCCTCTCATATCCGGTCGATCTCCAAGTACGTCTGGATGATCACCACTTATTACGTCGTCTTCGATGTACGGCCCAATTAAGACATTAGTAATCATCCAAATGATGTGAAGACCTCCGGTCTTCAACCACCGTCTTCATCGTCGACTTATCGTCGAATCAGTTATTCAGAATGGGTATAAACCCGGCCTTTCCGAATAACTCGCGTATATTATAAACAAGTGCTAT
This sequence comes from Allium sativum, assembly GCA_030737875.1. Taxonomy (NCBI): domain Eukaryota; kingdom Viridiplantae; phylum Streptophyta; class Magnoliopsida; order Asparagales; family Amaryllidaceae; genus Allium; species Allium sativum. The sequence continues at coordinate 239,426,605 of CM060912.1, forward strand.
AAAAACACAACACACGCCTCATTCCAATTGAGAATATTCTTTTATTTAAATATTCATATCCATTGGGAAATGTTCCCATTAATTTTATCAAATATAAATTATTTAAATTTATTCTCTAATCTTCCTTTGGATATCATTTCAAACCAAATTAAGGTTTATCCAAATTAGTCGGGATTAGCGAACCTTATCGAAGTAATCATTTGTTTAATTTCTCAATCCCAACCTATTCATCCCATGGAGCAAAACTGGTAATACTCCATATCCAACACCCATGGTGTTATCGGTAAAATTAATTACCATTTCACGTTCAAATCTAATTAAAGATTTAACTATCACTTGGAGCAAAACTGGTGATACTCCGTTCTCGATCATTTCATGAATTCGGTAAATTTAATTATCCCATTCACATTCCAATCTAATTAAAGATTCATTAAAACTCTAGTTCAGTTTTAATCTCAAAAATCATTACTTAATGATTTTTCAAAGTTAAAAAATTATTTTTATCTTTTACTGGGTTAAAGAACTAATGTCATTTAAAACACCGTTCACGATAAACCCAAAATCTCATTCCATTAATTATGGAATATTCACGGAAAACAGATCATTATATATAATCGATATAAACTTCTCTATCCAACCAATAATATAAGAAGAATAACGGCAAAGCCTTTTAAATTCCATTTATAGTAACAGTCTTCCTCCATAGAAGATCACTTCGATTATTACCAAATCGAATTCCATTCCATTCCAATTTATTTATTAAATTCGAAAACTTTACTTTGGAAAATCCCCCGTTAAATCTTAATAAAAAGATCTATAAATTACAATTCACTTTTAATCGGGTTAAAGAAAAAGTGGTATTTAAAACATCATTCATGATAAACCCAAAAATCCAATTCTTTCATTCAATTCCAATTAAATGTTAATTAATTGGAAAACTTCTCTAAATCTTAATTAAAAGATTTATTCTTTTCTCAACTGGGTTTAAGAACAGTGTCACTAAAAACACCGTTCACGACAAACCCAAAATCCCATTTAAATACAAGGTTCTAAATAGAATTATATCAGCTTATATTCAATATCAAATTCTGAAACCAACAAATATCGTATTGGAAATAACGATATAAATATATCTTCCAAATTTCCATAACAATATCCGTATAATCAAAATGATTGTATTATAATACTAGTTGATAACTAGTTCATTTCGATAAACATATTTTTATCTTTTCAAATATGGAATTTTTCATCCCAATTCTTTCCAAATCATTTATTATGATTTTACACAAATTATCAATATTTTTAACAATTTTATCAAGGCACTTTCAGTCGATTTCCATAAATGGTCATCGAACTGCACTTACAGCGACCTTTCCCAAATTTGATTTGGACATAATTCCAAACCCAACCGTTAGATTTCAAATCTCTTATACTCGTTGGAAACTCTTTTCGATACGAACCCAACGGTTCCGGTTTTAGGAGAATCCGACGATCGGATCTCCCATAATGTCCATTCGAAGTCAATGGTCGAAATTCGCGTACTACCGCGGCGCGACGCGTTCTATTCAGGCCATTAAATATATATAATATATATTATATATATTTCGTCGATTTGCATTTAAAACGTATTTTATAAATTCGTTTTAAAATGATTCTAACTTCGTTTTGAATTTTAAATAAAAATTGAATTTTCCTTAACATTATAGTATATAAATGATAATATTTTCGAAATATCAGATTTTGCAATCATTTCCTTTGTGATATGCATTATAAAAATGAATAAAATTGATATAAATATCGTTCACGTCAAAATGACTTTAATCTAAACAACACGGCTTCATATATTTCAATATTTTCATGTCCATCCCAAATCAGACATCAAAATTATATTTTGATTCATTACTGAATATTATTTTAAAATATTATTTATTTTATAATATTCATTATTCGTCATTTTAAAATATTCATCAATATAAAATATTCGTAAATTTAAAATATTCGTTCTTTCCGAATTGGAATCAGAAACAGTCAATTACCATATAATTTTATTTATATGGATTTAATACACACATGGACACAACAATAATCAAACACAGTCAACCATCAACCAGAGTGCATTACACAACTGCATAAGCATTAAATATAAATAATCAATACTTAAAACAGTCTGTCAACCCATCGATTGACATACAACTAAACAATTGGGATTAGTGTATGTCAAATATCATCCCAATACCCGTATGGAGTTTCAATCAACACACACGGATTTTATTTGTGCAGTTGGGCAATGTGTAAAATATATCATCCCAATCAATATCAGTCAAATGTGTGTACATAAAAAAATCGTCTGATTTGTATATGAATATTTATTTTCATTCATATACTCGTTAAAAGTTATATTTTTAACGATAAAATTTTTATTTCAACATATGAATATTTTATACAGTTCATTTATACAATAAAAATGATATTTTTATTATTCAAATACTTTATTCACCACATGAATAATTTATTTTCCATTTCACAATCAATTTCCACCACACAACACAATCAAACAAGTCGTCCATGGTCTGCGGACGACGATGTCAGGAGCTACTAAGCCCCGTCTACAACCTAGTACATATTTAACTAGAAAATAAATTTGAATGAGAAGTTCTCACCTTTTGTTTGCTCTCCGTCTATCTTTATGGGATGGTCTGGGTTCCGTTTTGATTTCAGTCTGTTCCATCACCATCTATTTTACGCAGTTGGTATTAAAAATCACATTTTTAATACAGTGCTAGTTATTTAAAAATCACATTTTTATTCTGCTACTATATAAATAAAAATCACATTTTTATATCGCTATACTATATATAAAAATCATATTTTTATATAGCTACATATGTAAAAATCATATTTTTATATTTTTAAAACCATGCTATTTTAAAAAAAAATCATATTTTTATATTTTAAAAATCATTGCTATTTATATTTTAAAACAATACTATTTTTATTTTTTAAAAACAATGCTAATTTTATTTTTTTTAAACAATGCTAATTTTATTTTTTAAAAATAATGCTAATTTTATTTTTTTAAAACAATGCTAATTTTATTTTTAAAACAATATGATTTTATATTTAAAAATAACATGATTTTATATTTAAAAACAATATGATTTTTATATTTAAAAACAATATGATTTATATATTTAAAACCATATTTTTTTATATAGTGTATATTTATAAAAATCGGATATATTAATTTTAATTTTTTTCTAAACCTAATATGATAAATAAATAAAAAATTACCTTCATCGTTCTTCTCCGTTAAATGCCTGGACCCTCGTCGAAAATTAGGTTTGGAATTTCTGCACCATCGCCTACCTGTACCTCGATCGCCATAGCCCCCGTCGTCGACCATGAAGCCGCCTCCTTGCGCCCAGAGTTTGGTGCAGCTCGCACCTCGGTGGTGCCTCAAAATGCAACCAAAGGCGGTGGTTTTGAGCAGCAATTGCTCTCGATTTAGCACACTAGAGGTGATCATCACCGCTGGTTGTCTAGATCTAGGCGAGTTCTTCGATTTTGCTTTGGAAGCTTGGAATTTCATTGTACAGATCTTAAGAAAATGGGAGGGATCGATCTGAGAAAATTCCGCGATGAATTCGTGGTAGTGGCGGCTCAGAACGATGGAAAGAGGGGTTGGCTTAGGGTTTGACCGGCCAATGGGGTATTTATAATTTTATTTATTTAATTTAATTTGTTTTAAAAGCTAAAATCATCACGAACTCCAAATTAAACCCAATGACTATCGCCCCTAGCTAAATACCCCCGTTCCGGACACAATGAAATAAGTTTCGTAAGCCAACGCGACTGTTTAAACCAGTTTCCGTTAAAATTAAAATATAAATCACTATATATTGAATTTAAACGTACATTTTAATTTACTGGGGCCACATACTGACTCCTAAAATTCTCAAAAAATAAATCTAGCTATGTTTTGACGATACGGTCCTAGCAAAATTAATTTCGACGAATTTGAAGACCGTTTGAAAAATGGCCATTTTCTGGTCGATCCAATTCAACTGAAATTGATAAAAACACGTTTTCTTTTGCCATGCCCACATATTAATTCCAAAAATTATGAAAATTGGAATCTAGCAATAATTTGACATTCCGGATCTAACAAAAGTGGTCTCGTCAAATACGGATGTCGTTTGCAAAATCGCCATTTTAAGGGCCATATATTATATAAAATTCCATAGCGACTATTCTGAATTTTCAACTGGATATAACTTTTTATTCCCGTTATGAAATTTTGATTTTTCACATTCATTGGAAAGATATTTTCGAACAGATTCTAATATTTCTAGTTTTACCAGAATCCGGTTTATTTTGAATCCTGTACATTCATTTGAAATTTAAAATCGACTTTTCAAACTGCCGCGCCATTTTCGATTCCTTTTATAATTAAAATAAATATTTATATTCTAGCTTTGATTCAAATAAATTTATATGTTCTAATTCTATTCAAAATAAATTTCTAGTCGTTATTATTTAAAATAAACCATTTTAAATATTAAAAATTCATTTTAAATTTTCAAAATTCATTAAAATAGCCAAAATAAAAAATTTAAATTGGTTTTAATTTTCCGTGCTGTTATAGTCTCCCCTACTTAAAAGCTTTTCGTCCTCGAAAAGGAACAGAGCTAAACGTTGTTTAACTAACCAACTCAACTTTCAGTTTGGCTTTCATTCTTCAACATTTCAGTTTCTAAGAATTTTCAATTTTTTCAAAAATTTGGCTAATACCCTATATTTTCGAAAAATTTCGCCATAACCTCCTTTGTACGGGGAGACATTTAAAACCGCCACTAGCCACGAAGGGCCCTCATCATCCAAAAAGAAAAAGAAAAAGCTAAGCAGCCAGCCAATCGGCTCATAAAATCATCTGGTCCCAAGAAATATAGTAAACATGTACCTATTTGTCGGGCATACAATTTTATTCCTCCGCTTAGCTTCCCTGCTATGACCTGTTCAATGTATGTACATGTATATGCATGCAATTTCAATCAATTTTCAATTCGGTTCAATATTTGACTTAATTTGGCTAAATTTACCTTTCATTCACATGTTGGTTTTATTAGTTAACAAATAATCAAACAGCGGAAACCAGCAATCAATTAGTTGATTAAACTTTTCAAATTCATAACTTTGATATATATATATATATATATATACAAAGTCATGTTTTTTATGCCAATTTACAACAGTAACCCTATCTAGTTTTGGTTCTCACACCAGCCAGTTGGAAATATATAGATATCCCGCTTTCGAAACTCGAACATAAACTCTGATGATGAGTACTCAAACATCGGAATCATCTTCGGGCTACTAGAGTGTGATTCTATATCTATCCAGTATATTAAAACTTCGAATATACGGTTGCAAGGTGTATATGCAAATTCTTTATATACTCGATTGTCCAAAAGTCAATATAAAAATAATATTCAAATACGTATAAAATGGTTTAAATTTTCAAAGCAAAATTTGTTTTCATTTTTATTTTAAAAATAACACTCTTCGGACTCATTCTAGGATACTACTGATCCCATCTCTAACGAGTCATTCTTACTGGATATTACTAGTCCAATCTCTGATGAATTCTTTCGTTTGGTTCTAATGTGCCTTGTTCTTGAGCTCTGTAAACCAAAGCTACGATACCGCGATGAAACGACCCAAACTCGCCCTTTCGGGAAAGCCTGGATTGAGTTGAGAATATGGCAAATCAGAACACAAACAGAAGAACATTTCATTGCTTATTTCAATAATTTACATCAGAGTATAAATAAATATTACACACTGAAAAATATCATAGATTGAATACATTAGCAGCGGAAAATAGTACAAAACACAACTGAAAGAAATGCATGGATACAGAGCGTTCCGAATATAGCTCCAGTTGTAAACCAGGATCCTGTAAATATAATATCTGCAAAACCAAAAATACTAGCTGCTCGTGTGGAAAATAGGGGAACCTAGAGTTTAGGTTAAAACAATAAACCCCAGGTCAGTCATGTGACAGGTGTGAGAACTAAAATATTTATTTAAAACTTTATTTAAAGTTAAGTAAATCAAGGGACCACGCCGTATAACATGGAACGACTTTCCTCCCAAGAATGCCAGTGCATAAAACAAACAGCGCAATGCTTTTTGGAAAAATGAAGCTATTATAAGACTCAGGTCCCACCACACAATGCAACGCAAGCCGGAGGATAGAGTTTTACCTTATAATAGCCAAACATGCTTGGTACATTTAAAACAAATCATTTGATACTATAATAGGTGTATAGTGTCAAAACAGCTTCAAATATAAATGTATCAATCATAAACGGCATAGTATCCCATGCTACTATGTCGCCAATACTATGCTCTACAATCAAAACCGAAATGTTCCGTATTGGAAATTGGGTTTCTGTCATGAGTCTAGGCAAGGGATGTACTCCTAACCTCTTCGAGAAACTCTAGCAAATTCCTCGGGACTACACACTCTGGGCAACCCCTGGATCCTCCAAAGGTCGGTCCATACTTAAGTTTATGGATTAGTTATTCCTGAACACGCGTTTCCCAGTCCTATAGGACCTATATCCATCGGCTCCGCAGTAGCCGATATATCTGTGGCGCCTCGCAATCCAACAACCACATAGGTAAAAATAATAAATGCTTGGGCTCCATACCATGACACCACCTATAGCTAGAAAAAAACATCATGTCCTCTTTGGGTCCCTTATCTCGTTTTTGACTCATACTGAGGTGTGAGGCTCGGGAATTAATGTTATACACAAAGCTATACTATATTAAAGCCGTGCTTTGATCATCAACAATAAGACTCTTCTTTTCAACAGAAGCCTTGATCATTTGCATCTCAGCATGCCACACAGGCAATTCACGCCATGCGACTGATGTCTATCGATATATAACCTCTAAGCTCGTACGTCTCAGAGAAGAGCGTTAAGCAAGAGAATAAATTCTCCACCGCCAAATAGATATATATATATATATATATTTAAAAGAGATCAATCAACACAGAATAAAATCCAATGTCAGACACACATCCATTTACAATTTCGTTCTAGGTCTGAACGAAACTGGAGGCACATTATTCCTCGTCCCATATGTCCAATACAGGAGAGAGGTCCTCGCATATTCGGTCGATCTCTAAGTACATCTGGACGATCACAACTTATTACCTCGTCTTAGGTGCACAGCCCAATCAAGACATCAGTAATAATCCAAACGATGTGAAGACCTCCGGTCTTCGACCACCGTCTTCATCGTCGACTTATCGTCGAATCAGTTATTCAGAATGGGTATAAACCCGACCTTTCTGAATAACTCGCGTATATTATAAATAAATGCTATAAAAACACAACATACGCCTCATTCCAATTCAGAATATTCTTTTATTTAAATATTCATATCCTTTGGGAAATATTCCCATTAATTTTATCAAATATAAAAAGATTTATAAATTCCAAATCACACATCAACGTTAATCGGGTTAAAGAACAAGTGTTATTTAAAACATCGTTCATGATAAACCCAAAAATCCAATTCTTTCATTCAATTCCAATTAAATATTAATTAATTGGAAAACTTATCTAAATCTTAATTAAAAGATTTATTCTTTTCTCAACTGGGTTTAAGAACAGTGTTACTGAAGACACCATTCACGACAAACCCAAAATCCCATTTGATATTAAATACAAGGCTCTAAATAGAAATTATATCGGCTTATATTCAATATCAAATTCTGAAACCAACAAATATCGTATTGGAAATAACGATATAAATATATCTTCTACATTTCCATAACAAGATCCGTATAATCACGAAATCCAATATCGAAATATTTTGGAGATGATTTCAATTCAAATCCACTCCAATTCATATATAGGAAGTTCTGGTTATATTAAAACTCATTCTCAATCCAATTTATTCATTTAAAAATAATTGGATTATAATACTTGTTGATAACTAGTTCATTTCGATAAAAATATATTTTTATCTTTTCAAATATGGAATTTTTCATCCCAATTCTTTCCAACTCATTTATTATGATTTTACACAAATTATCAATATTTTTAACAATTTTATCAAGGCCCTTTCAGTCGATTTCCATAAACGGTCATTGAACTACACTTACAACGACCTTTTCCAAATTTGATTTAAACATAATTCCAAATCGAACCATTAGATTTCAAATCTCTTATATTCATTGTAAACTCTTTTCGATACGAACCCAGGGTTCCGGTTTTAGGAGAATCCGACGGTCGGATTTCCCATAATGTCCATTCGAAGTCAATGGTCGAAATTCGCAAACTACCGCAGCACGGCGCGTTCTATTCAGGCCATTAAATATACATAATATATATATTATATATATTTCATCGATTTCCATTTAAAACGTATTTTATAAATTCGTTTTAAAACGATTCTAACTTCATTTTCAATTTTAAATAAAAATTGAATTTTCCTTATCATTATAATATATAAATGATAATATTTTTAAAATATCAAATTTTGAAATCATTTCCTTTGAAATATTCATTATAAAAATGAATAAAATTGATATAAATATCGTTCACGTCAAAATGGCGTTAATCTAATCAACACGGCTTCATATATTTCAATATTTCCGTGTCCATCCCAAATCGGACATCAAAATTATATTTTGATGCATTACTAAATATTATTTTAAAATATTAGTTATTTTAAAATATTAGTTATTTTAAAATATTAGTTATTTTAAAATATTCATTATTCATCTTTTTCAAATATTCATCAATTTAAAATATTCGTTCTTTTCGAGTTGGAATCAGACACAGTCAATTACCATATAAATTTATTTATATGGATTTCATACACGCATGGACACAACAATAATCAAACACAGTCAACCATCATCTTGAGTGCATTACACAACTGCATAAGCGTTAAATATAAATAATCAACGCTTACAACAATCTGTTAACCCATCGATTGACATACAACTAAACAATTGTGATTAGTGTATGTCAAATATCATCCCAATACCCGTGTGGGGCTTCAATCAACATACACAGATTTTATTTATGCAGTTCGGCGATGTGTAAAATATATCGTCCCAATCAATATCAATCAAATGTGTATACATAAACAAATCGTCCGATTTGTAAATGAATATTTATTTTCATTCATATACTCATTAAAAATTATATTTTTAACAATAAAATATTTATTTCAACATATGAATATTTTATACAGTTCATTTATACAATAAAAATGATATTTTTATTATTCAAATATTTTATTCACCACATGAATATTTTATTTCCCATTTCACAATACAATCACAATCAATTTCCACCACGCAACACAATCAAACAAGTCGTCCATGGTCTGTAACGATGGTGTCAGGAGCTACTAAGTCCCGTCTACAACCTAGTACATATTTAACTAGAAAATAAATTTTAGTGAGAAAGTTCTCACCTTTGGTTTGCACTCCTTCTATCTTTATGGGACAGTTTGGATTCCGTTTTGATTTCAGTCTGTTGCATCGCCATCTGTTTCACACAGTTGATATTAAAAATCACATTTTTAATACAGTGCTATTTATTTAAAAATCACATTTTTATTCTACAACTATATAAATAAAATCACATTTTTATATCGCCATTCTGTATATAAAAATCATATTTTATATAGCTACATATATAAAGTTCATATTTTTATATTTTTAAAACCATGCTACTTTAAAAAAAAAAAATCATATTTTTATACTTTAAAAATCATTGCTATCTATATTTTAAAACAATACTATTTTTATTTTTTAAAACAATACTATTTTATTTTTTTAAACAATGCTAATTTTATTTTTTAAAAACAATGCTAATTTTATTTTTTAAAACCAATTCTAATTTTATTTTTAAAACAATTTGATTTTATATTTAAAAACCATATTTTTTATATAATGTATATTTATAAAAATCGGATATATTAATTTTAATTTTTTTAACCTAATATGATAAATAAATAAATAATTACCTTCATCGTTCTTCTCCGTTAAACGCCTGGACCCTCATCGAAAATAGGTTTGGAAATTTCTGCACCATCGACCACCTGTACCTCGATTGCCATAGCCCTCGTCGTCGACCATGAAGCTGCCTCCTTGCGCCCGGAGTTTGGTGCAGCTCGCACCTCGGTGATGGCTCGAAATTGCAGCAATGGCGGCGGTTTTGAGCACCAATTGCTCTCAATTTAGCACACTAAAGGTGATCATCACCGTTGGTTGTCTAGATCTAGGCAAGTTCTTCAATTTTGCTTTGGAAGCTTGGAATTTCATTGTACAGATCTTGAGAAAATGGGAGGGATCGATCTGACCAAATTCCACCGTGAATTCGAGGTAGTGGGGGCTCAGAACGATGGAAAGAGGGGTTGACTTAGGGTTTGACGGCCAATGGGGTATTTATAATTTTATTTACTTTATTTAATTCGTTTTGAAAGCTAAAATCATTACGAACTCCAAATCAAACCCAACGACTGTCGCCCCCAGCTAAATACCCCCATCCTGGACACAACGGAATACTTTTTGTAAGCCAACTCGACTGTTTCGATTAGTTTCCACCAAAATTAAAATATAAATCACTATATATTGAATTTAAACGTACATTTTAATTTACCGGGGCCACATAGTAACTCCTAAAATTCCTAAAAAATAAATCTAACTATGTTTTGATGATACGGTCCTAACATAACTAATTTCATCGAATTTGGAGACCGTTTGAAAAATGGCTATTTTTGGTCGATCCAATTCAATTGAAATTGACAAAACACGTTTTGTTTTGCTAAACCCACATATTAATTCCAAAAATTATGAAAATTGGAATCTAGCAATAATTTGACATTCTGGATCCAACAAAATTGGTCTCGTCGAAAATGGAGGTCGTTTGCAAAATCGCCATTTTTAAGGGCCATATATTATATAAAATTCCATTGCGACTATTCTGAATTTTCAAATGGACATAACTTTTTATTCCCATTATGAAATCTGTATTTTTCACATTCGTTGGAAAGATATTTACAAACAGATTATACTATTTCTGATTTTTCTAAAATCCGGTTTATTTTGAATCCTGTACATTCATTTGAAATTTGAAATCGAATTTTCAAACCACCATGCTATTTTCGATTCCTTTTATAATTAAAATAAATATTTATATTCTAACTTCAATTTAAATAAATTTATACGTTCTAATTCTATTCAAAATAAATTACTAGTCATTATTATTTAAAATAAATCATTTTAAATATTTAAACTTCATTAAAATAGCCAAAATAAAAGTTTTAAATTGGTTTTGATTTTTCGGGTTGTTACATAACCCTCATGCCTTCTAGAATCATATGTTGTGATTGAATTCATATATCTATAATTTATTATTATCAATATAAATTGGATGTTTGGATGCTTGGAGGTTTATTGTTTGATTTTTTATTGTCATTATTTACATTTCCGTTGATTAAATGATTTAGATTAGATTATTTATTTCATATGCATTATTATATAATATTATGAACTGTGATGCAGGGAAAAACAGGTTGGAGAGATCCAACTGGATTCCTCAGCATTTTGTGTGTTATTTATTTTCATATTGTTTATATATGAATAGTTTAACCCAAGTAACATTAAACCTTGTTTGGATGTTAATTGTTGAATTGGATATGATGGTTGAATTGAACTTGACATTAATGTTTATTAATCAATAGACAGTATTGGTAAAGTGATTGGCAACAGTTGGTCTAAAATCCTTTTTTTTAAGTTGTTGATTTACCGTCAAGCGAACTGACGAGATTTGAGTTAAAAATATATTTTTATAATTGAAATAAGATTTTGAAATATATTTTATTTAAATAAAATTTTTATAAATAAATCAATATTTTATAATTAGTTTTGTATAGTAATTATCAATGAATTATATAGTAAGTCGTATGTTTTATAAAGAATGAAGCCGATATTTGACCTGTGGCTAACAATTTGGAATAATTGTTTTGTGAAACAATTAAGCGATAATATTAGATTAAATATATTAATCTAAGAGGAAGAAGTAATTAAAATCAGTTAACAAGTTAACTGATGGTTTCAAGTTGAAGTCAACTGTTTTGATTGAAATTGGTTATTAGATTATTTTTCTTTAAGTAATCTAATGAAAATAGTTTAATGAATAGTTGTTTTAACTTAATAAGATTTCTTACGAGTGTAATTTACCTTCTAATTAACGATGTTTAAAGATTACTGGTAATCATTAATGTAGCTACTTATTGTTTAATAATTTTAATTTAAAAAATGATCAACTAACTTATTTTTAGTTAACAAGGAAGTAAACTACTTTTGCTACAATAAATGATGAAGTTAATAATTATTTTACTTAATATAATTAAAGTGATTACCTTTTTAAATGGAATTCATTTAAGGAGATAATCAAGTTCGAAATAAAACTTAATTAAAATTTGAAAAGTGTATTGTAAAGTGGTTTTCTCATAAACGCATGTTTTATAAACAAAGTTTATAAAAGAGGTTTAGAGCTAATGAGACGATTTTAAATCATTGTTTACTTAATAATTAAATTAAGTTGATAGAAGATTTTCAAATGCAAAGGCAAAGACGCTTATTAAGATTTTTGTAAAAGAATTGGGTAAAGAGATTTAAGGAACAAAAGTACAAAATAAAGTTATAAATGAAATGTAAACTAAGGGTTTGTGTTAGTAAGAGATTTACTTAAATGAATAAAGTATAATGGTTATATTAAAATGAGTGCTTTAAAATTTCATTAATGGTTTATAAATCCGTATTTTAAATAGATTACTTAAATGAGATTTGTTTACTATTAATATCATTTTGAGTTACAAAATTTTATTTGTCTTAAGATAACAACGTTGTTCGATCAAGGTCTGAGAGGTAAATAAAATATCCCAACTTGAACGACTTCGCTATTATACAAGGATGATACCAGTTTGTAATGATAAAAGACGCTGGGAATAGTTTATTATTTCATAAGAAAGACTGCAACTTCATTTTGCAAAGTTTAGAAATAAAAAGAGGTTTTGTGAATGTATAGCGATATTTTCAAAGTAAAAGAAATAAAAAGGGGTTTTGAGAATATGTTTGTTTTGAAGAAATAAGTATTGGTTATTGTTTCCAAAATAACGAAAACACGAGAGATTTGAGATAAGCATATAAAATCGATTTTTAAGGATTAATGAATTGGTTTTAACAAATAGTTTCAATTAAAAAGGGCCCGAGTTGCTGATGTACTTGATTGTACTGTCGTGATTTAATAGTGAAAAACCCGAGTATCAAATAAATATTCCTTTTGACTTTTGACCTGTTAATTCAAAGAGACCGGGATATGAACTAGACCCAAAACCACTTTAAACCAACTTTACGTTCAGAATTAACTTGAAATGATGCTTTCGAAGATAAAAGAATTGAAGACCGTAAATCTTCATAAAATGATAGATACATTTAAAATCTCCTCACTCCTTCTCCACTGCCGACATGCATAAAGTCGACGTGAAGAAAGTGTTGAGCGCCTTAATAACCACTGCGTCTTTCAATGTTCTATATATAGGTGATTCTCTCCTCTTCTATTGAGTCCAACGGACTCAACCTTGTCATGCCGACCATAGCCCCTGATTTAAATCAACAAAAGAGGCTGCTTAGCTAAAAAGGAGGAGAAAAAACGAATAAGGAAAAAGGAAGAAATGTTAATATTTTGAAAGGATGAGTGTGCGTGTGTGCATATATTCATATATATATATATATATATATACATATATATATGTGTGTGTGTGTGCGTGTGTGTGTATGTATATATACATACATATATATAACTTTATTTCTTAAACAAATTGCCATAGAATTTTTAGCACGTATGATCTCATAGCACATCAGATAGCCATTGAACTTGTCGATGCGCATCATCTATATGATAGTTTCATGCATTACAAATAAAAACTTCCTATTGCTTTTGAACTCTAACAAGTTTTTTTAATAAATAGAACACCTTTCAACATAAATGTCCAATTGAAGTACTATTTGATATTATACCAAACTACAAAGATTTTAAGGTATTTAGATATTTACACTTGCCTTTTTTAAAGACCTTGTAATACTTATAAACTTGACTTTAGATTATCACCATGTACATTTTTAGGTATGCAACTAACCATAAGATATACAAGTGTTTGGACAGCAATGAAAAATATATCCATATTTGGGTATGTTATATTCAATGAACACACATATATATATATACATCCTTTAAAAAAGACTAACATTAAAACTTCTGAAATATATAATGCAAAATTTTCCCTACCACCTATACTTGAACACTCTGAAGTGACCTCCCAAGCCCAAGAAAAAAGCGCCTCAGGATAATATTTGCCCAGGCATGTCAAGCTAAAGTGATCTACGTTCACAACTCACCATAATCCTAATTAGAACCAGGTCATGAAGAAAACGAATCGCTAAGAAATTCATGTCAAGTCCTATAGCAAGCAGTGATAAACAATCAAGCTCCCATCAAATGATAAATGCACCTTATTCATTAGATGTTCAACAAGAAGTCGCAAATGATACCACACATCAACAATCTTCTTTTGCAGCAATTAGACATCCTATGATAGTTAGAGAAATAAGTGATATGTTTAAACCAAAAGTATGCGGTGCACGCATCGAAGCAGAAAAACCCAGCACGCTTCATCAAGCAATGCAAAGTGAAAAATGAAAAGCTATTATGCATGTATATGATGCTTTACTAAGGAACTAGATATGGAGATTTAGTTTCTCCACCAAATCATAAAAACATCATAGAATGCAAATAGACGTACAAGTTAAAAATAAATGCAAATGGATCAATTTTAAAATACAAAGCTAGACTTGTAACGAAATAGTGTTCACATAGTAGAATGATTTGGTTTTAATGGAACTTTCTCACATGTTGTGAAACCTATTCCAATTGGAATAGTTCTTACAATTGTCTTACATAACAGTTGGAGCATTAAGCAACTAGTTATAAACAAACTTTTCTAAATAATGTTCTACAAGTGGATCTATACATGGGACGACCACATGGACTTGAACAGAAAGATAATGAAGAACTTGTATGAGAATTGAAAAAGCAATTTCCGTGAACAAGCACTAATATTTGCATTCACACTTGTCAACCAGTTTATCTCATCCCAACAATTTGGACATAACGACTAATTGTCATTTTAGGACGTTACATTATTTCCCACAGCAATTTAGTCATAACGGTTAATTGTTATTTTAGGACATTGCCTCATTTACATATGTTAACGTTACACTATTTCTTCTATATATATTAGCACTATTTTCATTTGTCAATGTACAAAATATTATTCTCTCAATCAATAATACAATCATGGTATCTTCTCATATTCTTGTTGTGGTATCAGAGCATATCCGCCGAGAGGCTTAACATCATACATAAAGTTTTTTTTCTGCCATACCCACTACAAGAAATTTGACCTTTACCTACCAATAATTTACCTACTAATAGATATGGGTAGGTGAAGAGAACCTTTATCTACCAATATTTAATGGTAAAAAAATTTGGTAGGTAAATATTGTTAATGTTATAAAATTATTGAAGGATGATTATCTACCAATAATTATAGGTAGGTAAAATGCATAATCTACACATATACATTAGAGGAAGTCTTTTTTTGTGATTAGCCCCTTCATTTTTCACATATCATTTTAAACTTCCATTAAAAATAATACTGAGTTGTGTGATGATGTGTCAAAAAAGTATATTCTAGCAATTTTTTTGAAATGAAGAATTCGTTTACATATGCTAGCAATGTTTTTTGTAAAATTATATTATTAAAGATTATTTTGAAATATGAAATAATTAATAACTTATGAATTGGTAAACAGTAATTATATTGTAAATAATTAATATTAAATAATCATTTGTTAATAATTTATCAAACATCGTTATTTTTTTCAAACAATTTACTAAAAAAGTTTTAACTTTAAGTTTTTCTAAAATGTTTCACTATTTCACACTAATATGTCATCATCTGAAACGACTAAAACTTATTTTTATCTAGTTTATTGCAGATACACAATCAATACCATCCTCTTCGTCTATACAGCTTATTTTAAATCAAATCCAACGGTACAAATCTCAATCCATGTGATCTATGACCCCAATCCACGTAGTCTCTTTTGATTGGCCACAACGTAAACCGCAAAAACTGCCACTACAAATAAATAACAACAATCTTGATGACACCTTATGCCTAAATTAATTTTTAGAATTTCTACCTCAGTGATGATTAATAAGGAATTTTTTTATATTAACGAAAATACAATTTATAAAATAGAATGTTAGACAACATATTATTAGACTTATTTTTGTAAGAAAAACCATAAACAATGTCTTTATTATCTTTATTAATAGTTGCAATGCGTTTGGTGTCATCCTTTTTTGGTGCCAACGTGAACTACCAAAAATGCCCTTAATACTAAATCTTAATGTCACTAAAAATAGGATCTACTAATTTGACTTCATTATACAAATATTTTCAAATCTAAGTATCGCTAAAAGTTAGAGTCTAACAAATGATTTTTCTTTTACAAATTCAAAACATTTATCTATAAATGCTATCAAATACTATACTCACTTAAAATATGATATATCAAATAAATTATTAATTAATAATATAAATAAAATTCAAAATTTGAATAAAAATGTAGCAAACTTCAAAATAAAATTTAAAGTAATAATATAATCTTTTATAATAGTTATAATACGTTTGGTGTCACACTTTTTGGTGTCAGTGCAAACTACAAAAAATGCCACTAATACTAAATCTTAACGCCGCTAAAAATAGAATCTACTAATTACAAATATTTTCAAATCTTTATTTAACTAAAAATTAAAATCTAACAAATAAATTGTCTTTTACAAATTCAAAACGTTTATCTATAAATGTATTAAATATTATACTCACTTAAAATATGATCAATCAAATAAATTATTAAATAATAATATAAATAAAATTCAAGCTTGAATAAAAAAGATGTTGCAGACTTCAAAATAAAATTTAAACTAACAATATGATTTATAAATATTCTTAAATCTTAATATATCTTTATTAATAGTTGTAATATATCTACAAATGTAAAACATCAATTTATAAATGGTAACACGCTTTAATATCACTTAGAATTAAAATCTAACAAATAAATTTTATATATAAATTCATTCTTCGTTAAATAATAATAGAAATATTAATTGTCTAATTAGTATCACAGACTATCAGTCTTATATGTGATAAGTAAATATTTATTGCTTATTAAGTATTATGGACTGTCAGTATTATATATGATAAATATTTATTGCTTAATAAGTATTGCCTAATCAATATTTATTGCTTAATCAAACCGAGTTTATGCCATATCTACTACAAGAGAAACCAATTATTCTCCAAGAGCTAACTATTTTCGGCCCCATAATCTCTCTCACGCTTCACAACTGTCGTCTCTTTCACATTATTCTCCAATGCACGATTTTGTCCAAAAATCACTGTTTTCCTCTAAAAATCCCCAATTCATCTTTCTCTCAAAAACCTACCTCCTCAACGTTGCAAGTCGTGACTGGACTCCCTTCTTCTCTGTCTCCAAAGCTATAACATGTCTTCTGACGATGGAGAATAAAACGGTTGTCCCATTGGTTGTTTAGAAAATAAGGTACGGTTCTGAATTAGCATGCTTTTTAATTGATTCTAATTTTAATGCTTGCTATATTATTCTATCGATTTCAGCTCTGATTGATCAAAACTGGATTTTTTCTGCTGAAAAATAATAGTATTTGAATTGCAGTATATTTTCTATTTTAGCATGACTTTAATGATTTTCCAGTCGCCCTTAATCGTATATCAATGAATTGAAATCTCCTTAAAAAATTTGATTTTGTCCATATTTGTAAGCACTTTTTCGATCTTCTATGTTCTGAAATATTGAACATATATCTCAAAGTTCTATTTTTGTGATGTTTTTATTTTTATTTTTCAACAGTTTGGTTAATAATTTTGAATTTTTATTTTTATATCTTAAAGCCTTCTGCCACTGTTTTTCTTTAATGTATAAAAAATGATTATCTGCTTATATATACATTCATTAACATCTAGAGAAGCTGTAGACTGCAAAAAAAGTGATAGGTCTGTACAAGCCAACCTATGATTGCAAGAACTGGAGTGCTCTATTACCACGACTACAAACTTTGAATCAGTCTTCCTTTCTTGGTAACTGGATTTTTGTTGAGAAGAAATTTATTGATTAAAGAGTAGTAAGGTTCGGTTGCTAATAATTTGTGGAATATATGCAATAGTCATGAGGCACGACTGCATCATGAGGAGAGTTTTAAATGCCAAACGACCTTTGCCAGAACTTCTGACAAATGAATTTCAACACAAACATTAGGAGTAGCTATTTACAAAAAAAAAGTTGAGTTCCTGGTTTTTTCTTTTGCAGTGTCCATACAAATTTTAATCCATTTTGACTGATTCCCTTTTATTTTTTTGTTTCAAATATTGGCACATGCACACATACTCTTTGTTTTCATGATTTTGTTTCATAGTCGTATAATATGCGTATATTTCTACTGTATTTATGTGGCAGGACGAGCAGCAGAGAGAGTAAATGAACAAGTATCCTACTGCAGCACATGAACGTGCACGTTTATCAATTGCTGATGGTGCAAGTCCTCAATTGCTAAAACAAGCTATCTCAAATAATTATATACTGTTGGTTAAGTCGCCAGTGAATCAATGCTCTCCATTTCCCAAATTGAGATGTAAGGGACTGAATTCACACTTAAGTGAGAGTCTTGCACATTTGTTATGGACTTATGCTCAAGGTTAGCCACTAACTCGTTTGATTTATAATGTTCTTAATGATTATGATGTTGGCCTTATTTACATGTATAATGGGATCATTAGTTTTTGTATCATTTTTTGAGACAGAGAGTTTACCATAAAGTAAACTGGCAGTAATTTAAGTATTAGTAAATTTGAACGACTTGAATAGTTCATGATTATCTGGCAATAGTGCATGTTATTAATATAGCCATATATGTTTCTAAATGTTTTTTGTTTCTATTTTTCAGGTGGAACACTAAATTATATGGAGAAATGGGGTGGACGATAATCAAATGAAGTAATTTATCAGTTTGCATGAGATTATGTAATTAGTATATATTAAATATGGCATTTGAGAATAAAGTATATGTATATATCTTTACTTGTGATAGAGTGTATAAAGAGTGTCTATGAAAAATATAAGATTTTTTGAAAAAAAAAAACATTCAATAAGACTTTAAAAAAAAAAAGAAAAAAAGATCAAGATTGAATTTAAGTTATTATTGTTTACATGTAATCCAAATAATTTAGTTTCTATGCGTTTAATATTAAATTTCATAATAGAATTTGCAAATTTTTTGCACATATACACATATTGTTCCTTGTTAATTAATAGGGGCAACAACAAAAAAATCATTCATTTGGGGCATTGAACATGCTTGGGCCGCCCCCGTCTCCCGAGGAAGGTACAGTTTTAAGAGAATAGTACTAAGTGGGAGACTGTTTGGGAAGTCCTCTCGCTAGAGTACGGGAGCCTTTGGCACTGGGTATCCACCTTTAGTCAATGGCAGCAAAAAAAAGAATTAAATTGTTTTTTTTCAATTTACTGTGTTATTTTATTATGATAGGTAAGACAGACGATTGGACAAATTCTGGAGCAAGAAGCCGACGACTAAAACTAGAGTGATAGTGTGAGTGACTGTGTACATGTATATGAGAGAATGAGTATCCAGTAAGGAGCCAATGTGTATGAGTGAAATGTAGCGAGAAAGTGTATGTATAAGTGATTGTATAATAGTGAGAAAACAGTATGTGTACTATTCGAAAGTGTAATGAATTTTTATTTGAATAAATATTTGTTATTTGTTTAAAAATAAATTCTGTGTTAAATATTCAATTCTTGTAAATATTTATTTGTAGTAAATAATGTCATATGGTCTGAAAAATGATGTCATATGCACTAATCAAATGATGACACATGGACAAATTATTTTTTGACACATGAACCAATCATTAAATGACAAGTGTCAGTATTAATATATGTCATGTGTATACTACTAAAACAACCATGTCAGCAGCCATATAGGATGACACATCATCTGTTATGTCTGCAGCCATGTAGGGTGACATATCATCAAAATGATCAACTGATGACTCATCATTTGAGCCATAACGTAGTGGGGTCCATTGATTCTTTTAACTACCAATATCAATAAGTGTAGGTAAAATCTTTTCTCTACTAAGCTTTACCTACCAGTCTCTACCAATTCATTATCGGTAGCTAAAATATATTACCTACCATTATGTTAGTTTTACCTACATTTACAATTGGTAAGTAAAGACCCCATTTTCTTGTAGTGACCAAGCATACATCTCCCCTTTTCCAGTGTTTCTTTTTGATCTACCATCATTCCTTAAGTTTCTACTGCATCTTCTTGCCTCACTGAACCCTAAACAACCATGACAAACAACGAAGCCACTTCAGTTGTCTCTGGCGACATGTGCAATGATGCTTCACCACACTGGCACAACCTGATAAAACCAAAAAGACAAATTATTACCACATCTCTGGATGAAGACAATTATATATTATGGAAATACCAAATTGAGATTGCTCTTAGGGGATACGGCTTGTTGGATTATATAAAAGGAACATTAACTGTTCCACCAATAATGATAACATATCAAGGAGGAAAAACTATACCAAATCCTGAACATGCCAGCGTTCAAAAACAGGATAGCTTACTTTCATCATGGCTTTTATCCTCTATCAGTTCGAATCTGTTTTCACAAATTGTGGGATGCAACTCATCATACGAAATATGGACGGCTATAGAGCAATTTTTAACTCATAGTCTGCAGCTAGAGTTATGCAATACAGAAGAGAATTGCAAAACTCGAAGAAAGAAGACATGAGCATGAAGTAGTAGTTAAGAAAAATAAAAAATTTGTGTGACAAGTTAAGTGATGTTGGACACAAAATAAGTGATAGTGAGTAAATATTATTTATCACCGGTGGTTTAGACGAAGAATACGAGTCCTTAATTACTGTTATTGCCACTCAACAAACCCTACCGGACCTACAGTTTGTTCGATCTGCTCTTGCCTCCCACGAAGGAAGAATAGAGCAGAGAAAGAATACCCAAGGAGAATTCTCGGCAAATTATGTAGCAGCCAAAAATAACCATAATCAAAGGAACAACAACTTAAATAGGCAAGATGGGCAGTATCAAAGAGGGTTTTAACCTCAGAGGGCCTATCAACTACAAAGAGGACGAGGAAGAGCTCGATAGAATAACAATAACAGAGTAAAATGTCAGATTTGCCAAAAATTCGGCCATATAGCGAGCAGGTGTTATTTCAGGTATAATAATGACAACAATGTACAACAATCTGATCGAATTAACTCAACACCAAAAGAAAATGTTGCAGTTATGAGAAGTGAAATCAGAAATACTGGCGATGACAACTGAGGTCAACATAGCCATGATGAGGACAACAACAGGACGGATGAAATTGATTTAGACGATTGGTATCTAGACTCGGGAGCTACACACCACGTCACAAACAATCTCCAAAACTTAAATATTGGAAGTAAGGGCTACACAGGTATGAAATCACTACATATGGGTAATGGTAACATTGCACACATCACATACATTGACAAAGGAACCATACTAGGCAGAAGACAACTCATATTAAACAACTTACTTAGGGTTCCCACCATTAACAAAAATTTATTAAGTGTTTCCAAATTTGCTAAAGACAATAATGTTTTCTTCGAATTTCATCCTAAGTTTTGCTTTGGTAAAGATCTTTTAAGTCAAGAAATATTGTTGGCAATCTACATGATGGGCTTTACAAATTTGGCAACTTGAAGACTAGAAATGATTCAAATAAAGAAACTTGGTGCAATAATGTAGCCGCTAGTAGCAATAATAGCAGTCATAACTCTAGCAATAATGTTAGTTGTATTGGCAAAAGAAACAATTCTAGTAGCAGTAATGTTGGTAATAATGTAGTAGAATAATGGCATGTAAGACTTGGTCATCCTAGCTTGGAAACTATTAGAAAGGTTTTGAATAATAATTGCATCTATTTTGAAAACATACCTGTGAAACACACTTGCACACACTGCCAACTTGGCAAGAGCCACAAACTTCCATTCAGTAAATCTGAAACAATATATAACAAGCCATTGGAGCTTGTAGCAGCTGATCTGTGGGGATCAACACCGCTAAACTCATACCAAGGCCACAGGTATTATCTATCACTAGTTGATGCTTATTCAAGATAAACCTGGATATATATGCTCAAACACAAATTAGAGGCATGCAACATAATAATTCAGTTTATAAATTTTATAAAGAAACAACTTAACTGCAATGTAAAAACCATGCAAAACAGACGGTGGAGGCAAGTTTAAACCACTCAAAAATTACTTCATTAAAAGAGGGATAAATCATAGATTAACCTGCCCTCACACGTCTGAACAAAACGGTTTGGTTGAGCGAAAACACAGACATATAGTCGATACTGGTTTAACATTACTATCACAAAGTGCGTTACCGATGAAATATTGGAATGAGGCATTCAACACTTCCGTGTATCTCATAAATAGACTACCTACGAAAGTGTTTAATAATATAACACCATATGAAGTGGTATTTAATGTTAAACCAGACTATAGTAATTTAAGAGCTTTTGGGTGTCTGTGTTTTCCGTGTTTAAGAGATTATAACCAACATAAACTTAGTATGCGATCAAGTCCATGCACCTTTATTGTCTACCCACAAAATCAAAAGGGCTATAAGTGCTTGGACAAAAGTGGTAAAGTTTACATATCAAGGCATGTTATTTTTGACGAAAATATATTTCCACTTGTAGTGAAGCAAACAGCCAAGGAAGGAATTGGACAAAAGCGAGAAATTAAAATCACAGATGTACCAGCTTTGACAGAACAAATAACACGGAGCACTAATCAAAGGAAAAACACAACAGATGATCACACACAGAACAATCCCACTGAAACATCCATCATCTCGACAAACGACAACAATAATACTATACACAGCAGCCAAAATGAACATGAAAGTGAAGGGAACAACAACAACACAAGTTCAACAAGGGCCACTAGTGAATGTCAACCACAACAACAAGAAGCACTGACTGGACATCCAATGGTCACTAGATCGAAAAGTGGGATATATAAGCCAAAAGTGTACAATGTATCGTTGATTGAAACTGAACCAAGCAACTACATTAAAGCTGCAAAAGAAGAAAAATGGAGGAATGCAATGGATGCTGAATACGAAGCTTTAATGAAGAATAAAACATGGAGCTTGGTTACACCACCTGCCCATCAGAACATCATAGGATGTAGGTGGACTTACAAAATTAAGAGGAAAGCAAATGGGACAATAGAAAAGTATAAAGCCAGGCTCATCGCAAAAGGGTACGCTCAACAGTTTAGGTTTGACATCAACGAGACTTTCTCACCAGTTATAAAACCCACTACCATAAGAGTTATATTGACTACTGCCTTATGCAAAAATGGATGATCAAACAACTTGACATGAACAATGCTTTTTTAAACGGTGAACTAACTGAAGAGGTCTATATGCATCAACCAGAAGGATACGAGGTCTACGATGGTCAAAGACAACTTGTATGTAAGTTACACAAAGCCATATACGGTCTGAAGTAGGCTTCGAGAGCTTGATACGAAAAATTAAAACAAACTTTATCAAAAATTGGTTTCAGTCAAGCGAAATCAGATAACTCACTATACATGAAGAAAGATAATTAAAGTATCACCTACGCCATAGTGTACATAGATGACATGCTGGTAACTGGGGACAATCATCAAGAAATTAACAAAATCATACAAGTTCTTGACTACAGTTTTGCTATCAAGGATCTAGGTGAAGTAAACTATTTTCTGGGAATTTAGATCAATAGACGTGGTGAAAATGAACTGTTCTTATCTTAGCAGAATTATATAAGTGAAATTCTACAAAAGACCAACATGCATCATGCAAAATCACTGCCAACACCAATGACCGCTAGTTCAAGGCTTTCAAAAACAAAAGGGGAAGCAACCAGTAACACAACACAATACAGAAGTGTAATTGGTGCATTACAATATGCTACAATAACAAGACCGGACATATGCTATAGCGTAAATAAACTCAGTCAATACATGCAGAATCTCCTGTCAGAACATTGGCTGGCAGTGAAAAGATTACTTAGGTATTTACAAGGCACAAAACATTATGGATTACCTATAAAGGCAGATAAAGAGCTACACTTACAAGGCTTTAGCAACGCTGATTGGGCAAACGACATCGATGGCAGA
The DNA here is from genome assembly GCA_030737875.1 of Allium sativum. Lineage (NCBI taxonomy): Eukaryota > Viridiplantae > Streptophyta > Magnoliopsida > Asparagales > Amaryllidaceae > Allium > Allium sativum. The sequence continues at coordinate 239,451,152 of CM060912.1, forward strand.
AGATCAGTATCAGGCTATTGCGTTTTCCTGGGCACGAATCTCATATCATGGTGCAGTAAGAAGCAATCCACCACCTCGCGATCAAGCACTAAGGCAGAGTACAAGGCTCTTGCGAGCACGGGTGCAGAAATCTTGTGGATCGAGTCACTTCTACACGAATTAGGGCTTAATTCCAAAAGAACGCCGACTATTTGGTGCGACAATAGAAGCACGGTTTCTTTATCCCCCAATCCGATCCAACACTCAAGAACGAAGCATTTGGAAATTGATTCGCACTTCGTTCGTGAGACAGCTCAAGCTGGTAGATTAACGGTGTGCCATATTCCGGCCTATTATCAAAAGGCAGATGCGCTAACGAAACCACTTTCCACGAAGAACTTATCAGGCTAAGAGAAGAGCTAAGAATGGATGATGACAGCGGAATAAAGGAAACAAGAAAACCCTAGATATGTTTGAAGGAGGCTAATATTTGCATTCACACTTGTCAACCAGTTTATCTCATCACAACAATTTGGACATAACGGCTAATTGTCTTTTTAGGACATTAAATTATTTCCCACACCAAATTAGTCATAACGGCTAATTGTCATTTTAGGACATTGCCTTATTTCCTACAATAATTTAGTCATAACGGCTAATTTTTATTTTAGGACATTGCCTCATTTACATATGTTAACGTTACATTATTTCTTCTATATATATCAGCACTATTTTCATTTGTCAATGTACAAAATATTATTCTCTCAATCAATAATACAATCATGGTATCTTATCATATTCTTGTTAAGCACTAAGAGTCTTGCTTGAAAAGATGAAATCAACATTAACCAAACTTGGGTACTTTCCAAATTAAACAAGTCTTTATTCACTAAATCCAAGATAGGTGTAACCCGCATGCTAGTATATGTAATGACTTCACAGTTACTAGGAATAGTGAATCAGAGATCTACGATCTCACATAGAATCTAAACAAAAAATTCTACATCAAGGATTTAAGCAACTTAAATTATTTTCTTCACATTGGAGTCAAAAGAATGTTAAAAAATAGAAATGCATTTAAACTAAAAGAATTATACTTCACATATTTTTGTCAAAACCAGAATATTCAAACAAATGCTCTCCCCACTTCTGTGATAAGTAACTTATATCTAAACATAAAAGTGAAGCAATCACAAATGTAAAGAAGCATTGTAGATGCTTTATAGCACGTGACTATAGCTAGACCTGAATTTTCTTTCTATGTGAACAAGGTAGTCAGTATATGCAGTGGAAAGAAATTAAAACAACTGTAATGACCCGGGATTTTGTCGACTTTGGTTATCGCCATAAACTCAATGATGACTAACCAAACATCGAAAAATACCAGTCATTAGTGAAAGAAATTAGAGGGTGAGGAAAGATAAGATAGAAACTTAGAATAGAAGAAGAAGAAGAACACAACATCAGAGTAACACGAATCTCACAGCGGAACGGATAACATATAATATATGTAACATAACTTTGAAATATACATTTGTACTTGAATATACATCATTATCAAAGTACAGCACTTACAACACAGCGGAAATAACTATAGCTATATGATCCTGAAGCCTCCTGCTCTAAGCTCTTCCAGTATCTGTAAATTCCTGACTACTTGACTGCCCATACAAAATTGGGCACCCAAGAGTTTAGGGAAAACAAAACAAAATAAACTCCGGGTCAGTCATGGGACTGGTATGAGTAAAACAGTTTAAAACAGTTGAACAAGTAAACGATATCTCATAAGACCACGCCGTATAACGGAACGGGTTTTTCCCTTATGAGAATCCAAAATATCTTTATATCAAAAACCTTTTGATATTATAATAATGTCTATCAACCACAATATACTAATCATCTAGCAGAAACGCTTTCATCTCACGTTCTACATATATAGTATACAATCAAAACCGCAAGCACGTATTGGGTAATGGATTTCCAACTATGACAAGGTATGGAACCACCTTTCGCTAGTGTACCTCTATAGAGGAATACACTAGGTTCAACAAGAACATCTTACAACCCGGCCACACATGACCGACCACTCATTTCGCTTGAGTTTATCGAATGTATATCACCAACGGTTGGGATCAGCAACCGTTTCCCGAATGGGACAGCATCAATAATAGATTTTTAGAAGTAAATGAAACTCTAGATCAGGTGATTACACACCCTACTTCGGTGCGACCGACTTAGCCATGCTGCCTGCCCGATTTCTGTCATTTACCGGATGTGAGGCTAGAAGCTACGCTTTATCATCACACCAGATTCACTTTGAATGTCACATCGTCAAATCCATCAGATTACCGATTGACGTCCTCAACCATACATTATGTGTTAGCTAAAAGAAGTTTCCTTCTCCGCTTCCACTCTTGGTACGGTTGGAGAAATCAATATACGTGATCGTCTAGAAATACTCAGTCAGACATCCGTCCATACAAGTCATCTAGGAAAGGATGAACCGAAGGCACTATTCTGTAAACAGGATAGCCCTTGCATAACTCCGTCTTCAATTATCTTTGGCATATATGATTCGCAATGCTTATGCCAATACAGAGTGGTTCTTTGGATAATAATCCAACCGGTCTCTCCATATTAACAATGTTAAAATGGTCAAAACTTCGATAGTCTGTGATTTAACTATTGAAGAAAAACAGGTGTGCAAACAATGATATTATTTCCAGATGGAAATTATATCGATCAATCATCATTTAACATTTATCTCCTTAGTTCATTTTTCATCTTATCTCCGGTTTCCCTATATTCAATATTTCTTATTTTCTAAATTTGGAAAATATACGTTATTAACAATGGAAAACATTTCCATTTCTTATTTTCTTTATTAGAAAACATTTCTGGTTTCTTATTTGGAAAACATTTCCAAAGCTTCTTCATTGGACTTAGACAGATGTTTAAACAAACCATCGCGATGCCAACTCAAACCATTTCCTTTACTGCCGAACCTTAACTATTCCTTAGTTAAAAATGAAGTCAATCAAGTTGGGGTAATACTACCTCTCAGACCTTAACTGAACAACGTTTCTAACCTTGAAATAGACAAAGTTCACCCTTCTAATTCTTTAACAAACTTCCTTACGTAACTCTCTTTCAAATCTTTTCTATTCGATAATTCTTTCCTTCGATAAGGTATATTCGATAACTCTATTCAATTTATTCTATTCACTTAACTCTTTTGATTTAACTTTAACTCTATTCGCTTAACTCCTATCGAATAAACTATATGCGATAACTCTTTTAAATTCTATCTGAATAAACTATATATTCGATTAACTCCTTTACTCTATTCGAATAAACTATATTCGATTAACTCCTTTTACTCTATTCGAATAAACTATATTCGATTAACTCCTTTTACTCTATTCGAATAAACCATATTCGATTAACTCCTTTGCTTTAACTCTAATCGATTAAACTAACATTGATTAACGCCCAATTGGTTTAGCTCTAACTGATAAACTCTAACTGGTTTAACTCTACGCTTTAACCTAACTGATTTACTCTAACCAAATAACTCTAACTGGCTAACCCTAATTGATTAACTCTGGTTGATTAACTCTAATCAATTAATTCTATTCGATGAATTCTGATCGAATAACTCCTTTTGGCTAAACTATATTTGAATACCTCCTTTTAACTTTATTCGATAACTTCCTTTATTCTATTCGAATAACTAATTCGATTAACTCCTTTTCGAATAAACTATTCATTTATAAAGATTTACTTTTAGTAACGGTTCTTCACTTTACAAATGATTTCCTTTTATTCTAACTTATCCTTTGATTTTACAAATATTTCTTTTATAAAAATCCTTTTCCTTTTCTATATAAAATCCATCGATTTTATATAAATAATTCATTTTCAAAATACACTTTGAAAATATTCCCTTATCAACATTTCGGTATGTTATGGTATTCAACATATCAAATCACGATGGTCAGTATCGTCCAAACACATATAATCTACAACAGATTATATATCACATCACATATCACAATATATGAATCACAGTAAAATAAATGTTGAGGCTCCAACCTGTTTTCCTGCATCACAGATGTTAAACAATATAGATAACATCACTTTCAGTTCTATATGATATATTCTATTAAACAGAATCAATATAGAAACTCAACTAACTGACTAGCAGCTCAATCAAACAGTCAACATACAGTAAATCAGACAATTTCTAACAGTTCTAAAAATACAACATGAAATTATAAACTGTTTAGAGTTGGTGAGATTTACTCACATTGGCAGTTCATCGTTAAAGAACGATAAACTGTTGTTTGATTTGAATCAAACAATTTATTTCGCCATAAATTCAAACGAGCTTCGATTCAATCCCCGTCAGTTCCATGTTGTAGTCGTCGTCTATACGATCCCGTTGGATCTTATTTCGTCTAATTCCGATATCGTATGACGAAGTTACACATTTTAGAAGTTCGTACACTATTTAAAATTGAACATTAAACTAAATAAATGGTTAGTGGGCTTAACTTTATACTCCCGGCCCAACTTTCAACCAAAACCCGACCTGCCCTCTTAATACTGGGAAATCATCTTCCACAAACGTTGAACTCACGAACTCAGCTCCTCAACATTTCGAAAATGAAATTCCCATCCAACACCTCTCGTTCTTCAACAAAAACCAACCTCAGTCCATCATTTAACTTCTCATCTCAACTCCTCCACTTCAACACCCGACAACGCTCACTCAAGCTCAGTTTCTTCCTCGCGGTATTTGGCCTATCTCGCTACAGGTCACGACAGTTATTTCATTCGAAATCCATGAAATGAGGCTGTCGGTTGCGGAATCCTACGCCGAACCCCAAAACGATACTCAAAACCCGAATTGATGCTTCAACCTTCCACAAAAACCAACCCTAGTCTGCGATGTACTTCACGAGTCCACCTGAAACAACGTCGAGTGAAGTAAAATGGACATCGATGGAAAGCGTGAAGCCAGAGCATCTCAAAAAGACTTGTGTCGAGATTTTAGTATTTTGATTTGAATTTGTTTTGATTTATTTCCTCTCAACATTTTTGCTGTAAGAAGAAAGAAGAACGGCGGAAATTTTCGTTGACTAGTGAATGAAGAAACTAGGTTTAGAATTGTTAAGGTGTATTTATAGGCTTTTATATTTGATTTAAATATCCCTTTATATTGCATTGTTGCTAGTATTTATCTTCTAAAAATCCATACGATCTCATATGGTACCTAAAAATCACGAAACTGCACATGCAGCTACAGTTCGACATTACGGTCCCAACAAAACTGGTTTCGTCGAATTCCGACTTCGTATGCTCACACAGCGTATTTTTAACCGTCGAAAAACTAATTCTTTCTCACTCTAAAAATCCGTACGGTCACACAGTGACTCTAAAAATCACGAAACTGGAAATCTAACAACTATTTGACATTGCGGATCCAACAAAATTAGTTTCGTCGAATTCCGACTTCGTTTGCAAAAGTGGCTATTTTTAAAGCTCTGGATGACCCATTTAAATATATAAATATATTTAAATGTAATTAAATTAAATATAAATAGATATATATTATCGTATATATTCACATGGAATACCATACAGCTCTAGAATATTCCTCTATGAATTTCTAGCTTGATATTTCAATCTGAGTCAACCCGATATTCGATTTATATTGAAATTCCTTTTTAAAATATAAATAATTCCTTTATAAATCATAAAGGAATTCCACAGCGAATTTTCTAAAATTTGATTTGGACATACATAAAAATCTACACGACGAAATCCTGATTTTTCTCTTCCACTAGAAAGATATAGTCCACCAGCTCCACACGTTTCTTGTTTCACAGAAATCCGGCTTAAAACGAATTCTGTACATTCAGTTGAAGTTCAAATCGCCAAATAGCGAACTGCCGCGCCATTACGGGCTCGATTATAATTATATTATAAACTATACGTTCAACTGTCGACGATTGAATATATTCGTTATTCAAATTAAATTCCAAGCTGAATTAAATATCACAGATGATCCGGTTCACACCATATCGTCATTTCGACCAATTCTGATTATTTCAGAATTAAATATATTATTTAATTTATTATTTTAATTAAATATTCATCATTATTTAATTCCACGACCATTTAATTCACTATATCACTATTAATATAATTAAATAAATTAATTATAATACCTCTGCCAATGCGGGTCATTACAATCTTTCCCACTTAAAATAATTTCGTCCTCGAAATTGCTAAGGTAGAGAACGACCCTATCGAGTGGTTATGACTTACTTGTTCACTTCTTAACTTCAGTTTCAACTGAACCAAATTTAATTTCAATTAAATTATTAATTAATCCTTATCAACGAAAATTACCAAAATCCTGAAAATTTTCTAACGCCTTAACTCTTCGAAAAATTTCTCCAGCACCTCCTTTGTACTGGACAATCGGTCAAACTCCACTTGCCTCTCGGGGCCATCTCCAACCCAAAAGAAAATCAAACAGCCAAGCGGCTTGCCAGTTCGACTCATAAATCTTATATCCAATAGAAATATAAACTTGTACCTTTTGTCGGCATATCATTATATCCTTTCCACCTGTTATCAATTCAACGGATACAAGGGTCATCCCCTATCAAATTACAATCTGCTTTTATCCATACCACAACCATTCGCTTATATCCGAGCCAAATATCATTTCAACTCGAGTTTCTTCTTGATTCCCAACTCTTGACTTGATTATCACATTACACTTTAAATTTGAATCTCACAAATCCAATTTGTCTTGATATCATTCTAATTCAATCTCAGTTACCACTTTACTGGCTTTACTTTAATTCAATTTTGCTTTCACAAATTTCGGTTAAATTTGTTTTTAATTCAAACAGTCTTTCCCTGGGAGTTTTCAAACAGTTTACTCTTTTCAAAAATCAAAATTTCCTTTTGAACATGTCACTGAACCCTTGATTAATATTCCATTAGTTAAATCACTTTTCTATTTTTTTATCAATATTTGTTAACCAAATATTTTCAATAACCATATTGGCCTTTTATGTTATTTGGAAAACATTTCCGAATATCGCCTTCCTTTATTTTCTAAACTTTAGAAAATATATGCTATTTATAATTGGAAAATATTCCAATTACTTATCTCTTTTCCGATCTCGTTTATTTCTATACTTAGGAAATATTCTTTATTACATTTCCAAGCTTACACTTATTTGGGTTAAAACGGATGTTGTGTAAAACATCGTTACGACAACCCAAATACAATATTCAACTAACTCTTATTCAACATTGATCTTCGAGCCTGAAATCTTACTATTTATTTTGTTAATAATGAAATCAATCAAGTTGGGGTATAACTACCTCTCAGACCTTAACTGAATAACATTTATAACGTCAAAACAGATATGACTACTTACTCGAATAATCAATACCATACAACTACTTATTCACTTTTAAACACGTATACGCTTCCTCTTTCTATTCTTACTGGATTTTATTCTAAGTCTTCCTTTTTGATTTTACTATTCTATTTCTAAGCTTGTTTCCTTATCGACTTCTATATATATATCGATACGTTGATTTCTAACTATCAAATTATCTAAAAAAAAAATCTAACTCCTTAAATTCCTGGAAAAATTCGCCATAACTTCCTTTGTACCAGGAGCATCGGGATATTTCAAATAGCCTCCCATGGCCCTCACCAATCCAAAAGAAAAAGAAAAAGCCAAGCGGCTAGCCGATACGGCACATAAAATCTCATATATGAATTAAATACATACCTTTTCGTCGAGCATTCTATTTATATACCTTCATACCTTATCCATACCTATCTCATGTATATTTATAACTGTTCAATCTATTTTAACTATACCTGATCGTTTTAACTCAATTCGTTAATTAATTGGTTAATTAACTCTTTAGTCTATTTCATTTTTATATTTGGACATGACATGTTCAAATATATTTTAACTTGCTTATTAACTAATTTGAATCCAAATTTTCAAATTTAAGTTCTATATTCGATTTCGAATATCCATTTACAAATCCAATTCACCTTTTAAAGTTCAACTTCAAATTCAAAACTCGATTAACTAATTCTTCTTCGACTTAGTTAATTCTATTCAATTTCTATATATTCAAATTCTATAGTTTAAATTCCATTTGAATTCTATATTCAAATTCCATTTGAATTTCTATATTCAAACTCTATTTCAATTCCATTGAATTTCATATATTCAAACTCCCTTTTGAGTTTCTATATTCAAACTCTATTTCAATTCCATTGAAGTTCATATATTCAAACTCCCTTTTGAGTTTCTATATTCAAACTCTATTTCAATTCCATTGAATTTCATATATTCAAACTCCCTTTTGAGTTTCTATATTCAAACTCTATTTCAATTCCATTGAATTTCATATATTCGAACTCCCTTTTGAGTTTCTATATTCAAACTCTATTTCAATTCCATTGAATTTCATATATTCCAACTCCCTTTTGAGTTTCTATATTCAAACTCTATTTCAATTCCATTGAATTTCATATATTCAAACTCCCTTTTGAGTTTCTATATTCAAACTCTATTTCAATTCCATTGAATTTCATATATTCAAATCCCCTTTGAATTTTCTTATTTCAATTCTATATTATAAATCCCATTTTGAAATTCAACACAACTTGTCTTTCCCAAAACAAATTCAAAACAGTATCTCTGGTAGTAATTCGTCACTTACAACTCGAAAATGAATACTGATGATGTAGCTGTCATCATCAGAATCTATCTTCCAGCGATCGAAGTGAGTTCAATACTATAAAACCATTTCTAAACATTTCCACTTTGAAATTCATTTCAAAATATAATTCTAAACATTTCCACTTTGAAATTCATTTCAAAATATAATTCACACTGCTTGTAAAACAATTTAAAATCTCCCAAGATCTTAAATTTTCCTTATTTTTAATCCAAATTCATTTACAAACACTTATCCAAATTTCCAGAATTTTAATTCAATTCCTGGTTAAAATTTTTGATTTAACTCATCTGATTCACGTATTTCACTTATATGAATTCTGATTGGTTATTTACATAACCATTTAATTTATAATCTTACTCGATTATAATAACAACCAATATATCCAATATATTATAATTTTGATATATATATCTTCTCTATACCAAGATATACCTTGGGTAAACTTATTTTAATTTACCCTCTTTTCAAAACATATCGTGTCGACCTATCGTATTCGAGCGTTTACAAACTCCTACCGATACAGTGGATCAAACTGATCGACCAGAACCCATTAACAACTCAACCAATAAATCACCACAAATAAAAAATTATTTTTGTATCATATACTAATACGTCCACTCGTATATATACACTCAATCTCAGTCTAGGGTATTACTAACCCTATCTCTACCGAGTCACGCCACAGAGCCAAGGTAATTCAACTTAAGCTCTGATACCAACTGTAATGACCCGGGATTTTGTCGACTTTGGTTATCGCCATAAACTCAATGATGACTAACCAAACATCGAAAAATACCAGTCATTAGTGAAAGAAATTAGAGGGTGAGGAAAGATAAGATAGAAACTTAGAATAGAAGAAGAAGAAGAAGAAGAAGAACACAACATTAGAGTAACACGAATCTCACAGCGGAATGGATAACATATAATATATGTGAAATAACTTTGAAATATACATTTGTACTTGAATATACATCATTATCAAAGTACAACACTTACAACACAGCGGAAATAACTATAGTTATATGATCCTGAAGCCTCCTGCTCCAAGCTCTTCCAGTATCTGTAAATTCCTGACTACTTGACTGCCCGTACAAAATTGGGCACCCAAGAGTTTAGGGAAAACAAAACAAAATAAACTCTGGGTCAGTCATGGGACTGGTATGAGTAAAACAGTTTAAAACAGTTGAACAAGTAAACGATATCTCATAAGACCACGCCGTATAACGGAACGGGTTTTTCCCTTATGAGAATCCAAAATATCTTTATATCAAAAACCTTTTGATATTATAATAATGTCTATAAACCACAATATACTAATCATCTAGCAGAAACGCTTTCATCTCACGTTCTACATATATAGTATACAATCAAAACCGCAAGCACGTATTGGGTAATGGATTTCCAACTATGACAAGGTATGGAACCACCTTTCGCTAGTGTACCTCCAGAGAGGAATACACTGGGTTCAACAAGAACATCTTGCAACCCGGCCACACATGACCGACCACTCATTTCGCTTTAGTGTATCGAATGTATATCACCAACGGTTGGGATCAGCAACCGTTTCCCGAATGGGACAGCATCAACAATAGATTTTTAGAAGTAAATGAAACTCTAGATCAGGTGATTATACACCCTACTTCGGTGCGACCGACTTAGCCATACTGTCTGCCCGATTTCTGTCATTTACCGGATGTGAGGCTAGAAGCTACGCTTTATCATCACACCAGATTCACTTTGAATGTCACATCGTCAAATCCATCAGATCACCGATTGACGTCCTCAACCATACATTATGTGTTAGCTAAAAGAAGATTCCTTCTCCGCTTTCACTCTTGGTACGTTGGAGAAATCAATATACGTGATCGTCTGGAAATACTCTGTCAGACATCCGTCCGTACAAGTCATCCAGGAACAGGATAAGCCGAAGGCACTATTCTGTAAACAGGATAGCCCTTGCATAACTCCGTCTTCAATTATCTTTGGCATATATGATTCGCAATGCTTATGCCAATACAGAGTGGTTCTTTGGATAATAATCCAACCGGTCTCTCCATATTAACAACGTTAAAATGGTCAAAACTTCGATAGTCTGTGATTTAGCTATTGCAGAAAAACAGGTGTGCAAACAACGATATTATTTTCAGATGGAAATTATATCGATCAATCATCATTTAATATTTATCTCCTTAATTCATTTTTCATCTTATCTTCGGTTTCCCTATATTCAATATTTCTTATTTTCTAAATTTGGAAAATATACGTTATTAACAATGGAAAACATTTCCATTTCTTATTTTCTTTATTAGAAAACATTTCTGGTTTTTTATTTGGAAAACATTTCCAAAGCTTCTTCATTGGACTTAGACAGATGTTTAAACAAACCATCGCGATGCCAACTCAAACCATTTCCTTTACTGCCGAACCTTAACTATTCCTTAGTTAAAAATGAAGTCAATCAAGTTGGGGTAATACTACCTCTCAGACCTTAACTGAACAATGTTTCTAACCTTGAAATAGACAAAGTTCACCCTTCTAATTCTTTAACAAACTTCCTTACGTAACTCTCTTTCAAATCTTTTCTATTCGATAATTCTTTCCTTCGATAAGGTATATTCGATAACTCTATTCAATTTATTCTATTCACTTAACTCTTTTGATTTAACTTTAACTGTATTCACTTAACTCCTATCGAATAAACTATATGCGATAACTCTTTTAAATTCTATCTGAATAAACTATATATTCGATTAACTCCTTTACTCTATTCGAATAAACTATATTCGATTAAATCCTTTTACTCTATTCGAATAAACTATATTCGATTAACTCCTTTTACTCTATTCGAATAAACTATATTCGATTAACTCCTTTGCTTTAACTCTAATCGATTAAACTAACATCGATTAACTCCCAATTGGTTTAGCTCTAACTGATAAACTCTAACTGGTTTAACTCTACGCTTTAACCTAATTGATTTACTCTAACCAATTAACTCTAACTGGTTAACCCTAATTGATTAACTCTGGTTGATTAAATCTAATCAATTAATTCTATTCGATGAATTCTGATCGAATAACTCCTTTTGGCTAAACTATATTTGAATACCTCCTTTTAACTTTATTCGATAACTTCCTTTATTCTATTCGAATAACTAATTCGATTAACTCCTTTTCGAATAAACTATTCATGTATAAAGATTTACTTTTAGTAACGGTTCTTCACTTTACAAATGATTTCCTTTTATTCTAACTTATCCTTTGATTTTATAAATATTTCTTTTATAAAAATCCTTTTCCTTTTCTATATAAAATCCATCGATTTTATATAAATAATTCATTTTCAAAATACACTTTGAAAATATTCCCTTATCAACATTTCGGTATGTCATGGTATTCAACATATCCAATCACGATGGTCAGTAACGTCCAAACACATATAATCGACAACAGATTATATATCACATCACATATCACAATATATGAATCACAGTAAAATAAATGTTGAGGCTCCAACCTGTTTTCCTGCATCACAGATGTTGAACAATATAGATAACATCACTTTCAGTTCTATATGATATATTCTGTTAAACAGAATCAATACAGAAACTCAACTAACTGACTAGCAGCTCAATCAAACAGTCAACATACAGTAAATCAGACAATTTCTAACAGTTCTAAAAATACAACTTGAAATTATAATCTTTTTAGAGTTGGTGAGATTTAATCACATTGGCAGTTCATCGTTAAAGAACGATAAACTGTTGTTTGATTTGAATCAAACAATTTGTTTCGCCATAAATTCAAACGAGCTTCGATTCAATCCCCGTTAGTTCCATGTTGTAGTCGTCGTCTATACGATCCCGTTGGATCTTGTTTCGTCTAATTCTGATATCGTATGACGAAGTTACACATTTTAGAAGTTCGTATACTATTTAAAATTGAACATTAAACTAAATAAATGGTTAGTGGGCTTAACTTTATACTCCCGGCCCAACTTTCAACCAAAACCCGACCTGCCCTCTTAATACTGGGAAATCATCTTCCCCAAACGTTGAACTCACGAACTCAGCTCCTCAACATTTCGAAAATGAAATTCCCATCCAACACCTCTCGTTCTTCAACAAAAATCAACCTCAGTCCATCATTTAACTTCTCATCTCAACTCCTCCACTTCAACACCCGACAACGCTCACTCGTGCTCAGTTTCTTCCTCGCGGTATGTGGCCTATCTCGCTACAGGTCACGACAGTTATTTCATTCGAAATCCATGAAATGAGGCTGTCGGTTGCGGAATCCTATGCCGAACCCCAAAACGATACTCAAAACCCGAATTGATGCTTCAACCTTCCACAAAAACCAACCCTAGTCTGCGCTGTACTTCACGAGTCCACCTGAAACAACGTCGAGTGAAGTAAAATGGACATCGATGGAAAGCCTAAAGCCATAGCATCTCAAAAAGACTTGTTTCGAGATTTTAGTATTTTGATTTGAATTTGTTTCGATTTATTTCCTCTCAACATTTTTGTTGTAAGAAGAAAGAAGAACGGTGGAAATTTTCGTTGACTAGTGAATGAAGAAACTAGGTTTAGAATTGTTAAGGTGTATTTATAGGCTTTTATATTTGATTTAAATATCCCTTTATATTGCATTGCTGCTAGTATTTATCTTCTAAAAATCCATACGATCTCATATGGTACCTAAAAATCACGAAACTGGACATGCAACTACAGTTCGACATTACAGTCCCAACAAAACTGGTTTCGTCGAATTCTGACTTCGTATGCTCACACAGCGTATTTTTAACCGTCGAAAAACTGATTGTTTCTCACTCTAAAAATCCGTACGGTCACACAGTGACTCTAAAAATCACGAGTTGGAAATCTAACAACTATTTGACATTGCGGATCTAACAAAATTAGTTTCGTCGAATTCCGACTGCGTTTGCAAAAGTGGCTATTTTTAAAGCTCTGGATGACCCATTTAAATATATAAATATATTTAAATGTAATTAAATTAAATATAAATAGATATATATTATCGTATATATTCACATGGAATACCATACAGCTCTAGAATATTCCTCTATGAATTTCTAGCTTGATATTTCAATCTGGGTCAACCCGATATTTGATTTATATTGAAATTCCTTTTTAAAATATAAATAATTCCTTTATAAATTATAAAGGAATTCCACAGCGACTTTTCTAAAATTTAATTTGGACATACATAAAAATCTACACGATGAAATCCCGATTTTTCTCTTCCACTAGAAAGATATACTCCACCAGCTCCACACGTTTCTTGTTTCACAGAAATCCGGCTTAAAACGAATCTTGTACATTCAGTTGAAGTTCAAATCGCCAAATAGCGAACTGCCGCACAATTACGGGCTCGATTATAATTATATTATAAACTATACGTTCAAATGTCGACGATTGAATGTATTCGTTATTCAAATTAAATTCCAAGCTGAATTAAATATCACAAATGATCTGGTTCACACCATATCGTCATTTCGGCCAATTCTGATTATTTCAGAATTAAATATATTATTTAATTTGTTATTTTAATTAAATATTCATCATTATTTAATTCCACGACCATTTAATTCACTATATCACTATTAATATAATTAAATAAATTAATTATAATACCTCTGCCAATGCGGGTCATTACAACAACCCTAAGGCACCTAAAAGAAATAATTAAATTAGGTTTAATCCTAGAATCATACAAGCACATAAATATACATAGCTTGTAGACGTAGATTGGGCTACAGATCCTAATGATAAGTGATCTAACAAAGGATATAGTACATATTCAAAAGAAAAAAAAAATTATGTCATGGTGTTCAAAGAAACTATCAACGATTTCTACATTTAACATAAATGTTGAATATAGTAGTGTTGCTAGTGTCGCGGTTGAGATAATGCAGATCGAATCATTATTAACATAACTTCAAATCAAAAAGCACAAGAAAAACCAATTTAATGTGATTATCTTAGAGCATTATCACGTACAGCAAATCCGATTTTTCACTCAAGAACTAAGTATATGAAGCTAGACTTATACTTCATGAGTGAGAAAATAACGAATGGAAAAATCAGTATAAACCATTTAACAGCTGCTTACCAGAGAGTAGATATGCTCACGGAACCATTATTGAACAAAAAGTTATCGGATTAAAGCAAAAGCTAAAGATTAGAGATGTCACCAAAAGTTCGGGGAAGAAATCGCTAGCCGTAATTAGGTTTGTGGGAAAGTGTAACACCCCATGTCCATTAATGTCACTCACAAAGGGAATGCATCAATGTCCATGAAGCGTTATTGTTGTATAGAATAGATAAATTACAAGAATAAATAAATAAAACAAAACAGCGGAAGATAAAACTTATTTCATAGCATCATAACTCAAAACAAGCTTACATAAGTAGTTCACAAAACCATTACAACAGGATCAATAGTCTTTTCCAAAAACCTCAAACTACATAAAGAAGCAAATACTTAAATAACATAAACGAATAAATCCCCACTGAGCATAAGCAAAGCCATAAAGATGAGAGAGTCCAAAGCGATACATCTACTCTCTTCAAGAAACTGAAAGAAATCGGCACTAAGCGATAGTATTCCCTCCTTGCAAACCTAAGGGAGGGGGAAGGAAAGAAAAGAGGTGGAAACAAAAAGGGTCAGACATAAAGTCTGGCGAGTCCAGTAATTTTAACAAATAATAGGTAAGGTAAATGATCAAGACATAAATAGGCATCATGATATGGCTGTAACATAGATAAGATAGATAAAAAAGGATGGACAAGATGATTCCGTTCCTAATTACTAAGACAATCCTACACCTTGGCTAAGCAAACAACCCTCCAAGTACTAACCCCGAAGACCGAAGTCAACATCAGACTAGCACCCAAAGGTTTATCCAACTCAACCAACATGTATTTTGTTACACCGCACTTTTGCTAAGTTACACCACATTACTTAATTACACCGCACATCTACTAGTCTCTATTTACTAAAGGTTGATCCCTTCCCACTAACTGTACCCACATGACAAACTTGGTAGTTACTTCTACCTAGCTGCTATCGTAGGTGTCGGCTTGCTCCTACCACCGCTAAGGTACCCTTACCCTACCCATTCGATCGGCTCCCTAAACCCCGTAGGCACCCGTGCTGGCCCCACAGTGGGGTGTATCACTCCCCAAAGTGGCAATCCCGATACCAACATGAAATGCACGGTCATACCTACACAACGCAACAACGTCTTACCTACCAGCCCGGACCCATGCACGCACATGAACCCGTTGGACTTGCGTTGCCACCGCTATTCACGTTTTGACCTCTTATATTCAAGACCAGTAAGTGTGCCCCAACCCCGGCCTAGTACCGGGCCCAATTAGATACTCAAACGGGTTACTGGTTGAAACGGGTACCCATCCGACACAAGCCTCCCACCTATGCTTGGTCCCCACTAGGTTTTTCTCCCACTGAACCATTTTAATTTAAATGTCCATGTCTTACACATGCTACGGTTAAGTCCATACTTACATGTCATAATTTACATGTCCTATCTTATTCCGGTTAAGTCCATATTTACATGTCATAATTTACATGTCACCCCACTTAACCCTCTAACCATACTCATGTCTTATTATGGTTAGTATTCTTTAATTCATTCCTTATGACGAACGGTGCATGACCTCTCACATTAGACCAAACACTTTGTGTTCGCTGGATTTGCAGGGCGGTTCCGGCCAGTCTTACGCCAGAAATCGGGTCTAACCTCGTTCTACAATTCATTCCTTTGACCTCACATTAGACGTCCAATTGTAACCGCTGGATTTGCCGGGCGGTTTCGGGCAGTCTTACGTCACAATTGCGCCTAACCTCGTGTCAAAGGTTCATTAACATTGTATTTCACCCATACCCAATTTTCATGTCATATATATCCAATTAAACATATAATCATGTCTATAATATTGCCTATTCCAAATTGTCACTAATTACACATTAATTAGCCTCAATTACAATTTTACAATTTTAGGCAATTTCATCAATTCCATGTAATTCATACCCAAATATACCAATTTCACGTATTATCCAATTATCCAAAATATCCAATAATACCCAATTTTCCAAATTTCCCATATTCCCAATATTCTACATCGTTCCCACGTATTCGCATTCGCGCGTATTTTTAATATAGGCTCGAAGGTAGCCTAGATCCACAAATAAAAGGAATAGGGGTAAGAAGAGAGAATCAATTCATAGAAAATTGGAATAAAACATCATCATGAAATAAAGAGACATATAGATTGGCATAGAGGCATAATAAAAGATTCAACATGAATAAAATGATAAAAGGTATGAACTTTGCATAGAAACATAGGCATATGATGACATGAATCAAAAAGGTAAAGACTTGGTGAGGTTTTCATTACAAACATATATATGAATCCTTTTTACAACTTTTTCATATTACTTTAATCCCATTAAATTTGTGAAAATAACTGTACTCACCTTTCATGGTTAAAGAATAGAATTATGCACTGAAATTGGTGTAGAAACGTTGCGGTGTTGCTGATTTATCTTCTTGAATTATTGTAGAAGCTCTAATCTTTAATTTGAGTTGAAGTTGAACACTTGAGATTTGATTTAGAGATGGCGGCTAGGGTTTAAGAGAGAATTTGACAGCATAATGGTGTCATAGATAATATTTATGAATTAGGGTTAGGTCTTATGGTGTATATATAGGTGTAGGAAGTTATTTAGGCCTTAGGATTAACCCTAGAACTAATCTGGACCACTCAGATGCCATATCAGCTCTTAGGGCAAATCGGGCCACGGGTTGGCAGCCAAACACCCTGAATTGACCTCTAGTCGACCCAGCGGAGCTCGGGTCGACTCCAAAAATGGTGCGGTTCGGCTATTCCACCTCCCGATTCGCTGTTTTAAACTTTTTTTTGAATATTTATTTATTTAATTTATATATATATGTGTGTGTGTGTGTGTGTGTATTTCTCTCATATGAATACAAATTTAATGGCTTAATAACTTCTTCATAATTAACCATTTTCACACTAAACCGCTTTTTGAACTGCGTTCACACTAAGCCACTTTTTAGCCATTCCCCTAAAACAAAATTGTGGCACTGGGGGGGGGGGGATCGAACTCTGTACCGCTTGCATGCAAGTCACATGTTCTAACCTATTGAGCTACTAAGTCTTTTGCTTACAAACCTTAGAACAATGCTAAGTATCATTCTTTTCTCATTCCTCTTTTTCAAATAAATTATTTTTTAATTTGTTATTTTAATATTCTCAGAAAATACGGGGTTTTACATTCTCCCCTACTTAAAGGATTTCGTCCTCGAAATCTCTAAGTCAAGAAGAACGTATCCTACCATACAATCATCCATCTACTCAACCATCAACCACTAGCAACCATGATCCTTAAAAGATTTCTAATGCTTTTCATGTACATATGCATAGTGTGTGTATATGTCCGTATACTAATGCAAAATCAGGCGGTCCACTGATTCAGTCGGCCTCCTTAATGTAAATAATGATAGTGCCATGTATCCATCATGTATGCAAAGAACCCTATACATATCATTACTACATGTGTGCACAACCATTCATTTAAATGCAACATCCATATGATACGTCCATTTAATATACATCCATTTAACTAAATACATCCACTTATATGCAATATGAAAGTGACTGAGCTGATCTAGTGCCTAATGAGTGTGTATATGTATCCACGAGCAACCACTAGCAAACACTTGCATCCACCATACATAACATGTCTCAAACACATGTTTCAACCATAGGACTACCCGATCTAAAGGTCAAAGATACTAGTGAGAGGACATACTAAAGATAGAACAAGTACAAGTTAAGCGATAAAGGAGAAATTAAAAGACATACTCTCGAAAAGAAAAGGGTACAATGAATGCATCTTCTCTTCCGTCTCCCAAGTAGCGTTGCTCTCATCATCTCCCCATTGCACTTTGACTAGCTTGACCTCTTGATTCCTCAACTTCTTAATCTCCGACCCAAGAATGCATGTAGGAGCTCGTCGAATCGTTGCATCACGCTCTATTTCCACCTCTCTAAGCACGCTCTTCCAAAACTCGCTAGTAAAGATAGGATCGCGATCGCTCACTATGCTAGAAGGAACACCGTGCAACCGAACTATCTCTCGAATGTATACGGAGGCTAACCATGGAGCAGTCCTCTTACTCTTCACGGGAATGAAATGGGCGCTCTTAGTAAGTCTGTCTACCACAATCCAAATCCCCGTATTACCCTTCCTTGATCTTGGTGACCCATCAACAAAATCCATCGAGACACTCTCCCACTTCCATTGTGGGACCTCCAATGGGTGAAGCAACCGACCGGGCTTCTTTTGCCCTGCTTTTACTTGTTAGCACACCAAGCATCTAGCGACAAACTCGGTCACAACCCTCTTCATACCGGCCCAAAAGTAAACCCGTCTCATGTCCATGTACATCTTGTCCCCGCCGGGATGAATGGTCATCTTCGAACGATGTGTATCATCAAGAATGGTCTTCCTCAAGTTCTCGTCTCATGGTACACAAAGTCTATCGTCCCTACGTAACCAACCCTTATCATCTAAGGTATACCTACTGAGATGGCTCGATGACTTCCCTCTTATGAGCTTCTCTACTAACTCAACCAACTGTGTGTCATCTCGCTGTGCCTCAACAATCCATCCCAAAAGCGTAGGTCTGACCTCTAAGGATGTTAGCAAACCGGGTACAAAGTCAATGGAAGGTCTAAAGTCAAACGTAGAGATAAACTCTAAGATTCGCCGCTCAACAAACAACGGACTCAAGGACAACCTTTTCCTACTTAAGGCATCTGCCACCACGTTACCCATGCCAGGGGTATATGCTATCTCGAAATCGTAGGACGCTAAGAATTTTATCCACCTTTGCTGCCTTAAGTTCAAGTCCTTCTGAGAGAACAAGTATTTTAGCGATTTGTGGTCTGTAAACAATTCGAATTTCTTGCCAAGAAGATAATGGCGCCAAGATTTAAGCGCGAAAACAATAGCAGCCAACTCTAGGTCATGTGTAGGGTAATTTTTCTCATGCATTCTCAATTGCCTTCCTCCATAGGCTATTACCCTCCCCTCTTGCATTAAGACTGCGCCTAGCCCTGTCCCACAAGCATCTGTATAAACGGTAAATGGCTTACTCCCATCTGGCAACACTAAGACTGGGGCTGTGGTCAAAGCTCTTTTTAAATGTTGGAACGCATCATCACAATCTACGTCCCACGTGAAAACTAGGTTCTTCTTCGTCAAACGTGTCAGTGGGGCTGATATCTTTGCAAAGTCCTTGATAAACTTCCCATAGTAGCCAGCCAACCCCAAGAAACTCCTAACCTTGGTAGCATTTTTAGGGACCTTCCAATCTTGGATGGCCACCACCTTCGCGGGATCCACAGCTATTCCTTTTTTGGAAACCACGTGCCTTAAGAATCGCACTTCCTTCCTCCAAAAGTGAAATTTAGAAAATTTAGCTTTAAGGTTATGCGCTCGAAGGGTCTCCAACACTTCCCTAAGATTTAGGGCATGCTCTTCCTCTCTCTTAGAAAAGATCAAGATGTCATCCACAAAGACCACCACGAATTTATTAAGGTACTCCCTAAACACCCAACTCATCAAGTCAACAAAGTATGCGGGGGCGTTTGTTAAACCGAAGGGCATTACAAGCCACTCATAGAAACCGTCCGGAGTCTTAAAGGCAGTCTTGTCTATGCTATCCTCAGCCACTCTCAACTGATGGAAACAAGTGACTAAGTCCAACTGTGAAAATACTGAGAAGCCAACTAACTGATTGAAGAGATCGTCAATCCTCGGCAGCGGGTGTCTATTCTTCTCAGTAAGCTTATTAAGTTCTCTATAGCCCACACAAAGTCTAAGGGACCCATCCACCTTTGTGGCAAATACTACTGGAGCACCCCACTCCGATATACTACGTCTTATTAATCCCTTCTCAAGCAACTCCCCCACTTGCTTATTGAGCTCCATCCTCTCACGAGGAGCCATGTGGCGTACTGGTAGAGATACTGGTTTTACATTGTCTACAAGATAAATACGAAAGTCTATCTCACGTTTTGGGGGTAGACCCCTCACCTCATTGAAGACATCAACATATTCACGGACTATACGAACAGAATGTAAATCATCATTGGATGCGTCAAGTGACTCAAGATAACTAAGCATCACCGATCCTCTAGGGTCATAAGAAATATCAAGGGTCTTTCCACTACGAGTCAACAATTTTACTACACTTCGTTCACAATCTAGGATAGCACCGTATCTGGCTAGCCAATCCATCCCTAGGATCAACCCATAGCCCATGAAACCAAGCACAAAAGCATTACATTCAAAACCAACGCCTGATAGACAATCTCAAATCCCTACAAACCATGGATAAATGAGCCGGCCCACCAATAGGATTTGAGACTGTAATGGGATCCACAACGAGGCTAGTATTTAAGTGCAGTGTTTCAACTAATGATGTAGAGATAAACGAATGTGATGCGCCAGAATCGAATAAAGTACGGACATGATGATCAAACAAGAAAATCAAACTTTCGACAGAAATTTTTCTACCTTCTTCCTGCCCCGGAGCCATGAGAGCATGAACCTGCCCTCCCGAAGTAGAACCTGCCCTCTGCCCTTGCTTCTTAGGACAGTCCTTGACAGTGTGACCTGGATCACCACAATGGTAACAAGCGAACTTCTTCTTCTTCCTACAGTCTTTCTTCAAATGGTCGGGTATCCCACATGTAACGCCCCACCCCGAGACCCACATTAACAAACAGAATTACATAGTAATTCCATCTGCTAATGCAGAGAATAGGGCTGGTTAAGGGCGACCAACTATAACCTTGTCTTAACATTCTATTGAATATGTCGACAAGTGCTATATATATATATTTTTTCTAACCTGGGTGGATCGACATACTCAATAAATCGTTAACGCAAAGCTACAGATGGCCATGGATCTATCAGAACAAAACACAACATCTAAATGGATATATATATCACTACAGAACAGTCACAAATATACTTATGTTTACATATACAATGATACATCTTAATATAATACAAATACTACAATGAAGTGGTATGACGACCACTCATTATCCAAGAGGCACATAGGAAAAGCAATACGATGGAATCTCATAAGGAAGCTATCAATCCCAAGAGAAAGACTCGATCCCATAAAGAAGCTTCATGAAACAGCTAAGAGCCAAAAAGGAGGCTCACACCTGAAACAAACTCGGTCTGACCCGAGTGAAAACACACGGGTCAGGCTAGCTAAATCCATCATTTAAATAGAACAATCGGTAATGTAAACTAAAGGATAAATACGATGTCCTTTTACTCAAAGGATACCATTCCATGACAAGAATTTTATGTCATAAGAAAGAATAATATCTCTTTTTGATAAATGGAAGAGATGATTAAGATAAGGTTATACTCAAGCAGCAAAACTACTCGTAATCAAAGAAAACATCAACAAGCTAAGTATTAAAGGTAATGCTTAATTATCATAGCTTCCGCATTATATCATGGATAGTGTGGATTAAATGTCGATAAAGACTTCAAAGGAAAGGAATATCTCCTTAAAGGGGCGATTAACATAACTATACATCAAAGTATATACCCTTCATATAAAAGATGAACTCATATAAGCATGCTTCATCTCATTAACATATACTAAAATCTCAAATATCATTCAACATACCATAAAAATCATCTATAGAATCTTCTTCATTATTTATACCTCTTTTCATCGGTAACAATATAAATACATCTTGAATTCATTATTGAAACTCATTCAAAAAGAATTACCATAATTTATACCTCATCTCATCGGTATAAATATAAATATATCTCAAATCCTTCATTAAAATTCATCATAAAAGAATCTCTATAAATTATACCTCATCTCATCGGTATAAATATAAATATATCGCAAATCCATCTTAATAGAACCCGAAAGGAGTTCAAAACATCATTTTAGAAACCACCATAAAACATGAATACAAATAAGACATTTTCTTACATAAGGCAATAATAAAAATATCCTCATTGAAATGGTGAAATCGAAACATCAAGAAACTTCAAGAAATACAGTACGTGCTTACATCTTGACTAGTACTACATGTTGGTACCATCCATCGTGATGACTAGGGCCATAAACATCATAAACATCTTAATGACTATAGCCGAAACATCGTGATGCCCTTAGTCACAAAATCTGAGTAATAACATCATGGTGATGGGAGTCATAGACATCGTGATCATCGTGATGGCTATAGTCAAAATCATCGTGTTGACTCCAATCATGTACTCAATAATAGTACTAGTAACATCTTGAATGTGCCTCAACTTCTCGGATAGGAACCCATAAGGTATAAACACATGTCCCATACCATACGTTTGTACCTAACGGTTTACTAGCCGATAGTTGATACCACGTCAGAAACCTCATAAAACATCATGAAATGTATATATTACGCCTCATCTCATTGGCGTAAATACAATATCCTACTTGTCTCATCTCATTGACGGGTACTATTAACATCGTGACTTGTCTCATTTTATAGACAAGTGGAAAATCATCATAAAACATCTCGACATCGTGAAATCAACATAAAGAAGCTTACATCATCTTATTGGCAAGCAAAAATAACATCTAGATGGTTATTTATAACCATAGTTACAAAATAGGAATTTCTAGCTCTTAATTAGGCTCATTTCATCGATGATTAAGAAATACATCTAAAAATGATACTTCATCGAATATACTCCTTAATTAGAGTTCTCGGACCATTAATCTACCCAAAATTTAATGGCATCTTAAATCATCTCAAATAGTTCATCGAAAGGTTTCGATCATATAAGTCCAATATTAAGTGATAAAGCAAATCCATGTGTCCCATACCACATGTTTTACTTTACATTTCATTATCTTCCTCATACATTTGAAATTCATAAAGATAAGTAATTTATTATTAAAATAATTTTATTAGAGAGATCGGGAATTTAAAAACGATTTTCCGAAAATGTTTGCTAAAAGCAATAATTGAAATTCCTTTATTATAGGAAATAAATATATTTTTATTTAAAAAATAATAATAAATTTAAAATACTTTATTATAACAATAATTTTAAATATCTGTGTATGTCAAAAGGGATTAGTGAAATCATGCTTGAATACAATAGAACCAGGAAGGATAACTCAAAAGTGATAACTTGAATTCAATACGAATTCAATTCAAATTTAACCTAAAATCAATTCAAATTCTATTTAATTTGAATTTCAAAACTTCAAATATAGCAAGCTTATTGATAGGCATCATAGCTTTCAAATCATCTCAAATGCATCAAAACCGAACAAGAGTTAGAACAAAAATAAGCTAATAAAATCATCATGTCGATAATGGTTGTTGTTGTCTTTTACTCTCGGAACAACAACAAACAAACATAATTTCGACCAAGCAAAAGCCAAAATTTCAGAAAATAAATAAATGAAACTTGTAGTGCTCGGTCTAAGCTTTCCAAAACATTAAAAATCATCGAATTTCGTTAAGAAACCAAAAAGTTATGATCAAAATGGTTTCAAATTTAAATTCAGAAAATTCTGTCAAAGACAGAATTACACTTCTGTTTTGAAACCTGTTTCAGGTCAATCAAACGACAGAATATCAAAAAGTGAACTGAAGAAAAATTGTTCCTTATTGAATATAGTTTCCACAGAAAAAATTTGAGCTCAATCCGATAAGAAACGAGGGAGATATACTTGTTTTACTACAGCCTATTTTCAGAAAACGAGACAGAATTGTAATTCTGTTTTCAATTCGATTTCAGGTCCATCAAACAACAAAATATCAAAATATGATCTAAAGAAGAACTGTTCCTTAATGAATCTAGTTTCCACAAAAAAAACTTGAGCTCAATCGGATAATAAACGAGAGAGATATGTCTGTTTTACTACAGCCTATTTTCAAAAACGAGATCTAGAAAATTCAGAAATAAAGACAACTATGAAATTCCCCAAAATCAAATCAAAATTGGAAATAGCTAGCTAATTGCAAGCGTTTATGCTTACCTTTTGGTTTTTGCAGCGATTAGAGAGAATTCCAACAATCAAAAAGGAAGCTTTTGCAACAATAGAAGTTTTAAAGACCTGAAACTATGAATATATAGACATGCAAACAAATTTGAAGCAAATTAGAACAATTACAATACCTCAATTCTAGGTTTTTGATGAACTAATGGATTTACATGGTTAGATATTACCTTAGCTTGAATTAAAATTTGAATCGAACTTCAATCTAGCAAGGAAATGATTTTGATTTGGGGTTTTTGATCATTTGGTAGCCATGACTTTTTGTTTATGAGCTTTTTGGGGAAGAAGGTGTTTTGCGTTTCTCTGGAAAATGAAAAGTACGTACATTTTCCAGAGAACTCTTTATTTCTCTCCACTAACTAAGCCCATTATGATGCTAATTAAGTTATTAGCCCATGAATTAGCTTAGGAAGGGTAATTTGAACATTAAGGCTTTGTTTATACAAGTTTTTGCACGGTTTCTACATATTCCCTTCATAATTTAACTTACATATAATACTAAAATTTATAAAATTAACATAAGGCCATAACCAAAAATATAAGTATACATTTTAACATAGATTTATCTTGTCTTATCTATATTTTCACTTAATTAGACAATATTTACATTTTACTCAAAAATAAGCAATTTGGATTTAATTTACACAAAATGAACATTGTTAAGGTTTTATTTTGTCTATAACATTCAATCTTAACTCAAATAAGTTCTTAATCTAAAAAATTATTGTTATTAACACTTTTAAAAATATTTTACAAAAGATTTAACAAGCCTTTAAAATTTATTTCACATCGACTTATTCAAACACACATATACATAAATTTTCCTTATAAAATATTAAGTACAACTTGCAAACAAAAGCTTCTAGGAATTTCTCAAATTCCTTTTCATTACTATCTTTACATTTTAATTGTTTCAAAAAAAAATATTTCACCATACTTATTATTTCCCAAATCTTAAATACAAAGATTGTTTATTTACCCAACTTAATATTAAATTTTAATTTTAACTCAAATTTCCATATTCACATACCCAATTTAATTTAAGCATAGGATTAAGCTTATTTTCAAAAGCTTAAATTTCCATTCAACAACAATTTCCCATATTCACATTTTACTCATTCTCAATCAAAAATATTTATTTTATTAAATTATCACCTAATTTATTGATTAACCCTAAGTTTATAATTTAAAACCTCATTATAACTTCATTATTAGTTTAATAGGTAATCACACAAGATCGGGTTGTTACACCACAGTTGTGACACTTCCTCTTTTCTTTACCACCTTTATTTTGTTGTTGGGCTTTCTTTGGATCCTCTTTCTTATCTTGCGGCCTAAAAGTACTTACACCCTTCTCTTTTTAAAGCATGTATGCTATATCAACAAGCTTTTCATACGTTGCCCCCATTGGAATGTGGGACATAACCAAACTGTGAAGCGGTTCATTTAGGCACTTTGCAAACCTCAAGGCCTTCTTGTGAGGCGTATTCACCAACTCTAGCCCAAATCTCGCCAACTTATTAAATTCGGTCACATACTCCTTCACGGTCAAGTTTTTCTGCTTCAATGTCAAGAACCTCTCCATGTACATACTCTCCTCAGCTTGAGAAAGGAATTTCAACTCAAACCTTCCCCTAAAATCTGCCCACGTCTCTACAGCGCGCTCTCCATTAGTAACATCCCACCAAAATGAAGCTTCGTCCTTCATCAACCAAGCAGCCAATTGGACCTTCTTACAATCATCCAAATCGAAAATGACAAACAGATCCTCCACTTCTTTCAACCAATTTCTAGCTTCAACGAACATTTCAGATCCACTAAAAGGATTTCCACCCATCGAACGAAAGTCTTTACATATTTTGAAGAAAGCATCTCCATGCGGAGGAATGACTGGAGCTAGGAGAGGAGGAGAGGAACGTCGGTCGGACCCGCGGCAGCGTCCCTAGCCTCGAGATATTGACGAAACCAACCGGGTACATGAACACGCTATGGTATCTCAGATGCTCCAGACATGCTGAAAAGAAAAAGAAAGAGTTTCAAAACAAGGGAAGCGAAAGAGAGATGTATGGCTTGCGGGGATTATACTCTTTAAAGTAAACTTTCCTTGAAAATAGCTTCTTTAAAACAAGTTTTTGAAAATACTTTCTATGAAAATAATACTTTTGAAAACACTTTTCAAAACTTTTTATCTGTTCTTGTAACCATAGCTCTGATACCACGTGTAACACCCCATGTCCATTAATGTCACTCACAAAGGGAATGCATCAATGTCCATGAATTGTTATTGTTGTATAGAACGGATAAATTACAAGAATAAATAAATAAAACAACACAGCGGAAGATAAAACTTATTTCATAGCATCATAACTCAAAACAAGCTTACATAAGTAGTTCCCAAAACCATTACAACAGGATCAATAGTCTTTTCCAAAAACTTCAAAGTACATAAAGAAGCAAATACTTAAATAACATAAATGCATAAATCCCCACTGAGCATAAGCAAAGCCATAAAGATGAGAGAGTCCAAAGCGATACATCTACTCACTTCAAGCAACTGAAAGAAATCGGCACTAAGCTGTAGTATTCTCTCCTTGCAAACCTGAGGGTGGGGAAGAAAGAAAAGATGTGGAAACAAAACGGGTCAAACATAAAGTCTGGCGAGTCCAGTAATTTTAACAAATAATGGGTAAGGTAAATGATCAAGAATCATGATATGGCTGTAACAAAGATAAGGTAGATAAAAAGGATGGACAAGATGATTCTGTTCCTAAGTACTAAGACAATCCTACACCTTGGCTAAGCGAACAACCCTCCAAGTACTAACCCCAAAGACCGAAGTCAACATCAAACTAGCACCCAAAGGACTATCCAACTCAACCAACATGTATTTCGTTACACCGCACTTTTGCTAAGTTACACCACATTACTTAATTACACCGCACATCTACTAGTCTCTATTTACTAAAGGTTGATCCCTTCCCACTAACTGTACCCACATGACAAACTTGGTTGTTACTTCTACCTAGCTGCTATCGTAGGTGCCGGCTTGCTCCTACCACCGCTAAGGTACCCTTACCCTACCCATTCGATCGGCTCCCTAAACCCCATAGGCACCCATGCTGGCCCCACAGTGGGGTGTATCACTCCCCAAAGTGGCAACCCCGATACCAACATGAAATGCACGGCCATACCTACACAATGCAACAACGTCTTACCTACCAGCCCGGACCCATGCACGCACATGAACTCGTTGGACTTGCGTTGCCACCGCTATTCACGTTTTGACCTCTTATATTCAAGCCCTGTAAGTGTGCCCCAACCCCGGCCTGGTACCGGGCCCAACTAGATACTCAAACGGGTTACTGGTTGAAACGGGTCCCCATCCGACACAATCCTCCCACCTACGCTTGGTCCCCACTAGGTTTTTCTCCCACTTAAACCATTTTAATTTAAATGTCCATGTCTTACACATGCTACGGTTAAGTCCATACTTACATGTCATGATTTACATGTCCTATCTTATTCCGGTTAAGTCCATATTTACATGTCATAATTTACATGTCACCTCACTTAACCCTCTAACTATACCCATGTCTTATTATGATTAGTATTCTTTAAATCATTCCTTATGACGAACGATGCACGACCTCTCACATTAGACCGAACACTTTGTGGCCGCTAGATTTGTCGGGCGGTTCCGGACAGTCTTACGCCACAAACCGGGTCTAACCTCGTGTCATTAACTATTACGCCTACAATTCATTCCTTTGACCTCTCACATTAGACATACAATTGTGACCGTTGGATTTGCCGGGCGGTTCCGGGCAGCCTAACTTCACAATTGCGCCTAACCTCGTGTCAAAGGTTCATTAACATCGTATTTCACCCATACCCAATTTTCATGTCATATATATCCAATTAAACATATAATCATGTCTATAATATTGCCTGTTCCAAATTGTCACTAATTACACATTAATTAGCCTCAATTACAAATTTATAATTTTAGGCAATTTCATCAACTCCTTGTAATTCATACCCAAATATGTCAATTTCGCATATTATCCAATTATCCAAAATATCCAATAATATCCATTTTTTCAAATTTCCCATATTCCCAATATTCCACATCGTTCCCACGTATTCGCATTCGCGCGTATTTTTAATATAGGCTCGAAGGTAGCCTATATCCACAAATAAAAGGAATAGAGGTAAGAAGAGAGAATTAATTCATAGAAAATTGGAATAAAACATCATCATGAAATAAAGAGGCATATAGACTGGTATAGAGGTATAATAAAAGATTCAACATGAATAAACTGATAAAAGGTATGAACTTTACATAGAAACATAGGCATATGATGACATGAATCAAAAAGGTGAAGACATGGTGAGATTTTCATTACAAACATATATATGAATCCTTTTTACAACTTTTTCATGTTACTTTAATCCCATTAAATTTGTGAAAATAACTGTACTCACCTTTCGTGGTTAAAGAATAAAATTATGCACTGAAATTGGTGTAGAAACGTTGCGGTGTTGCTGATTTATCTTCTTTAATTGTTGTAGAAGCTTTAATCTTTAATTTGAGTTGAAGTTGAACACTTAAGATTTGATTTAGAGGCAGCGGCTAGGGTTTAAGAGAGAATTTGACAGCATAATGGTGTCAGATAATATTTATGAATTAGGGTTAGGTCTTAGGGTGTATATATAGGTGTAGGAAGTTATTTAGGCCTTAGGATTAACCCTAGAACTGATCTGGACCACCCAGATGCCATATCAGCCCTTAGGGCGAATGGCAGCCAAACACCCTGGATTGACCTCTAGTCGACCCAGCAGGGCTCGGGTCGACTCCAAAAATGGTGCGGTTCAGCTATTCCCCCCCCCCCCCCCCCCCCCAGATTCGCTGTTTTGATTTTTTTTTTTTTTGAATATTTATTTAATTTATATATATATTTCTCTCATATGTATACAAACTTCATGGCTTAATAACTTCTTCATAATTAACCATTTTCACACTAAACCACTTTTTGAACTGCGTTCACACTAAGCAACTTTTTAGCCATTCTCCTAAATCAAAAATATGGCACTGGCAGGGATCGAACTCTGTACCTCTTGTATGCAAGTCACATGTTCTAATCAAATGAGCTACTAAGTCTTTTGCTTACAAACCTTAAAACAATGCTAAACATCATTCTTTTCTCATTCCTCTTTTTCAAATAAATTATTCTTTATTTTGTTATTTTAATATTCTCAGAAAATACGGGGTGTTACAGAAAGAGTTGAAATGGACAAGTAAGTAATGCAACCATCTATTATATCATATCAGATAAAGCATTAAAGCATCTCCAACAATCTTACGAAGCGTAATATTACGTAAGATTAAGGGGAAGAGTTGGAAATGTCCCCAACAGACACATGGTGATTTTTTCACAATCCAGCGAATAAAATCACCGAACGTCGATTTTATTGACGCCTTACGATTGGAGGGAAAGGGAAGTAGCGCGTCCTTGGAGGGGAAAGGGAAGTGGAGCGTCCTTGGAGGGGAAAGGGAAGTAGAGCACCTTATGATTAGGAAAATTTGATCGTTTTATAGCCGTTGAAGGCGTAAATGATCGAGGGTGCAGCTGTTGGGGGAAGGAAAATAGAGCGTCGCAAAAATCGGCACTCTATAGTAAAGTGCTATTTTTTCAACGTACGTCGAAGAAATCAACGCCTAAAAATCGACGTCTTACTATAGAGCGTCGATTTTTTCAGCATCCGAGACCAATTATGAATTCATAATTGGTCTTTGAATATTAGCCTGAATATTAAGACTATAAATGTAAGTTGGGATGAAATTTTGAGCATTATGGGAATTTAGAATTGAAATTGAGGGCTGCTGGAGATGCTATAATAAGACATTGGGTATACGGGCAGTATGCTAGCACATTATCATCATTGCTACTCACTTCATTATAAATACACAGCGTACTACAACAAACAACAAACGTTAAGTGGCTTGTATCAAATTTCACATCAATAAAATTACAACTTTTTATTGTCTCTAACTACCTTCATATAAAGGAATGCAACTCGTGCGTTTTTTCAACAATGAAACGTTCCCCAAGCCAGCATTTCTATATAGTAGATGCACCTCATGTAACAATATTAAGGTGGCGTTTCGTTTAACGATTTCTGCCTTTTGGATTTTTATTAACTAAAAATGCAAATGACACACATATATCATTAAAAACGACCGTTTTGAAAAACAAATTTAATACACAAAATAGAAAACAATATTTATTTATTTTCCGTGTTTCATAAAGTAATGTAAGTACGAACACGTTAACACTTAACCCTTTAAATTTTTTGCGACTAATTTTAAAAGCTCAAAACGCAAAATATGATATAAACCAAACTACATGTAGAATAAATACTCAGCTGCTTGTGAACCGTCAGATACTGTTTTATTCAATGGTTATTCAATTACTCTTTTACCTGCGAAAACATTGTGCGCATTAGGTTCAGCAATAATGACATCTCCCAACATATTAAAATTGGTCGTTACTCCATCAATTGTAGAGGATGTAAGGATTGATACATAGAATAACTTCTAATTTGACTGATAATTATAAGCTTTTAAATAAACTGAATACGGGTTGAAATAAAACTACAAAAATAAAAATAAATCATTCTAAGAAAAAAAACACATAGATATCGTGTACCGTTTAAACATCTCACTTGCATGGCTCAGGTGACATCTAGTGATACTGTAAGAGCACCACACCTCGCACATTGTGCCAAAGGACATTTGAGTATATGGAAGTCAACAAAAACCAGTTGCTTACCTTGCTGACCTTGGAGTGTAGAATGCATCCAAGTGAGCTTAGCTTAAAGTTTGGTAATGATCAGATGAGATAAGGTTTATTTGGAATATTCCAATAGGGGCTTAAGAACAACAAGTAGGTGAGTATTAAACCAAATAAACCAACCAAACCAATTTATTTTGGTTGGTTTGGTTCAGTTTTGAAATTAAATCGGTTTGTAATTGATCCGAAAAAATATTAATTTTGATTATCGGTTTAACCAAATTAACCGAATTTTTACTATATTTTCAAAATTATCGGTATTATAATAAATATTTTAAGTTAGTTTAGTTATTTAAGTATATATTATTCATCACCTACGTGTCAAAATTAATACTAAAAAGCACAAAAATCAAAAATAATAATACTGTAACCATATATTTATATTTTATTTCAAATTATAGTGAATATTTCAAACACAAAGTGTAAAATATTTTTAATTCGGTTTAATTGAATAACCAACCGAACCAACCAAACTTAATTTGGTTGGTTTGGTTTGGTTTTCATTTTTATTGGTTTTAGTTTGGTTTGAGAAATTTATCATCGGATAAATCAAACCAACCAAACGATGACCACTAACAACAAGGAAAAAATGTCAACTTTTTACTGTTAAAAGACTACGCTAGGTACAATATTAAAATAATTTCTTTTGATAAACTATTGGCAACTGACATATGCTATTGGTCATCAGTTTTTTTTTTTTTTTTAAAAAAAAAGATCACAATGTTATTTACACAATTTTCGTCTTCTTGTGGCTATCAGGATTGGTAAAATCCAAATTAATGTAAAGCTTGAAAATTAATAAATATGGCCAGTCATTTTAACATTAACCATTGACCAACTATCTTTGTCCAAAGATATTAATTAAGCTAAATACCAACACTTGAACACATTTGTATAATGAAAATCTCGGAAAGATCTGAGAGAAGTATTCTAATTAAAGCTAAACGGACTTAAAAGTATTTATTTTCAGAAAAGAAAAAAAAAAATCAAGAGGGCTGCAGGAAAGTATTTTAATTGCTGACATATACCAAAAGCTTAGTTCCTGGCTAACAAATAAATTGGGCAAAACATATTCCCTGTTACGACCATTTATTTCATAAAATGCTATGTTCTATATTTAAATTTTATGATACAAAGAAACACACGACATTTGATAAACATTAGTAGCTAATGACTATTATGGATGAATTTCACAGGTACACAAAATGATTAGAAGATGGAATTATTGAGCTTGAACAGATATACAATACTGATAATGTACTTGTAATTAAGTTGTTCAAGCAAAAATAACTGAACTGGACGTAGTAGTATGTTTCTTGTGTGCGTTTGGGTTTGGGGGGGGGGGGGGGGGGAGGGGGACTTCAAATGGGGATTCACCCTTGCTGGGCCTACCTCCTAGGCTCCTACCCAATGTGTGTGTGTGGATGCATGTATGTATACATATACATGTGTGTGTTCAGGACCCGTGGTTGTTTACCATGTATACCTGAAGAGTTTGAAAATCCATCCGTATTTCTTATATACAATGACTAAACACATGGTGCTTTATGGTTTATACTCCAGTCATGATATGAGCATAAATGAAAATCACAGAACTGTTAACAATAATAAAATTGCAAACAATACGTTATAGTGATAATGGGTTTAGTCAATTACATGCAATAAATATTTTGAATAGGTTTTTGACAAGGGACAGTCCTTAGCTAATCAATTTATGTTCATAAGTAGGCCTGATTAGTAACATAATATGCTAATAAAGTGTGGCATGCCTATACAAATAGTTTGTAATAAGGTGGATATTTAAACATTTGTTCCTCTACATAAAGAAAGGCAACTCATGGTTTTTTCAACAATGAAACGTTTTCTACATCACCAGTGCCAGCATCACTATGTATACTGCAAGTAACAATGTTAAGCTTTTGAAAAGAACTGAATACGGACTGAAATAAAACAATAAAACAGAAATAAATCATCCAAGCCCAAACACGTTGATATTATGTACCCTTTGAACATCTCACTTGCACAGCTCAGATGACATCTAGTGATACTGTAAGAAGAACACGACACCTGCCACACACTGCCGTGCCAAGTTCATTTGGACATATGGAAGTCAACATAAAACCAGTCGCTTACCTCGCTAGCCTTGTAATGTAGAATGCATCCAAACGAGCTTAGCTTAAAGTTTGGTATTGATCAGATGGTGATAAGGTTTATATGGATCAGAACAAGAAACACTCGCAATACTTGCAAGTTGATCAGGAGCAGATGATGATAAGCTTGATCTGGCTCCTGAAAATAGATTATATAATCGTTCACATTTCACTCTTTTTTTTAGTCAAGGCAAGATAATATGGCTCTACTTGTAGCTTTGCTTCTCCCCCTTGCACCATTGATCACTCTTCTTTATTTTAAGCTAACAAAAAAAGATGAAACCAGTGGAAGTAATAAAATAAACCTTCCACCAGGTCCCAAACCACTTCCTATAATTGGAAACCTGCACCAACTGAGCACGCTTTCACATCACTCTTTATGGGTGCTTTCTCAAAAACATGGCCCACTGATGCATCTGAAGCTCGGTTTCAAACAGGCACTGGTGGTTTCTTCTACAGATATGGCCAAACAAGTGCTCAAAACTCATGATCTTGATTTCTGCAGCAGGCCTAATCTCATAAGCTGGGTCAAATATTCATATAACCACTCGGATATAAGTTTTTCACCGTATGGAGAATCGTGGAGAGAGTTGAGGAAGATATGCACTGTCGAGCTTTTCAGCACAAAAAGGATGGAGACCTTCAGATCTGTAAGAGAGGAGGAGGTTTCTTAATTTGATGGTTCAATCTATTGCAGCAGTCTCAGATATGTCCAAGCCCATTAATATTAAGTATGAAATGGTATGTTCCTGTAAGGAGTCAAATTTAATACAAGACATATAAGTTAGCAATTATAGAAACCCATAGAAAATTTTGAATTTGTTATATCATGTTAAGTTTCTATACAATATGGATCTTCGTACTCCCAAGAAAACAGTTAACTTTGGAAAACACGGTCAACTGCTTTCATTCTGTACACAAAGGCCATCAAAGCTTTAGTTTTCCTAACAAATTATTTGTTATCTTCAATTACCAGAATGTACAAAAAACCTCATGATTTTACAGATTAGATGAAAAAATCCATATATTCTTATGTTCATGGTATGTTAAAAATGCTAGGGTTCTTATATAAACAATCACACTGACCATAGAAGTGTTATATATTTATTTTTCTTATTTATTAATATATTTTGAACATATTTTTTAAGTCACAAGCACTATGGACTTTGAAAAAATACCTCATGAAAATATGCGCTTAATGTCCAAACTGAAATACATTATGATCGCAGGTCAATCTTGCCAACAACATCATATGCCGGGTTGCCTTTGGCAAGAAATTAAAAGGAAATTTTCATACCATCCTCGAACATTTTGAGGAACATTTAGGATGTTTCTATTATAGCGACTTCTTCCCAGTACTTGGATATTGGATTGATAAACTAATGGGCGGATTGCAAATTTGGAAAAGAATGTGGGCGAGCATATCGCAGTTTATGAGGAAATTATAAGGGATCATCTTCATTCTAAGAGATTGGGTGATCAACATGAACACGAAGATGTGGTTGATGTTCTGCTTCGTTTGGAGAAGGAAGGACTTGTCACCATGGAAAATGTCAAGGGAGTTCTAATGGTAGTTTTATCTTGTCTGGCAGAGACTTATAAGAATAATGTATAACAATAGCAAAAAAAAAAAAAAAAAAAAAAAAAAAAAAAAAAAAAAAATTATCAATTTTCAGGATATACTCATAGCAGGAACTCAGGCCGTCTCATCAACATTAGTTTCGGTGATGGCTGAGCTTGCAAGAGATCCGAACTCGATGAAGAAAGCACAAGAGGAGATGAAACTCCTTGTCAAAAAAAACAAAAGAGATAATTCATGAAGGAGACCTTCAAAGCCTTCAGTACATCAAAGCAATCGTAAAGGAAACCCTGCGGCTCCATGCGCCTGTCCCGCTGCTTCTTCCAAGACAAGTGAAGAGAGATTGTAAAATTGACGGGTTTGACATTACGGAAAGCACACTTGTATATGTCAATGTGTGGGCAATAGGAAGAGATGCAAAGACGTGGGATAAAGCTGAAGAGTTCATACCAGACAGGTTTCTAAATAGTTCAATTGATTACAAAGGTCATGACTTTGAGTTTATACCATTTGGTTCAGGTAGAAGAATCTGCCCTGCTACAAGTATGGGGATTACAATCATAGAAGTAGAACTCGCACTGGCCAATTTATTGTACTGCTTTGACTGGGAGTTGCCTTACGGGGTTAACCCTGAAGGATATTAACATGGAAGATGCACCCGGGCTTTCCTCGCAAAAGAACACTACTCTGGAACTTTTAGCTATAAAAAAAACAAGGACTTCAAAAATGCTAA
Organism: Allium sativum; assembly: GCA_030737875.1. Classification (NCBI taxonomy): domain Eukaryota; kingdom Viridiplantae; phylum Streptophyta; class Magnoliopsida; order Asparagales; family Amaryllidaceae; genus Allium; species Allium sativum. The sequence continues at coordinate 239,487,443 of CM060912.1, forward strand.
ATGGACCGAAAGAATTTATGTCAAATTGTGCGAATGTGAGATAAATGAGTAGAATCCCCATGAATTGTGCCTTAAAAGTAGGAGGTGGATCCCATCTTTTTCTATCTATTTCGCAACTTTTAACAAAAAAAGTTTCGGTCCTTCTAGCATTGTTCCAAGGACTTTGCTAGAAAGCCCAAAAAACCATGTGTTAAGATGTGCGAAAAATAATTCTGCGGCAGTAATTTAGGGGAGCAAAAATGTTGTGCTCATCCACCATTGGAGCTCCTTTTCTTTTGGGCTTCATAGCAAATACTAATTTAGTTCTTTTTTTTTGTTGGGGTGGGGGGAAGGGGGGGGGGGGGGGGGGGCGCAGGTGCTTAAAAGATATTTCTAATATTGTATATTGGTGGAACGATAACTTGCCAAAGAGTATGAAATATGAGCCTGTTCTGCATAAATTTTTGGTTTGACTTGGACCACTTCTTATATCCTATATCAACAATAGTCCATTTTACAAACTAATTACCAAAATAGGTCAATTTTGGCCAGATGGATAGCTGGATAGCTGAGGGCATCTTAGATGCCGCCAGTTATTATTATTATTGTTATTTTTTTCATGAAGACAACATCCCGGATACTGCCTATTTTTTTCAAACTGGCGGCATCCGAAATATTTTTTTTTTCTTTCTGCGTTTTCCCCTTATTTCCAGCTTTTTAACACCCCAGACTATTCTACTTCTCATTTTCTTACTTTTCCAAACCTTCAACAATAAAACCTAATTTTCTAAATCTTTTGAACTCCAAAACTCGACCAATTTTAAGTTTCGTGTTTGTTGTAGATCGGCAAATCATGTACGATTTTACATGCAATTTCGATGGTTTTGATTTTGGTTTAATTTGTGTGTGCAGATTTCCAAATTTATATAACTTAATATTGTTACTAAGGTCTACTTTGGCTCAACTCTAGGGTTCCGTTACTTTTTTGATCGGTGAAAACGGATAATTGGGAGATTGATGATAAGATAATGATGAAAATATATGACGGTTTTGAACAACACCAAGTTGGTGCGGTGATAGATGGTGGTTTGACCCACGATGTCGAATTCATTCCTCAGACACAAGTGAAGTAGTGCAAGAGGATCCGAAGAAGCATATTTCAAAAGAAGTGGTGCAGATGTACGTGAAAGACGGTCGATTTCCACAAGAGTGATAGACGTACAGTCGTTTTACAACACACATTCCCTTCACTGCAGACAACCTCCTCGTTTCTTTTGTAACCATGGTGACAAATATGATATAGTTATTTGTACAAATGACAGGAATGTTAGACATCATTTTACCGCTATCAATTTTATAAGGATAATAAAATAAGACTTAATGTTGTTTCATGTTGCAATTTTTTCAACTGATTGGATCTTGAAATGTGCCCCATAGGGTTTGAATATGCATTGGAGATGCAAACAGAGAATAAATAGTTGCATAAGCACAATGTAGAACTATGAAACACGCTAATGGATCAAGGGTACGACTTTACAGATTACTTACCTAGTAGATCGGTTGTTGGATCATTAGATGGGAAGTGAGTGTTGTATCTATATTAAATATGAACCATTTGTAATATTTAGAAGAATTATGTAAAATTTAGTAGAAATTAGTTGAATTATGTCACATTAACTAGTACAACTCTTATGTCGCGATAAAGTTATAAATACTTCAAGATCAATTCAGCTACAACGAAATTAACTAGCTGGAGTATACCAATTTTTCCTATGATCAACAACACCGCATTTGCTATACCTTTTTTTTTGGCGTTTGACTCTCGTCCATAGTATTTTTGAGTTTAGTAGACTTTGGCCGTCGTGGTTGTCTTTTCACTACAGGAGGTAGTACCAACTAATTATGCATTAACGTCCAATATCGTTTATCCCTAACGGGGAGAAATTTCGACGTTTATGCGCTAGGTATTTCTCGACTGTATAGTAAGATGAAGCAAAATCGTGATGAGCTTTGTTAGCTTCTTCTGAAACTGACGAACGAGCTATCATTACATGCGTACAAAGTAAATGTTGTAGCAATGGTATATTACACATACATGAGCAAGTATCATCGTTGATTAACGCTTTGAATTCAATCCCAAAATAATGAATCACTTGTCGTTCTACTAGGCTAAATCAAATATCTGCAACAATTTACTTAGCCATTAACTGTGTCGTACACAAGTCATCGTCAAGGGGTACATCCATTTTTATCTCATCACTATCTTCGGCCAATCTGTCTTCCACATCCGTAAAATCATAGTTTAATACTTAGTTATTTACTTGCATGCTATCTATCCAAGAAGTGTTATTCTCTAGGATGCTCACTACATCCATACTACAAACAATGGGATTCACATATTCCTCTACACCTACAACCACATCTCTTTCTGTCTTCCACACCCGTAAAATCATAGTTTAATGCTTCATTATTTACTTGCATGCTATCGATCCAACAAGCTTCATTCTCTGGCATGCTCACTACATTCATACTACTAACAGTGGGATTCACATATTCCTCTTTACCTACAATCACGCCCCTTTCCATATTGTCAGATGCCTCGTTTGATATGATGGCCTCACTTAGTAAATCGATATTTGATGTGTAGCAGTGTCGTGAATGGAAGCACTTAAAATTCAAACTGCAAAACCTGGTAACTGCATAAATGATTTTCTCATACAAAACCGACGAGTTAACCATATAATTTTCACATACCTCTGACTTATATGTTGTAACTCAGGCTGTGTAGAATGCATGAAAGGCGGCATGTAATTATTTGAAGGTCCGATAGTGCAAAATGGAGTCGCTTGTTGTGTAACATAATAGAATACAAAAAATAGTATCGAAGAACTGCAAAATAACGTATGTTTATAGATCTAACAAATAACCAAAATAACATTCACCTTTCCATCATATGTGTGAAGCTTTCTTGAGTCGAATAAGGATAATTGTATTGAATGCTATGTTGATAACTCGTTATGGTGGAAAATTGAAAATTCCATCTTGCTGACCATAGCTCGCGGTAACAGATGGAGTATTAAAGGTCGACATTACATTTTGACAATCAATTCTTTATCATTATCTTAACATTCATGGCTAACTACTACTGGTGTTATTGGTTCTACTACTTAAATTTGTTTGCTTTTTATAATAAAAAGCTCAATGGATCTTGATGTCGTTGAAAATATTTTATTTACATCAATATCATCGGCTATTTTAATGACTTTCGATCTAGAATCGCTGGGTCAGTTACATACTAAATCAATACCAAATTCTTCAGATTTAATCTTAGTCGATTTATATACTGAATCTTTCAACTGAACCAAAGTACAACCTCGAACAACTTTCCCGGGTTTATATGCCTCTCCTACATATTTAGCGAAATTATCTTCGTCAACCACCAACTCACCATCATAATAACATATAGTAGAAACACATTTAGGGGTCATTCTACATATAAAATAACAACAATTTCACTATTCCGAAAACGAACAAACCGTCAAACCAAACCCAAAATCAAACGTTAGTAAATTATGATTTAAAAAGTCATACCTTCAAAAATAGATGGAATCAATAACTTATTGATTGTTGAGTAGATCTAGGGCTGATATAATAATAGTAAATTTACCACTACCATACCATAACCCGTCGATCGGTAAACATTTTTATTTGAATTCGATATACCAGTTAAAACGGTATGATAACGGTAAATTTACCATCTTTCACGGTAAATTGTCGGTAACATTTCTTCAATACCAGCGGTAACGGTAAAATTACCAGCCAATTTAAAACATACGTATATTCATATGATATGCCTTATTACATGCATTTAGAACAAAATAAATGACTACATTTTGTTCAATAATAAGGTGAAATAAATTCAGATACACTATTTTTTCTTTCTCATTTACGTTTTTTATTAATTAACACTTCAAATATTATAATAAAGATGCATTGTGTACAAAAAAACATATCAAGATACAAACTTTAAAGGACAAACGGTAATTTACCATTATCAGTGTAACGGTTACCAGATTATTGGGATACCAGTCTTCGGTATAGCAGTCGATCAGTAACGGTAACGATAAGTAATTTTGACTTACCAGTAAAAACGGTACGATAACGGTATTTGTCAAATGGTAACAGTAATCATTACCATAACAACCCTAAGTAGATCTATTAGAAAGCTGATACGAATTTAGTAAGTGTTTTAAATTTTTGTGAAATGGGTATTTTCTTTGGAAGTTTATTTGTGAAAAAGGAAAAAGGCGTTGGCTAAATTTATGGGTAGATCTGGGTGACATCTGAAATAACGTTAATTGAAACTATTTTGGATGCCGCTAACTACCATTTTCTATTGGCAGCAACTGGAATGTCGCCTTCATTAAAAAAAGTAACAGGCGACATCTGAGATGCCGCCAGCTATCCACTTAGCCAAAACTGATTTGTAGAAAGTTTGTAAATCGACATATTGTTGTTATAGATTATGAAAAGTGACCCAAATGAAAATAAAATCCTAAATTTATTTGTGATTGAAAAAACAAAGTAGAGACCGGGACAATGACTGTTACCTGTTTATTGTTAGATGTAATGTAAAGTGTGAAAAGGAAAATTGATGACTTTCGATCAACATAACAGGGGGCTACGTTTTTGTATTTGAACTTTGAAAGCACCACCATGGTTACTACGCTCAAGGATCCACATAAAGATATTTATATTCTCACAACATTGTTAGAACTTAACATAAATCCAACTTCAATTCAATTCTACTTTTGTCACAAGCAAACATTTTTTTTTGGAATATTGATAAGTTTTTTAGCATCAGGAAATGCAATCATCCATCAACTTAGTTAATTTTAATATTTTAAAATGTGATTATGTTAACACGGTTTTTAGTTAAAGCTATTACACGTCAAGTTTCTGGTTAGCAACGCGCTTAAGCATTGAGAACATCGTCAGCAAACACAAAGCGATTTGTTCGAAGTCGTAACACAAACGTAAAAGTTGTCAGAAACCCCTATTAGATGACTTTTTTTGGACCCGAAAACGTCAATTACGATGCTTCAAAAGGTAATTCTTGTAGCCCTCTGAATTAGCTTCATGTACAACTTTTGTTTGGCCCAAACGACCTTACGGTTTGAAAGTTACTCCCGTTTCCGTAAACATGTGCAGAAATATTCAGTCAAGGAAGTAACTCGGTATTGATCGACAATCACATGGATAAAGTGACAAAGTATTCGAAAGCTTACACTCGGTATTAATGAAGCTTCGGATTTCACGGACCTATTGGGTCGAGTCGAATCATTCGGTTCGAATGGTTCGGGTCAAAACCGACTCGACCCCACATCAACTGTATGCACTGAATTGGTTTAGCGAGCATCGTCATCGGGTCAAACACCCCTACCCGACCGGACCATTCTGAAGCAGATACCACGCATGGATTCAGACTTATTCTTAAGGCACACTCTTCTCCTTTTTACATGGATTGGGTTCCACGTGGTAGCCCACAACATGAAAACATTTTCTTTACTTCGTCCATGACGGTTCCGGGTTCCAATGAATGGCCGCCATGTGTCATTCGACCCAAACCGCTGTGATGGCTATAAATACATGTTTGCATGACATTTTGAAAGGACTTTTCTCCTCTCCACTTACACGGCTTCTCCCATTACTCTACGCAAGGACTTTGCGCTACAACATATCATCAAACTCACTACTTATCATGAGGATTTCATGTATAAATTCATTCTCTTTATCTTCTTTCTTACAAATGTACTGATTTCTCTCGTAATCTGTCAATATAAATAAAAGATTATAAAGTGGACGTAGGCTTGGATTGAGCTGGACGAATATAAAAATATTGTTTGTCCCCTGTTATTTACTGCATTTAGTCTCTGTGATCTGTGTTTGTGAGGACTTCACAGCGCATTGGGTGTTAGTTCCATTTTTCGGTCTAACATTTTGGCGCGCCAGGTAGGGTCGTGCTATTACTTCGGCTTCTAGCTTGAGAAAAAGGAAGATTGCTTGGATTTTGATTCGATGGTTAAAAGGAAGAAAGGTAGAACCTTCTCTCGTGTTGAGGATGTTGGCACAGTAGGCACATGAAACGAGGCAATCCAGGAGACTTCCTCTTGCGGAAATCCATCAGCATACTTAACTAGAAATAAAATGGATGTCGTTCTCGTTGAATTGAGAACTCAGATGGCATGACAAGGCGAGCTCCTTCAGAAACAACAGGATATGATGAACGAGTTCTTCGCTCGGATGGAAGGCAGGCCCAGCAATAACTCTCAACTTGCTGGAGCAAACGTTGTTGAAGCTCAAGTAGCAACAAATTTGTCTCGGATTGGTCAACCCCCTCGGGTCGGGTCGAATGCGAGCCTAGGGCAGCTAGAAGGAAACCGACCTCCTCCTAGTAATGGACGGCATGCAACAACAACTATTAACTTTTTGGATGAAAACGTTGGCAACGTAACTGTCACTACAAACTCAAATTGAGATCGACCAACCTCTGCTCCAATTCGCATGAATTCAACAACACCAGACTCTAACTCACCTTCAGCGTAAGACAACTTGATTCGAGCCACATGGACCGGGTCGGGTTGAATCATTTGACCCGCGACTGGGGGGCAACTTCGAACCACATTCAGAAGTTAAACATATGCTTCTTCGATCTCATACACTCAACACTGGGGGCACCAGAGCAGGATTGGACAAATGGCAACAATTGCTAGCAGAAAGAAATCACATTGCAAACGTGATTCGATGCTTCGCGAGAGGCGGCACTTCTCAGCATGACGCTAACCGCAATCCATTCACACAGGAAATTAGGGATTCCCGCAATCCTTCAGACTTTAAACTTCCAGTTTTTTAGCCTTACAACGACAGAATGGATCCCACCGCCACATGGAAGTTTTATCGCCATCAAGCAACGTCATGACTAAATGCTTCTCCCTTTACTTGACTGACATAGTAGCTATATGGTTTCGGCAGCTGGAATCTGAATCAATATACAGTTGGAACATGTTGGTCGCCCGCTTCATTGAACAGTTTCGAGTCCACATTTCTCGACCCAAGAATGTATTGCCACTCACTTCAATCAACCAGAGGTCCGGCGAGACCCTGCGTTCATTCCCGGAAAGATTCAATGTTGTAGTAGCATCAGTTGATCGACCTAAACCATCAATGGTACTGAAGGCAACAGTATCTAAAATCTTGGATAAGTCAGATTTCAAAGTCCCATTGCATTGGGATCCATCGCGAGACCTTGGCGAATTCTACTTCCAAGTGGATAGATTTCTGCGCGCGGAAGATGAAAACTCTGAGGACATTCTCAACGTCAACATGGTCAAGGATGGAGGACCATCCAACTTTGGAAAAGGCAATGACAGAGGTAGAGGAAAAACCGCTGCTAACAACGATCGTAACGCTACACCCCGGAGAGGGCCTAATTACGATAAATACACTGAACTCAATTCTTCATTCGTCGACATCCTACATGAATACGAGAGATGATGGCTCCTACCTGAAGCCTCACAGGAGGGAGCCAAAGTCGAGAGAACACGACTCTGTAAAGTAATGCATATTTCATGACATGGGTGGTCATAACACCAATGACTACAGGCATTTATGAGACTTGATCGAGGAACGGGTTAGACGTGAAGAGCTACCCGAGTATGTCAAACAACCAACAGTGCCTACACCCGCGCTGTCACCTCCTGCTTTTTGGAGAGGTTGATTGAGCTCTCGTAGGATCATCATCAACTGATTTGGATTAGATCGTCCTGCATTTCTACATTCTTAGGACTTAAGTTATGTTTCTGTTCATTTTCCTTTTTAAGTCATCTGAATGGCTAAGTTGAAGCACATACGTACGGGATTAAGATGTAATCCCTAGGCATGCTATGGATTCAACGATAAACTAAACAAAGTTTGTTTGTAATCGCATTTGAATTGAATAATATGAACTTTTCAAGTATGGATTATGATTGGCACCTTAAGTATCTTGTCAGGTTGTGGCAAGGGTCTCATAACTAAAGTATGGCTTATGCTTATCTCGGAACCCTAGGTATGGATTACGCCTAGGGACAAACTATCTTGTCAGGATGTGGCAAGTACAGCTCTATCTCGAAATGAGTATGGTTTGTACTCAGTTGGTTTCCTAAGTATATATTATACTCAGGAACGTCAAATTGTCTTATTAGGATCTGATAAGGAACCCAATAAAACTCGAGTATGGCTTATACTCAGTTTGAAATTCCTGGTATGGATTATTCCAAGAAGGTTAGGTCCCTCGTTAGGACTTGGCAGGATGATTCAAACGTCCCTCGAATATGGTTTATGCTCAACCGGACGCCCAAACAAGGTTTATACTCGAAAATGTTAAGCAGTACGGTCAGGTTTTGACACATCTGTTTACCTTCTTTTCTTTGCATGTATGGATTATACTCGAAGCTGACGGGTTAGGCAAGGCCCTGGTTTTCTTGGATTTCTGGCCTTAATGCGATCCTCAGCGATCGTCTGTTTTCTGACCTTAATATGATCTGGCGCGATTGTGACATTCTGGATTTCTATGGATTATGGATTTCTCGTATTATCCAGAACACATATTCCTTCATTCAACAAGATATGTTCTGAGGGGAAATATGGTGACACGGTTTTTAGTCAAAGCCGTCACACGTCAAGTTTCTAGTTAGCAATGCGCTCAAGCATTGAGAACATCGTCAGCAAACACAAAGTAGTTTGGTCGAAGTCGTAACACAAACATAAAACTGGCCAAAAACCCCTTTTAGATGACCTCTTTTCATCCCAAAAACGTCAATTACGGTGCTTCGCACGATAACTTTTGTAGCCCTCTGAATTAGCCTTAGGTACAACTTTTGTTTGGCCAAAACGGCCTTACGGTTTGAAAGTTACGCCCGTTTATGTAAATATGTACAAAAATATTCTATCAAGGAAGTAACTCGGGACTTGAGTATAAATTGGAATTGATCAACAATCACTTGGATGAAGTGACGAAGTATTGGAAAGCTTACACTCGGTATTGATGAAGCTTCGTATTTCACAGACCCTTCGGGTCGGGTCGAATCATTCGGTTTGAATGGTTCGGGTCGAACCCGATCCGACCCGACATCAACCGTATGCACTGAATTGATTTAGCGAGCATCGACAACGTGTTTAACACCCCTATCCGACCCGACCGGCCTAAAGTAGATAGCTTGCATGGATTCAAACCCATTCTTAAGGCACACTCTTCTCCTCTTTACATGGATCGGGTTCCACGTGGCAGCCCATGACATGAAGACATTTTCTCTACTTCGTCCACTACGGTTCCGGGTTCCAATGAATGGCCGCCACGTGTCATTCGACCCGACCCTCTGTATTGGCTATAAATACATGTTTGCATGGCATTTTGAGAGAACTTGTCTCCTCTCCACTTACTCGGCTTCTCCCATTACTCTATGCAAGGACATTGCGCTACAACATATCATCAAACTCACTACTTAACACAAGGATTTCATGTATAAATTCATCCTCTTTCTCCTCTTTCTTACAAATGTACTGATTTCTCTCGTAATCTGTCAGTATAAATAAAACATTATAAAGTGGTCACAGACTTGGATTGAGCCGAACCACTATAAAAATATTGTGTGTCCCCTATTATTTACTACATTTATTCTCTGTGTTTGTGAGGACTTCACATCGCATTGGGTGTTAGTGCCCTTTTTCGGTCTAACATATTATTTTTTGTATATTCATCTGGATTTTATAATTGTTCCCGTCATTAAAAAATAAGTTTAATAAACTATCAAGTAGTACTCGTTGTTTATACCTAAAATCAAATCCTTGAAAATCATAATTTTTTTCATACTGGTTTTAACTACATATATGTAATATAATTACTTACACCATCACTACATGTAAAGGAAAGATTATTTAGACATAAAAAATACGCATAATTGGTGGTACACCAAATCTCAATCTTTGGGTTGCCCATTGATTTTCACCTTTCAAATGATGATAAAATAATTTAATGGTTATGTCTCTCAACTTATGTTAAATCTTGAATCTAAGTAGTCGTCCCATTATGTAATTGTTCCTATATGACTACATTAATTTTAAATGTCATAATCTTTATATGGTTTTTACAACTACTATAGCAGTGTAGTTGTTCTTCAACCTAATTGAAAAGGTAATTTTCTGAATTATGCAGTTAAGGTTGCAATAGAATATTTTATTGCTTTTTGTGAAACATTAATAATTTTTACTACATTTTATATTGTTATTCAATCTCAATGCAATTATAATTTAACTGCATTGGGAAAATATTGTTGTAATTTACATTCATTGTTCAAATCATACCATTAGGGTTGACTGCATTTGTGTGATGCAACAATTATTTTGGCTGCATTTGATAATTTTGTCCAACATTAATGTAATTATAATCTAGGTACATCAAGAAACTACATTTATAATTTGACTACAATTTTTGAATCCTCCAACTACAAAAAGTTGCATTTGAATATTTTAACCGCATTTATGTGATGAAATTATAATTCCAACTATAATTTTATTCAACCTTAATGATGTTATAATTTAACTACATTAAGATAAGAAGTTGTAATTTTAACTGCATAACAAATATAAAATTGACCTTAACTGCATTTTTATTATTTTTGAACTTATTAACTATGATGACGTACAGTTGCATTTAAACAACATAGTTTTTGTTGTAATATATATGAATGAATATGCTTTTGTAATATTCTATTTAGTCCCACATCATGGGGATAAATTTAACATTAGCTTTGAAGCCTATATATAAAGGAGCCAATGTAATAGAAATTAGGTACACTTGAATCAATAGAAATAAAAGATCTCTCCGCTATCTCTTCTGTTCTCTTTAATGGCTTCTGTTTATTATCCGTTCTATTTTATTTTGTAACATGTTATCAGCACGAGATTCTATTATAGTTATTTGTTGAAATCTTCTAGATCTACATTTATGAATTTGTCATGATCCAGAAGTATCATACTTCTTTTGACGTAGTAAATATGACATTTTATATTGTACTCTTTTTTCTTCACTAATATTTTTTCCACTGGATTTTTGTTAGTAAGGTTTTTAACGAGGCATTATCTTGATCTTGAAGTATCAACACTCACTGTAACATTGTAAAACATGTTACATTAATATGAAATAAAATTGCACTCTTTTCCTTGCTTATGATTTTTCCTATAGGGTTTTTCATAAAAAAACTTTTTATGAGGCATTGGTTTGATCCTGAAGCATCAAACTCTTATAAGGAAATAGCATTTTAATATGATATCCATAATCTCACACGTTGCACTCTTTTTCTCATTCAAGGTTTTCCTGATAGAGTTTCGAAGGCAACAGACAAGGTTTTCGAAATGGGATTCGAATTGTGAATCGCAAAGTTCAAAATTTAAATCGAAACAAAATTTAAATCATAAATCGAAGATTCCTATAAGCCATATTTTAAGGTGTATGCACACCTTGAGATTGATTTCAATGTTTGAACTTTTACATTTAAACTTAGACACAATTTTTCCACTTATTGTATTTTTATATTATTTGCAAAACATTAGAATTTAAATTGTAGGTGCAAATAAGCATACTAAATATACCATTGTAAACTTGTTAACTTTTCTTAATTGCCATTTTTGCTAGGTTTGAATCGGAATGTGAAAGAACTCGTAACTTCCCCGTGAAGGAAAGAGCGGATACTTTGAGAACACGACAAAATAGAACGCAGACGGAAGAACATTTCATTGTTTATTACAACAATACCATCAGAATGCAAGAATATACAGAGTATAAATGAATATTACACAGAAATATCAGAGATTTAAATTACATTTAAATACATCGCAGCAGAAAATAATACAATACACAACTGAAACAGATATACGGATACAGAGCTTTCCGGATATCGTTCCAGCTGTAAACCAGGATCCTGTGAAAATAAATCTGCAAAACCAAAACTACTACCTGCCCGTGTCAAAATAAGGGCACCCAGAGTTTAGGTTAAAACAATAAACTCCAGGTCAGTCATGGGACTGGTGTGAGAATTAAAGCAGTTATTAATCATTATTTTAAAGTTAGATAAATCAAGGGACCACGTCGTATAACACGGAACGGGTTTCCTCCCAAGAATACCAGTGCATAAAACAACAGCGCAATGCTAAATAAAGAAAATTGAATCTATTATAAGACGCAGGTCCCATCACACAATACAACACAAACCAGAGGATAGGGTTTTCCCTTATAATAGCCAAAACATGCTTGATACGTTTAAAACAAATCATTTGATACTATAATAGGTGTATAGTGTCAAAACAACTTCAAATATAAATGTATCAATCCTAGACGGCATGGGTACCATATATCATGTCGTCATATTAGGCTCTACAATCAAAACCGCTAGGTTACGTATTTGAAAATTGGATTTCCGTCTGTGAACCGAGGCCAGGGATCGTCCTCTACCGATTCGAGACGCTCTAGCCCGTGTCTCAGGCAAGCGCACAGACAAGCCTTGGATCGTCAGGGCCGGTCCACCGATGTGGATTAAAATGCCTGAACACTACGTTTCCCCACCCTATGGGGTGTCAATGAGTCCAATGACTCCATCGGCTTCACATAGTCACCGATATATCCGAGGCGCCTCGCAACAGCAACCACCACATGAGACAAACTCGTTAGGGCGTGTAAAACCACTGACACCACTTCTAATTAGAAGGAAACGCATGCCCTCTCTGAAGTCCTCTCCCGTTTCTGGTCCACTATTGTGGTGTGAGGCTAGCGAATCAACGTTACACAAAGTCATGCCACACAGGTCGTGCTTTGGTCATCCACCACAAGACTTTGCTTTTCAACAGAAGCCCTGATCTATTGCCACTTAGGCATGCCACACAGGCAATTCATTCCATGCGTTTGATATCCATCAATATATAACCCCTGAGCTCGTACGTCTCAGAGAAGGGCGTTAAGCAAGAGAATAAATTCTTCGCCGCCAAACAGATATATTTAATAGAAATCAATCACACAGACTAAAATCCAATGTCAGACACACAGTCCATTTACAAGTTCGTTCTGGGTTTGAACGAAACCGGAGGCACCTAGTACCCCGCATATCCATCGATCTCCAAGTACATCTGGACGATCACCAACTGATTCTCTCCTCTTGGGTGTACGGCCCAATCAAGATCGTCAGTAATTATCCAAACGACGTGAAGACCTCCGGTCTTCGACCACCGTCTTCATCTTCGATACCACGTCGAATTAGTTATTCAGAATGGGATAAACCTGGTCTTTCCGAATAACTCGCGTATATAATAAACAAGTGTTACACAAACACAACATACGTCTCATTCCAATTCAAAATGTTCTTTTATTCAAATATTCTTATACTTTGGGAAAGGTACCCATTAATTTTATCCAAGATAAATTCTTTAAATTTATTCTTTAATCTTTCTTTAAATATCAATTCAAATTAGTCGGGATTAGCGAACCACACCGGAGTAATCATTTATTTTATTTCCCAATCCCAACTTATTCATCCCATGAAGTAAAACTGGTCATACTTCATATCTAACACCACGGTATCTAACACCACGGTGTTATCGGTAAATTCAATTATCATTTCACGTTCAAATCTAATTAAAGATTTAACTATCGCCTGGAGCAAGACTGGTGATACTCCATTCTCGACCATTCCAATCTAATTAAAGATTCATTAAAACTCCACTTGGTTTTAATCTTTAACTGGGTTAAAGAATCAGTGTCATTTAAAACACGGTTCACGATAAACCCAAAATCACATTCCATTAATTATCGGGTTAAAGAACAAGTGTTATTTAAAACACTGTTCATGATAAACCCAAAAATCAATTCAATTCCAATTAAATATTATTTAATTGGTACACTTCATTAAATCTAAATTAAAAGATTTAATCTTTTTCTCAACTGGGCTTAAGAACAGTGTTAATGAAGACACCATTCACGACAAACCCAAATCACATTTGATATTAAATACAAGGTTTTGAATAGAAAATATATCGGCTTATATTCAACATCAAATTCTACGACCAACAAATATTGTATTGGAAATAACGATATAAATATATCTTTCAAATTCCCATAACAATATATGTATCATCATGAAATCCAACATCGAAATATTCCAAAGACGATTTCGATTCAAATCCATTCCAATTCAATTATTGGAAATTCTGGTTATTTTCAAAACCATTTCAAATCCAATTTATTTATTTAAAAAAAAATAGAATTATAATTCTAGTTCAAAACTAGTCCATTTCGATAAAAATCTATTTTTATCTTTTCAAATATGGAGTTTTTCACTCTAATTCTTCACAAATCATTTCTTATGATTTTACGCAAATTATTACTATTTTTAATAATTTTATCAAGGCCCGCACAGTCGATTTCCATCAACGGCCATCGAACTACACTTACAACGACCTTTCCCAAATTTGATTTGGACATAATTCCAAATCCAACCATTAGATTTCTAATATTCGTTAGAAAGCTCTTTTCGATACGAACCCAACGGTTCCGGTTTTAGGAAAATCCGACGGTCGGATCTCCCGCAATATCCATTCGAAGTCAATGGTCGAAATTCACGAACTACCGCAGCGCGACGCGTTCTATTCAGGCCATTTTATTATATATATAATATATACTTCGTCGATTTCCCTTTAAAACGTATTTTATAAATCGTTTTAAATTCGTTTTCGAAACAATTCCAACTTCAATTCAAATTCAAATCAAAATTGAATTTTTCCAATATAAATTCGTTTTAAATTCATTTCAACTCGATTTCAATTCAAATCAATTTCAGTTCAATTTCAATACGTTTTAAATTCAATTCAAAACGATTTCAATTCTATTTCAATCTAATTCGAATTTCAATTCCTTTCAATTTAATTCGAATTTCAATTCATTTCAATTTAATTCGATTTTCAATTCATTTCAATTTAATTCGATTTTCAATTCATTTCAATTTAATTCGATTTTCAATTCATTTCAATTTAATTCGATTTTCAATTCATTTCAAAATATCTGATTTTGAAATCACTTTCGATATTCATTATAAAATGAATAAAATCGATATAAATATCGTTCACGTCAAAATGACGTCAATCTAATCGACACAGCATTTATTCAACACATGAAATTATTTTCTTATTTTCCAAATTGAAATGAGGCCCAATCAATTACCATATAGTGTTAATTATATGGATTTTCTACAACATATGTATATATCAACAACGACAAATAATCAACCATCATCCAAAGTGCATTCTACACTGTATAAGCATCAAATATAAATATTCAACGCTTATAACAGTCTTTCAATCAATCGATCGACATACAACTAATTATTGGGATTAGTGTATGTCATATATCACCCCAATACCCGTGTGGGGTTTTCAAACAATCAAACACAGATTTTATTTATGCAGTTGGGCGATGTGTAAAATTTATCGTCCCAATCAATATCAGTCAAATGTGTGTATATAACAAATCGTCCGATTTGTTTATTTTTATTTCATTTCATATACACGTTAAAAATTCTATTTTCCACTATAAAATATTTTACTTATTTTCACCTCACATCACACAATCAACTACACATCAAAATCAAACAAACAAACATACAAGCCGTCCATGGTCTGTGGACGACGGGTGTCGGGTGCAACTAAACACCGTCTGCATCCTAGTATATATTTTAACTAGAAATAAATTTAAAAGTGAGGAGTCCTCACCCAAGCTAAATCCATTCACCGCGACTCTTCTTATGTAGGAAACTTCATCGCGTTCGAATTCTATTCAAAATAAATTTCTCTTCGATATTATTTAAAATAATTCATTTTAAATAATCAAAATTCGCTAAAATTGCCAAAATAAAATTTTTAAATTGGCCCAGATTTCCGGGTTATTACAGAATGTGAACCGAATCGTAAAAGGTAAGATTTGATCCAAAACGAGATTTGAATCGTTGGGTTTTAAGATTTTTGACAACAATGGCAACATATAATAGTTGTATTGAATGAACGGATATATATATATATATATATATATATATATATATATATATATATGCAAGCAAGATAATAATAAGGGTGAGCAATCATCATATATGTTTTTAAAGGACAACTTCAAGTTAGCAGAGCACTCAAGATTTTGAAAACACATATTCAAGGGGGAGTGTTGTAATATATAAGAATGAATATGCTTTTGTAATATTCTATTTAGTCACACACCATGGGGATAAGTTTAACATCAGCTCCAAAGCCTATATATAAAGGAGCCAATGTAATAGAAATTAGGTACACTTGAATCAATAGAAATAAAAGATCTCTCCCCTAACTCTTATGTTCTCTCTAATGGCTTCTGTTTATTATTCATTCTATTTTACTGTATAACAGTTTCAAATCTATTTTTTGTATAAAGGGTTACAATTTTTCAAAAAATATATTAAACAACTAGATATTTGCATATGCATGACATATATGAATTACGGTATCATAAAACTTGACATTAGTACTAAAAATAATTCATTTGTTACAATCCATATTTTTACTAGTTAAATATTTAATTAATTTTAAATATTAAAATATTAGTTTAGAGAATTAAATAACTTGAATTCAAATTTTATGAGTTATTTTGTCTTTTTTAATGGTGAAATTATGTGAATCGATGATCTGAAATCTAATATGATTGTGAATAGTTTTAAAGGTTTAACTAAGTTCAGATTGAGTTAGAATGGCAAAAAGAAATTATTATTGTTGGACTTAAGAAATTAGATTTTTTAATATTAAGTCATTTTAATTAACAAATTAAAATATCATTTTACCTATACAAATAGTTCTTAATAAAATGTGGCATGCCTATACAAATAGTTCTTAATAAGGTGGATATATAAACATTTTACCTCTGCATAAAGAAAGAAAGAAAGGCAACTCATGCTCTTTTTCAACAATGAAACGTTTTCTACATCACCAGTGCCAGCATCACTATGTATGCTGCATGTAACAATGTTAAGCTTTTAAAAAGAACTGAATACGGACTGAAATAAAACAATAAAAACAGAAATAAATCATCCCAAGGCCAAACACATTGATATCATGTACCCCTTTGAACATCTCACTTGCACAGCTCAGGTGACATCTAGTGATACTGTAAGAAGAACACAACACCTGGCACACAGTGCCAAGTTCATTTGGATATACGGAAGTCAACATAAAACCAGTCGCTTACCTCGCTAGCCTTGGAGTGTAGAATGCATCCAAACGAGCTTAGCTTAAAGTTTGGTATTGATCAGATGGTGATAAGGTTTATATGGATCAGAACAAGAAAACACTTGCAATACTTGCAAGTTGATCAGGAGAAAAAGACGATAAGCTTGATCTGGCTCCTGAAATTAGATTATATAATCCTTCACATTTCACTCTTTTTTTCGTTAAGTCAAGTTAATATGGCTCTACCTGTAGCTTTGCTTCTCCCCCTTGCACCATTGATCACTCTTCTTTATTTTAGGCTAACAAAAAAAGATGAAACCAATGGAAGTAATAAAATAAACCTTCCACCAGGTCCCAAACCACTTCCTATAATTGGAAACCTGCACCAACTGAGCACGCTTTCACATCACTCTTTATGGGTGCTTTCTCAAAAACATGGCCCACTGATGCATCTGAAGCTCGGTTTCAAACCGGCACTGGTGGTTTCTTCTACAGATATGGCCAAACAAGTGCTCAAAACTCATGATCTTGATTTCTGCAGCAGGCCTAATCTCATAAGCTGGGTCAAATATTCATATAACCAGTCGGATATAAGTTTTTCACCGTATGGAGAATCGTGGAGAGAGTTGAGGAAGATATGCATTCTCAAGCTTTTCAGCGCAAAAAGGATGGAGACCTTCAGATCTGTAAGAGAGGAGGAGGTTTCTTTGATGGTTCAATCTATTGCAGCAGTCTCAGATATGTCCAAGCCTATCAATATTAAGTATGAAATGGTATGTTCCTGCAAGGAGTCAAATTTAATAGAAGAGACATAAAACAATTATAGAAGTCCATAGAAAATTATGAATCGTTATATAATGTTAAGTTTCTACACAATATGGATTTTTGTGCTCCCAAGAAAACAGTTTCACAGCAGAAGCTACACACTCTTGTCAATTCTTACACCAAGAGTAGTTAACTTTGGAAAACACTGTCAACTCGCTTTCATTCTGTAGACAAAAGCCATTGAAGCTTTTGTTTTCCTAACAAATTATTTGTTATCTTCAATTACCAGAATGTACAAAAACCTCATGATTTTATAGATTAGATGGAAAATCCAGTAGATTTGTATTCATGGTATGTTAAAAGCACTAGGGGTTCTTATTTAAAGAATCATATCGACCATATAAATGTCATGCAGTTCTCTGACTTATGTATATCTTTTGAACATATTTTTTGAAATTCAGGAGCACTATGGAACTTCGAATCTAAGAAATACCACATGAAATATGTGTTTAATATCTAAACTGAGTTGCATTACAATTGTAGGTCAGCCTCGCCAATAACATCATTTGCCGAGTTGCTTTTGGCAAAAAATTGGAAGGTAATTTTCATACCATCCTCGAACAGTATGAGGAAAATTTAGGATCTTTCTATTTTGGTGACTTCTTTCCTGCACTGGGATATTGGATTGATAAACTAAATGGACAAATTGCAAATTTAGAAAAGAATGCAGGCGAGCTTAATCTAATGTATGACGAAATTATAAGGGATCATCTTTGTTCTAAGCGATCCAGTGATCAACACGAAGACATAGTTGATATTTTGCTTCGCTTGGGAAAGGAGGGATTTCTCCCCACGGAAAATATCAAGGGAGTTCTTATGGTAGTTTTATCTTGTCTCGCAAAGATATTTATAAAAAAAAATGAATAAAAGTATAAAAATATATAAATTAAATCTATCAATGTTCAGGATATGTTTGTAGCAGGAACTGAGACTGTCTCATCAACCTTAGTTTGGGCGATGGCTGAGCTTGCAAGGCATCCGACCTCGATGAAGAAAGCGCAAGAAGAGATAAAACTCCATGTCAAACAAAACAAAGATATAATTCATGAAGGAGACCTTCACGGCCTTGAGTACATCAAAGCAATCGTAAAGGAAATCCTGCGGCTCCATGCGCCTGTCCCGCTGCTTCTTCCAAGGCAAGTGATGAGAGACTGTAAAATCGAAGGGTTTGACATTATGGAAAACACACTTGTGTATGTCAATGCGTGGGCAATAGGAAGAGATCCAAAGACGTGGGACAAAGCTGAAGAGTTCATACCAGACAGGTTTCTAAATAGTTCAATTGATTACAAAGGTCATGACTTCGAGTTTATACCATTTGGTGCAGGTAGAAGAATCTGCCCTGCTATGATTACGGGGCTTACAATCATAGAGCTCGCGTTGGCCAATTTATTATATTGTTTTGACTGGGAGCTGCCCTGTGGGATCAAATGTGAAGATATTGACATGGAAGATGCACCTGGGATTATCTCGCAAAAGAATACCCCCCTCGAACTTTCAGCTATGAAAAAACAATTTTAATTTGAATTTCGTTTTGGTTGGATGCATGCACCATGCATAATCTTTTATATTGTCTTCTATCGGTAAATCCTTGTTTACATAAAGGACGTAATCACCGTGTGTGTTGTGCAGAATCATCTATGGTTGCATACGTATGTCGCTACGCTTTATGGATTTTAGAAATTCAATTATTTGTTTATTTTCCATTTAAACATTCTAAGGTTCACAGATATGTGGAAGTGCAAGGACTGTGAAGCATGAAAAAACTTCAATCTACATAAATTTTATTTGATTGCGCCACTATGTATGCTAATGAAAATAGTGATTGCTATAAAGACCAGAACAATGACAAACTATGCACAAAACAAATTGATAACCTTCAATAATCTAGCAAAAATGTTGGCTTTGCAATTTTGTGTTTGGCATTCATCAAACACAAAACTTGACGCAATAAAATTAACGCATTCAATATCGAAGTGGTTTTGATCCGCACCATGATATTTATTTGCTGATATTGCTATCGTAGATAAAACAGTAAATTTAAAATTTAACAGTTGTAGTCCATTTCCATTATTCTCACCAACGGATATAAATTTCAAAATCTTGTCATTGTGTTAATTTTTTACATAAGTACACTTCTTTTTTTTAGTCCAGAGTTTGATGCAACATATGGCTATATTACAACGTTTTAGGCATAACTCTTGTGATCTTGCCTGCTTTTGTTTGCTAAATTAGTACGTCTAAGTTTTGAACTACGTTCCATGTGATAGTTTATACTTTTTACACTTGCTCTTTTATAACTATGAATGCAAAAAGCCACTCGAAACAAACAAAGATGCTTTAAATTAAGTAAATACTGATGATAATTTATAATCATACGTCGATCGTTTGAAGCATCTAACCATCTTCTATGTCAGACACATGATGGTATGTACTACTTCAACGGTTGCACATTCAGATATAGCACAAGATATTAATTCTCAAAATGATTTTTGGTTTGGTGTACTTAACTAAAAGCATATTTGTATCAATGACATATTAAAACAAGAGACACAAGAAATCAAACATCGTATTGACACTTATACCGATTTATGATATGTGCAAGTTTATATGTTAAGGTGAAATGTTGAAGCAGTTAAAATGAGAGGAATGTTGAATTTTGTGACACTATATAGGCTAGAATTGAAGTGATTGGAAGTAACTTCGTAACGGAGGAGATGGTCTGCAAATCGGAGCTTGTATGAGGAAGTTAGAGGTGAAAAGATGTTGCAGGATTCGGCTGAATTTAAGCTCATACCTCTGAGCAAAATGATAAACGTCTGAGCATGTGGCTGTTGTGCAACCAAAAAGTTGCAATAGACGCTGTCATGTCTGAGATGAAGCAATGAACAATAACAGATGTCTGACCAAGTGGACAGACGTCTGAGCTGAAGGAGTAATTTTTCCCGAATCTCGGGACAGACGCATGACCATATAAAAAGACGTCTGAGGCGACTTCTGAAGCTATTACGAATAGTGAACTCAGCAAACTGATTTGTGAAAGTTCAAGGGGCAATTTGGAAATTTGTCAAATATTAGTCTCTCTCTATATAAGCTATCATTAAATTCAAAGGTTGATTAAGAAAATGGATTTATTAGGTTTATTCTGATTAAGGTTTTGGCAATCCTAATTTTCTTCAGTTTTCATCTCCACAAAATCAAATTGCTTTTGAGAATTTTGTTCATTGTATTCAATCTCTTGTACTATTCTATTGGTGTATAATAAAGGTTCTCTCCCAAATTGAATATATACTAACTAGACGTTAGTGGAACTATTAAAAATTGACGTGTGATTTACTTTTCATTATTGCTCTATTATTTCTCTTGTTTGGTGATTGTGATTGGTTATCGAATTGCGTTGAGACTATTTTGAGATACTGATTGCTTGTTTTTACACGTTTACCACGGTCTCATTCTCCGTTGTGTTTGGGATTTTGATTTAAGTGGTCTTGAGTCGAATTTCTCAACAAGAAAAACTTTAAATTCACATGTGTACTCTACCCATGGAATGATCCTTTAACTCCACGATTGATATTGATGAGTTATAAAAGCGTTGAGCATACATACGATTTCATGGAATAAGTCATTACTTCCATTAGAGAAAATGCAATTGTGCAAACGGTTAACATTTAGGCAAATCATAAAGTCGCTACAACTACCTACTTGAAATAATAATAAAAAACACAGCAACCAATCTGAACATTATGTGCACATTTTATTGATTTGATTTCTGATAATATTTCCGAAAAAACTTTGGGTACAAACTATTGTCACAAACTGTCAATTATAATCATAACTGGTTACTCAGCATAATAAGAAAAGAATCAAAGATAAAGAATCGATTCATTCAACAATGGCCAAGATTTGTCACTCAAGACTTGTCACTCATAAGTATTGTATGAGAATGTATTTAAAGAGGATCTAAAGAAGAAGAATTGATTCAATACAGGGGAGAGTAGAAATTCCCAAAGTTGGCCCAAAAGATTAAAAATAGCAATTTTTGTCAATTGCTTGATTTATAGTGGTAATTTCTAAACCGGTGTTAGTTAAGGAATCTTGTATTTGAGCATAAATGCTACTGTGAATTGACTGAACGATCAATCAAGAAGAATATTATTGGAAGACAATACAATGAATGGTATATAACTGATAAAAGAGGGCAGAAACAATTACATCAACCTATTCATGTGCATAAATGCTACTGTGACCCAAAAAAAAAAAGTCAAATCCTACACCAGGACATATATTTAGGAGGGGCCACACATTAAATTACTATAGTATCCCTTGAATTTCACTAATTCTCCCTAAAATACACTATTCTGGCGTTTTGACAAAAACATGTTTTTGTCATAGAAGCATTACTCATTCATGTGTTATGATAATCAAGGGCGCATGGCACAAAAGGCGCAAAGCCTTTCTAAAGCCTTCAGGATTGACACAAAAAGGTGCCAAACCTTTCTGCAACCGTGATGCATCTCTTGGGAAATGAGATGTGCCTATTAATTTAATGTGCATGTACTAAAAATGATATATTTACATATAATAATTAGTTAAACAAAACTAATAAAATTATTATTATTATTATTATTTTGAAATTTGGTGCTTTACATACAAGTTTATGTCCAAATCTTAATTAATTTGGACAATGGGGTTTGTCAATAAAATTAATTTTATTTCTGCTAATCGATTAAAAGATATAATCAATCAATTCGCAGTAATATCATGAACATAACCATGAACATAATATCATAACCATAGAATGTCATTTAATTTTATCACATCGTTCAACGTTTGATTGAATAAAAGTTAAATATCATATTAAAAGGTTATAGATATTCTTTAGCAAATAGATTTCTAGTGCAAGGTTATATCTATATTTTAATCAGCTCACACTGTATATTATTGAGTCAAATTATATAACAATAACTTTCGATACACGTTAACATATACATACACACATATATATACACACACATTACTAAAAGAAAATTTCACGGATGCTAAGAAAAAAGTTCCAGCTAGACAGCAAGTATAAGAAGCAACCAAAACTAAGTGCCTGCTCTTGTTACGCAAAGGGTAGTGATGTAAAATTTACAACAAAATCAGAGTAGTAACATTAACTCAATTCAGTGGTTAAAAAGCATTGTTTGGATGTGACATATGTTGGTTTCGGCTTTCAATCCATAACATCAATATGAAAAACAAAAAACACCGACGAATAAAATGTAAAAGATGAATAAAGTGAACAGATATCGCTGTGATAGGTCCCAGGTTCATAGTGATCTTTATAAGAATCTGCTATTTTATTTTGCTTACAAGAGAAAGGCACTATGAGAATAAATAAATAAATAAACATACATTATTAAAATGTGATATATAATGTATACCTTATTCCAGTTTTACAATAGGGCAAGAAAAGGGGGACATCAGGCATGCCATAAAGTCTATTTATGATTAAAAAAAAATTAGATTGGATTGAACTGATAAAACTCAGTCAAGCACATTGCATCCCTTTGGAGCAATTTAACATTTGTGAGCTCCATCTATCTGACAATAATTTCCAGTAACTTCCATGATTTCCTTTGCATTTGTCAGGGTGGTATTGCTAGCCACAGATGGGAATAAGAATTTAGATGCTGTATGTTGGAAATTTATGTGAATTATTTAAAATATAGAAATAAGTGTATGATGGCTCTTATATGTGAATAGTCTCACATCATGGGATTATAAGAAAGATGCAAGTATTTATACTTGTTTCTAAGAAGTCATGTTGGGGCCTTGGGCTCCCAATGCATGCTTTGTTGTGAGGAGGGAGACCATGCATCATGACCACCACACACGCACGACCAACCGACCCGGCCTGGTTCGGTTCGGGATTGGGCTTGGGCTTTGAGCCTTGGCTATGTGGTGTAGACACTTAATTTTAAAACGGGAGATTTTTTCTGAGCCGACTTTCCCATGAAGCTGTAAACTGTTGACACGGTATTTTAGCAGATCCGATTTTCTCTCACTGCCCAATTCTTATCTATATATTATCTTCAGCTGTAGACGAAAAGCAGACACAGAAAAAAAATATTTTTTCTCCTCCGCCATTAAAATATTCTTACAGAAATTTTCGAGCAGTTATTTATTTCGAAAGTGCAAATCTGCGCTGATTTGTTGTGCAAGCAAATCAGTTACTGTTCTACGAGGCTGTTTTATCCTAGAGGCGGCGGCGAGAGTACGAACTGGTTTTGCACCACCGACCAGATCGTCGGATCGTCTTCAAGAGAGCGACCTGGTCCGCGACTCAGCCATTGTTTTCCAACAATTTGAAGACGATTTCGAAGCAATGGCTTATGCAACCCTAGATGAACCGCCCCCTCTTTCACAATCAACTGATTCCAAAGGACAATTCCAAACTTGCCATAAATCGATGGAATAATGACAGATCAAATCAAATCTTGCGCAGCCTTGATTGCACGCTGGTAGATCCAAAGGCAATGAGTCGATTGAAAAAATGAGGCAAAGGACGGCTCTATAACAAACGCGAAGATAAGTATTTTTCTTTTGATTACTGATTCTAATCTCGCAAAAATAGGACATCAATTTTTGTGCATAGAACCTCAGACCTCAAAGTAACATGCGTATTTTTTTTGAATGCTTGCTTATTTCTTCCAAGCCAGATATGCCGAATAGTGGCTATAGTATATATATTGATGAGGTTGAGGTCGCTTTTACTGAATTTGTTAGCAGTAGAATTTTTTGAAATAATCACTGATAGCTTATATGTGTAAAATTTGGAACTTTGAATGACCTAAAAATGTTATACCTCAAAGCCTTGAAGAGCAAGCGATCTAAGCTTAATGTAAGTCAAACTGGTGAATCCAGTTTTATGCGTTTTAAGAACTTAGTAGGTCTGTGATGTGTAGGCACAATTTGAATGCAAACTTTTGAAAATGTCTTTATTATAAATTGACAATAATTAAGTGCATACTTATTTGGAAAATGTCATTAAAATTTTGGCATTAGTGAAATGCATATGATTATATAGAAATGTCATTAAAATTGACATTAATAGAACACATATAATATCGGGAAATGTCACTAAAAATTTGACATTAATAGAATGTGTATGTTATTTGATAATGTCATTAAGAATAGACATTAATTGGATGAATAGGTTTTTTTTGCATCAAATAAATTGACATAGTTTATATGCATACAGTTGAAAAGATAAAATATAAAACATTTTTGTTGCATACATGTGAATAACCTATGTTAGTCTATGAGATTGGATATATTTTTCTATAAGAAAAATATAATTTTTTCAAACATATTGACCTTCAAAATAGTAAACATCCACAACCGGCCAGTAAATAACAGAATGGAATCCGTAAGGAAACCATAAATGACAACAACAACCAACCCAAAAGAATGATTCTGGACAGTTGTTTCTATGCTACAACTGTAGAAAATCAGATCATATGACACGAATGTATTTGAACAGGCTAAGCCATGCACCGCAGGCAAACCTGACAGAGGAGCCTCTAATGGTTATAATTACCGAGATTCACCTTGTTGGTGGATCAGAGGGTTGGTGGGTAGACATTGGTGTTTCTCGCCATGTTTGCTATGATCGTGATATATTCACAATATACACGGTTGCTGACGATCAGAAAGTGTGTTGTGATATCTTCGCACCACTTAAGCTGTAGAGACTGGTAATATGAAAATAAAGCATATGATTGGAAAGACATTGATTCTTAAAGATGTGATGCATTTGATATGATTGAAACATTAAAAATTGAAAAACAAGCAAATAGGAAAATTAAGAGGATTTATAGTGATAGAGAAACAGAATATGAATCCAGTTTATTATGATTTTTTTTTTTATAAATGTACATGATAGAACTGCACCTTATACACTTGAAATGAACGGTAAAGTTGAAAGAAAATCAGGATCTTTACCGAATTAATAATTGTCATTTTTATTAAATTTTGGTGCAGCAAAGCATTAGTGGGGGATATTTTATAGACTGTATGCTATGTTCTGAATAGAATCCCCAAATCCAAGAATAAAATTTCGCATTATGAAATTTTAAAGAAATATAAATACAATATATCATACTTTAGAACTTGGGGTTGTTTAGCATATATTCGCATTCCAGACCCTAAGAGAATAAAATTGGCAAAGAAAATCATACGAATGTGTATTTATAAGCTATGCTGTTAATAGCAAAGCATACCGAATTTATGACCTAAATACACATAATATAATTTGAATCAAATGATGCCAATTTTTATGAAATGAAATTTCCTTTTAATTTAAGGAATAGTGGGGACACAACAAGTATGCCTATTAGAACAGAACTTAATAAAAGTTCTGAAGTTGAACCTAGAAGAAGTAAAAGAGCGAGAACCGTAAAAGATTTGGTTCAGATTTTTGTGCTTTTACTATAGAGGAGGATCACTTAAACCTCCAAGAGGCATTATCTTATTTAGACGCCGATTTTTGGCGAGAGGCTATAAATGATGAGATGGATTCTCTGGAATCCAATAGGACTTGGCATTTGACAGATTTACCTTCTGGTTGTAAATCTATAGGCTTTAAATGAGTACTTAAAGGAAAATTAAAACTTGATGGCACTGTTAATAAATATAAGGCACGATCAGTAGCTAAAGGTTTTTAAACAAAAAGAAAATATAAACTTCTTCGACAGTTTCTCACATGTAACTAGAATAACATCCATTCGGGTATTAATCTCACTTGCTTCCATTCATAATTTATGAATACACCAAATGGATGTTAAAACCGTCTTTTTAAACGGTGAATTAGACGAAGAAATTTATATAGACCAGCCTGAAGGATTTATAGTACATGGTCAAGAACATAAAGTATGCCAATTAGATAAATCATTATATGGTTTAAAATAAGAACTTTAACAATGGCATGAAAAATTTGAGAACTTTAATCATTTCACATGGTTTTAAAGTTAATGAAAGTGACAAATGCATTTATTACAAATCTGAGAATGACATTTGCACTATTATATGCCTTATGTAGATGGCCTACTCATCTTTGGGTCAAACATTCATGCCATAAATTTAGTCAAATCTTTATTAAGTGTCAATTTTGATATGAAAGATCTAGGTAAGGCGAGTGTAATCCTTGGTATAAAGATTACTGGGTCAAAAAGGGGATTTTCTTTGGATCAATCTCATTAAATTGAGAATACTCTAAAGAAATACAATTATTTTGACTGTAAACCTGCATGTACACCATATGGTCTCAGTGTAAAGTTATTTAAGAACACTGATAAAGGTGTAAGACAGTCTGATTTTGCGAGCATCATTGGCAGCCTACGGTTTGCCACTGAATGTACTAGACCCGACATTGCCTATGTCATGGGATTATTATGCAGGTTTACCAGTAGACCTAGTATAAAGCATTGACATGATATTGAAAGGGTCATGAGATACCTTAAACGAACCATGAACCTTGGATTACATTATGAAAAGTTTCAAGCTGTACTTGAAGGATATTCCGATGCTGACTGGAATATTTTATCTGATGATTCTATTGCGACCAGTGGCTATATATTTAGCATTGCTGGAAGAATTGTTTCTTGGAAATCTAAGAAACAGAATATCTTGACTCAGTATACTATAGTGACTGAGATAATAGCACTAGCTACAGCTAGTTAAGAAGCAGAGAACTGAAGAAATCTGCTATTTGAGATCCCTATAAAGGAAAAATAGACATCAGTGGTGTAATCGATTGTGATAGTTCCGCGGCTATTACAAAAAGTATAGAACTGTTATAACAACGGTAGAAAACGACGTCGTAAGCACAATACTGTAAAAGAACATCACATATATAGTGATGAAAGATTTGACGACTATTGAAAGAAAAACAGAACCGATAATACAACAGTAAGAAATGACAGTTGTATGCACGGTATTGTTAGAGGACATTACATATGAAGTGATGATAATTTGGCAGATCCTTTGACGAAAGGACTGACCAGAAAGAAAGTCCTTAATAATTCTAAAAGAATGGGACTATTGCCCTGAGATTATGGAATCACGCACAATGGTAACCCGACCTAAATGACTGGAGATCCCAAGAAATAGGTTCAATGGGTAAAAACAAGTTGTGTAGTGATAGAAGTAGAACATGCTATTTAATAAACTAAGAAGCATGTATTCCTGAAGTGATTAGAGGATGAGTTAATAGAAACTCTTAATGAGATCTATACTCTATTTGGAGTGGAGTACCTACCTTCAGGAGTACTCTTGATAGACTCACCTGTGTGAATGTGGAAATGTGGCCGTTTCCTATGGAGTTTTGGGCAGAACTTCTAGAGCGTTCACTAAACTGGGATAGACGTGCATGGCCATAAACGCACGGGCTTATTTGATTGCACTATAGAAAAGGTTGTGTGTGGTTTGATGTCAGGAATAGAGTTCAAGACTACGTGTCACTCTAGTAAAAACTGAATCTTACTCACTATGCAAAGGTTCAAGTCGGATGACACCTTTGTTTATGCACAGTCTTATGTTTTTAGAAACTGCTCGATAATATTTTAAAAAATTCAAGTGGGGGACTGTTGGAAATTTATGTGAATTATTTAAAATATAGAAATAAGTGTATGATGGCTCTTATATGTGAATAGTCCCACATCATGGGATTATAAGAAAGATGCAAGTATTTATACTTGTTTCTAAGAAGTCATGTTGGGGCCTTGGGCTCCCAATGCATGCTTTGTTGTGAGGAGGGAGACCATGCATTATGACCACCACACACGCGCGACCGACCGACCCGGCCCGGTTCGGTTCGGGCTTGGGCTTGGGCTTTGAGCCTTGGCTATGTGGTGTAGACACTTAATTTTAAAACGGGAGATTTTTTCTGAGCCGACTTTCCCATGAAGCTGTAAACTGTTGACCCAGTATTTTAGCAGATCCGATTTTCTCCCACTACCCAATTCTTATCTATATATTATCTTCAACTGTAGACGAAAAGCAGACACAGAAAAAAAAAAATCTCCTCCGCCATTAAAATATTCTTACAGAAATTTTCGAGCAGTTATTTATTTCGAAAGTGCAAATCTGCACTGATTTGTTGTGCAAGCAAATCAGTTACTGTTCTATGAGGCTGTTTTATCCTAGAGGCGGCGGCAAGAGTACGAACTGGTTTTACACCACCGACTAGATCGCCGAATCGTCTTCAAGAGAGCGACCTGGTCCGCGACTCAGCCATTGTTTTCCAACACTGTATTTCATAATTTTTGTAATATAATACAGATTATGTGTCACACACAACACACACACAAACACACACAAAAAGAGCCATTAAAACAATCAAGAACATAGGTAATTCTTTGATAATGTAAATGTGTAAACTCCGACTTTTGAACCACGGTCAACTTACGATACATTGTGTAGTCTTGAATATACGAAGCACACATCATCAATGAACCTTCTTTCCTCTAACTGGATTATTTCTACCTACGTACGTATTCTTTTTCTTTACTTGATCGTTCTTGCTTGCTTTAACTGGGATTTGCACTATGGGAATTTTTTTTTTTGTGACAGTACCTTCAAGGATTTAACAAATCATCATAGCTTTCAAGTGTGATACGATGATCGATTGCGTCAATTCGGAAACACCTACCTAGGTCACACATCCCATTTCTACAAAATAATCTACGTAATAAAATCTTTTGGCAGATAAACAAGAGACAAACAATGGTGATGATTTAACGCTAGGAAAGACATCAGATGGCGAGAAATTTGACACCTCAATTTTAGAGTAACTTCTTCGTTACACTTAACTGAAGGAACCCACGTGATTCCACCCACTTCTATTTCCTCCACATTTACCTCTCACCTTTTTTTATTTCTTCCTCCACTCGCTCCAAACCTACGCTGCATCCTCTCCCTTCTAACAAATTCCTATTACGAATAAATCAGAAGCTGCTTCTTTTAAAATTTTAATCTGATTTCTCTGATAAAATTGTGAACAAATTTATTATATGCATTCAATATATTCTCCGAATGCTTAAGTTTTAATTCATATAAGGGTAAAAATTATATAGCATAGATAGATTTATCTCCAAAAATATCTCTAATATGTTAGGATGGCACTGTACATTTCCCATCTTCTCAGCATACCATATTTTGGAAGTTCTTTAATTGTTGTTCTCATGTGATTTGTTTGACTATGGGAAAAGATTTGAATACCAGGAAATAAGTTAAATATTAGTTGACACATTTGTTTACCTACTGTTTTATATTAAGCAATCTTATTACATGGCACTCACATTTATGCTGATAAAACATTGTCTTTTAGAGTAATCTGTATTTGACTTTGACATAAAATAATTGCATGTTTTTTTTCAAACTATAATTAATTTAACTATCAAAAATTACAATATGACACGGCACATGATAGGCACTTTACATTTGTTGCTAGCTAATTCACGATTAACCAACTAAAACCAGCTCTTATTTGACATTTTTTTCTCTAGACTGAAGTACAAAAAAATCAGGAATAATATTAATTCTATATCTGTAAGGCCTTTTTTTTTTACAGCCTTTGCGAAACCATTGCCTATTTGATATTGAACCAACCTTATATTGAGTAAAAACATGGAAAATAAATATCAAATATTAAAGCATGCATGATTTCAATAAGTATAGTTATGGTTGCCTATACAATAAAAAAAAAGTGTATCATGTGAACATTCATGGTAAAATACATGTAACCTGCTATTATAATATTCAGTGGCGCTTATCCACTGTATAAATATGTCTTTTCATATCACATTTCAATTCAAATTTTTTTCAAACTTTTCTGTATTAAATGCATGTTATACAAAATTTCCATTTATGAAGAAATGTGGGTACTAGTAAACAAATTCGTATATTAGTTGACACATTAGTGTTATCAATATCAGCTATATCTAAGATATTGTTATATGGGTGATGATAATAATACATACTTCATATTATATATTTTTTTTTACAACAAGCCATATTTGGGTTACGATATCTTCATTTTCAAAAATAACAAAACATAAATGGACAGTAATATATGTTAGATGATACTATTTTAAACTATTATTTTTACATCAAGGAATCGTATCACATGGACTTTTATATTTATGACAAGAAACCTTACCATTTACCATATCCAATAATCTATATTTGACTTTTAACATAAATGATGTCATGATTTGTTCAAACTATAATTTGGTTACCATATATTACAATATAATAAGGCACATGACAAGAACTACATTTTATGGCTAACTGATTCAAATTTTTATCAAAATATACCATATCATGTTATATGTTACCATGTTAGTAAGTTTATATCTCAGTATGTTATATTTTTACATGTCTACTATGGATTTCAAATGAATATTACAGACTATTATTCCTAAATATAACTAAACAAAAAGGATGGTACCATCCGTTATTGCTTAATCACCCACCTCCTTATCAGTCTACCATAACATGTGTATTTATACTAAAAAATGATCACACAAAAGTTTGATGCGGTCATAATCATTGTTCGTGTCTAAATGTTCATTAAGAAATAAAATCGTATTAATATTAGTACTAGCACATCTGCCTTCTGCAGGTATACAGATTAATTAGATTGAGTGAAATGTATGATCAAAATCAAAGTTTTAAAACGCGAAAGACGTACATGAGGCGTTTTCAAGTCTACGATGCGAGGCGTAAGCCTCAAAACGTTGAGACGTAAGCTTTTCGGGTAAAAATAAAACGCAAAACAAATAAAGAAATTCTGACACTTTAATTAACCAATGCAAACAATGGAAAACAAACAATTTAAGATCCAACTTTTACCAAGTATAATTTTTATTATAGATTAAAAATAAATAATCGAAACTCATATGATTCAAAATTTGATTTTTTTTCTAAACTATTTGAAGATTACATCAAACTCCAATTTTGATATGTTTTATCAATTCAAAATGATTTGCAAAATTTATTTCAAGGGTTTACAAAGTTTATTGAAAAACATTCTTTAAATAACAACGAGAAAATTCATTACATTGCTCATGACCATTATTTTATATACAATCTTACTTGATTATGTCGATATTGAAATTGAAAAGTAAAAAATGCTAAAAAAAAAAACTTAAATTTTGTCTTTTTATTTCCATTAAATAATTAAAGTTTAATGACATTTTTCTGTGTCAATATCTGCAACTAAAAATTAAAAGGTTTTTAACTCATATGCATCGCTTGTTTGAGGCGTGCGAGGCGTACACTTTATGTGCTTTGTATGCCTCAAGTTGTTGATGCTTAAGCTTTAGAGGTAAAAAGCTTTTTGGAATAAGTTTCAAAACGTTTTATCTATTATTTTCTCGAGGCGAGCCTTGAGGCGAATATCAAGGCGGGTTTTTTAAAACAATGGTTAAAATAAGCACAAAATCACTAAGCATTACAGTTTTTTTTTATCGCTCTTTGTATTCGTTATTGCATATTTGGTCAAAATTTTTGTATTTTTATAATTAACCAATCGCTGCCAATCATTTTTTATTCAATTGTTTTGTTAGTGAGAAAAGCATGAGTTTTGTGTTGTATTTCTTCAGTTTGAACCGATGATTTACTATTTGAGTTTTGTGTTTTTAAAGTAAACAAACATTCAGATTATTATGTAAAAAATGTGCAATAGTGAATTAAATGGCATGTGGCAAAACATTATTCACGCCCTTATATACAATAATCAGATTATTCAAATGGGACTCAAATTATTCAATTGTCACTTTATTTCGTTCTACAAATATTGGATCATCTATTGGATTACAAAATTATATGTCATGCATTCCTCTCTGTCATAGTATAATGTGACGTGAACTAAATATGTGTACAGATCTGTCGTTCGGTAAAAGTTTTAAATTGTACCACTCTACTACTTCACATTGGGAACATTATTAAATTGTTGATATGATGAGGTAAATGGATTCAAAAAAGTAACCCTTTTTGTATACTTGATAAAGGATCGAGTTCAAATCTACATGTTCACTTTTTCTTAGCTATGTTATATTCTTATTTGAAGAGAGATACTATATGACTTGTAGTTAAGCCTCAAATCATCCGATCATTCCCCTCAATTAATGTCTGAAAAAGTTAATATTATAAAATTATTATCCCAGTTTACAACTTTCTTGTACTTCGTTCATGTAATATTACATTGACCAAAAATATTATACATACAATACAAATTATAGTGTAATATACTATGGATGAATAAAGTTTGTAACGGCACGGGCTACATACTAGTTTATCAACAAAACATATGTAGGACCACAAACCTTGATAGAGGGGCCACATCTAGTCTTCATCATCTCAAACACTTTGAAAGCGTATCCAATCTCTTTTATCCTACAAAGAACACCAGTTATATCTTGGAAACATTTCAAGCTTGGCTTCAGATTTACTCTCCCTTTATCTTCCTCCTCGAACATTTGGCTCGGTATCTTATTCCCAATACCGAATCCCCCGGTTAGGTGAAGTAACCTTGTAACAATTAAAAAGAAGCAGAATCAGGAAAATTTTCTTCACCCAACTCTTTATTCAACATCTAATGAAATATTGCCAAGGCTTCTTTTACTCTTCTTGTCTTCCCAAGACAAGACAACAATATTTTGAAGCTCATAGTTGTTGGGTATATACTCGGTTACCTCATCTCCGATATTATGTTTATGGCTTCCAGAACAAGAGCAGATGGATCAAACTTCATATTTCTGTTACAGATTCATCTAAGTCATGGTATGATGCCAGTGATGGGCAATTCCCGGACTTCTAATTTCATCTATAATACCACATCCCTCCTTAGCAGTTCCGTGTACAGACCAGCCACGAAGAACAAGACCCTTGTGGTGATTGATCTTGCAATTTTCAACTTTGTCTTTATGACGCCATAGCATTCCAAAGGCTTTCCGAGCATGCCCTTTAGCAAAGAGAGCATGAACAACTGAAGTAATACTAGACCAATCTTCATTGTCACGTCTTTTACAAACTTATTTTATGCTTCTCCTCTATATCCCTGAATTGTACAAAGAAACCACCTTTCCGGTCTTCCTAATATGACAAATGTCTCAGCCACTAGATCAAAAGTCTTAGGTCTTACTCTATGACATTCTTTTTCGAAGGTCCAGCAAAGCAATATCAGTTGCTGTTATATCCTTCATTTTACAAAACAGTCGTACTGCCCTGTTAATACTTCATAACCCAATTGACCATTACTTTTTTTTTTTTTTCTTGCACCATAATATAAATTTAAGCACCTTCTCCTGCAATTGTCATAAATGCTACAACAAGACTCGATAACTTGGGTAGCTATGGACTGATTTATTGGAACTTGTAAGTCATAAAGTTTTGATTCCACGTGTTAAAAGCTACCAATTCCATCGGCGACTATATCTACGAAACAATGAATTGAAGAACAATGTCTTGCCAAATTATGTCGAACTCCTACGAACAAAGTAGCGGCAGTAAACATCCCTAAAATTCGACTGATTCCTACAACACGCTATGAAGGGTGAACTCAACATATGCGTATACTACGAGAAAATCAAGGTTTACCTTTCGCAATTAGAAGCGGAAGGAGGTGAGTAGTGGGGCAGGAAGGAACATCAGATAAGAGAAGAGCCAGGATCACTCACCCATTAGGCATCTGATACTCTTTGTTCGATTAGGCAACGATATGTGGGACCCGCTTTAATTCACCTTAAAAATAAAAAAATTGTGCCCAACCAATCAAGTGAGCAAACATCAGATCGGTTGATCTTGCATTTCTCTTTCTAGCTACCGCACTATAAATAAAACGAGCCCGGATTTCTTTACATTATTTTTGATAGTGTAACACAATTGAAAAGTAGAAGATCATGTATGCAGCCCACTGATTTTCACCAATCAGGCGTAGAGTTTGTTCACATTATCAAAAATAGTATGAACAAAATACCACTGTATAAACATTGAAACTATAGTAACAAAGGGTTGACAGTTGATGTGGCCGACCAAATCAAACTATAATCATCAAATTGAACCCAATTAAGGTGCTTTTTGTAGTATATGTTTCCATTTTGGATGTATTCGACGCGTCAAATGCGTCGACGATCTATTTCTTCCTTCCAACGCCGCCTATCCCGTTGAAAAAAAATTCCAATAACGTCGGATGTTTTCATTCATTTCTAATCCTTCTGCATCTTTTTCCCTCTCCATTATATTCACCCTCAAATAATTTTACATTATGTACTCCAAACCAACCAATCACAAACAATCCACAACACATTCAAGTACTTTTTTTTGCAACATATCCTATATTTTTCCTCTATATCGTACCATTTTCTAAGAATGTTTACATCTAGACCGACAAGCTAAACGCCTCCTCGTCGTTAGTCATTCAATGTTATACGGATTATGCAGAAATGTGTTGTAAAAACATATTTTTTATGCGGTAATAATAAAAAGGAGATGGACAAGACCGTAGCAAAAAGTTTAACTGAGTTATCAGAAAAATTCAGGATATTAAACCGATAGACGAAGCTAAAATTCAAAATAAATATGACAGTCTTAGAAAAAATGGGGTCAAATGAGAAAGTTCATGTAACAAAACTTTGTGGATTTATTGATCTTAAGGTTAATCTTACATTAGAGGGGAGCCTACTAAGCACACATACAATTATCCGAGTATGATTTGGTAGAATTTACAAAATCAATTCCTTAATTCTGAGTGCAATTGATCATATAGCCTTTCAAATAGCACTTCGATCGTGACTTGAATGAGAGGGATAATCGAGTAATCCATAGAGAATCCAATCTACTATGTTTGAGTTTGATTCAACTTGAATTCAACAACAGTTTAGGTATATTTTGGTTTATAAATCAAGCGAGTAAAAGAGAAGAGAAGAAATGAGAAACTGGTTATTAAAGTTCATTGAAAACAACTCATCCTTATAGAGAAACAAAGTCATATCGCGAAGAAAGATGACAAAAAGTTACTTTCATTTGAAAGAAAAAAATTGGAATTTTTGGCATATATGTCGATGACTTGATAGGGATGTACTTTCTTATTTTGAAAAACACTTTATTTTAACATTATTTTAAAAATATTAAATTATCTAAAATATTTTTAAACTTTAAATAACCATTTGAACATAGTTTATACACAGTTCAATCATAATAAAACTTTATGAGATAATTTTTAGAATATTTAAAATACATAAAGGATTTAAATATAAATTTCTCTTTAAGTAACAAATATAAAGTAAAGATATATATATAATTAAACTCAAAATAAATATCAGAACTAAAATATAAATGTAAAATGACTAAAGTGCATTAAGACATAACATAAATCTAAAAATATATGAGAAATAAAAGATACTTAAAAAAACTTAATATACTTAAAAATAAAAGATCTAAAAATATACAAAAATAAAAAAATACTTAAAAACTTAATATACTTGAAAATAAAAGATTAAAAATAATTAGAAAACCATTTGGAAGGAAGTTTAGAGAAATCATTTTGAAAATAAGAACTCTTGAAGTATTTTGAAAACCAAGATTTTATATATCATTTAAAAATCAAGAATTAGGTTCTTAAACCTTTTTGAATAGAGAGGTATCAAAGAAGGGGAAAGATCAAAGAAATGTTATCAGAACATTAACAAAATAATCTATGATTATATCATTTATTTTGATATCTTGAATCTTCAAATTCATAAACCTTCAGTCCCTATGTTTGACTCTCTATAGCAGCCTCTATCACAGCCTGTTGAAGCTGCTTTTGATAATGTACATTCTTTTTGTTTAAAACATGTCTAATGTCCTATACAATATACTGTATTTAACTTGATAAACATTAGTATATGTATTTAATATAACCTCATATAGTTGTTATTAAAACCAATGCATAAGATACTAATTATTCTCCTTTTTATGTTGATAGGTGTGTATGTAAAATTTGATATAACTCCTATTGATTTACATAACTCTCCCTTGATTTATTTAGTGTGGTAATAAGGGCACCCCAATTTACTCTTCTTATTACCGCTACTAAAAATACCACAATAATTATGTAACAACCCGCATTTTACGAAACGTATCAGAGAATCGTAAAATATTTTTGTTTAATTCCCAAGGTTCAGATCATTCTTATATTTTAATATGTTGTTCATGAGGGTCAATTTTATTTGTGACCACTTTGCTCCTATCAATTTAGTATAGGGCATAACTTTTAACTGGGATCGAATCAGGTGCTGAGATCGATTTAATTGGAAAGGAAATGATGTTTTCAATTCCGTAGAACGCTCACATTAAAGATTTGGTTCAGTAGTTTGGGAGGAATCGCTGTTTGAGTGCTACACAATTTCTGGACAGAATAATTAGTCATTAATGGGCTGACTAGTGAGGCCCATTAAGGCTAGGGGCTATTGGCTATAAACAGAGGGGTAGAGGCAAGGAGAATGGTTTAGTTTCTTCATTTCTCATTTGGTTGAGCTCGTGGTCCTCCTTGCTCAATTAAATACATCTTCACTCCATTCAATTCTTATTTCTACTTTAGAAGATTGAAGATCAACATCGAAGAAAGGTAGATCGCATCAAAGTGATTGATTCAGAGGTTGTTCTTCATGACCCGAATTAGAGATTAGTTGATTTGAAGCTAATTGGTGAATTTGGTGAGTGATAAACATCTCTCACACGGATTCAATCAAGTATATAGGTAGTTTGATCTTATTTTCATCATTTCAAGTCATTTTCACCTAGATCTACATCATGGTAAGTATATTTCATTTAAATCACCATAGGATCTATTCTAGCAACTTAAATCGGTAAATCCTTATGTTAATTCATGTGTTTTTGTAGTTTAGATCCATTTATTTAATCATTCATTGTTTTATCATGTTTTGGTGAATTTCGTATGATTGAATGGTGATTATTTGATGTGCTAATGGTTTTTAATGATTGAATTGTTAAGATATTGATTGTTTGGATGAAATTGGATGATTTGGATGAGTTGCGTGCATTGATGTTGTCATTTGTCGATGGATTGGTCGAATTTGGTGATGGATCGGCCATGAAATTGGATGGATCCGGTATGATTTGGCATGGATCGATGGACTGTTGCTCAAGAAATGGAGATGGGTCAGAATTCAGATGGATCGGCCACCGATCCATTGACAGACTGGTTGGAAAATGTATATGTATCGGTGCCTGGCGGAGTGATGGATCGGGTAGGGATATGCTCGATGGATCGGTGGCGAAATATTATGGATCGTCCATTACGATCCATTGTTGGATTGGCTATATTCTCCTGGGGATCGGAACGTGCAGAAGTCAATGAAGCACACGGCATCTCAGTGGATTGGGTGGAACTCGATGGATCAGTGTGAAGTACGGATCGGTCTAAATGATGGATCGGGTATGAGCGATCCATGAAAATGCATGGATCGCCAACCTATCCATATGGATCGGAGGTGTCTGCAAACCACTGGATCGACAACGCTTTGATGCAGCGTTGTGTTTGATGGATCGACAACGTTTTTATGGATCGGCAACGTTTTTATGGATCGGCCTGGTTAGGCTATGGATCGTAGCGTTCTAAAATGCTACGAAAAAGAATGAAACACTGTGAAGAGAAAATATGGATCGATGAGCGATCCATTTATTGGTGAACCAAATGAAGTTTGTTTTTGGCTCGAGAATGGATGTAGCTTTGACGTGAATTCAAGGTGGAATGTTCGTAGCATTATGAAGCGTTCGTTGATCGATGAAATGCAACGAATGTGACGACGACTCAAGGGTGTTTGATCTCGTCAATAATGGTTGCTCAAGATGATCTGAGCTTATGGATAGTCGTCAGTGATAACGACTGGAGTTATGAAGGCCGAGGGGTTATCGTTAATCAGAGGTTCTAGCGGGCTCAAAGCAGGGGTATCATGGGAACACCCATTAGGATCGTATTCGATAATGATCGTGCACCCTGGGCAGTAGTGATGGGCCTAGTTGTTTTCATGAGTAAGACAAGCATACGAGTCACTATGGCATATGGAGTTTAGCTAGAACCGAGGTTATCATTAGCCCTTAACGGATGGCATGTCGTGGCCAGTCATACGATTAACGATGGTTTCAAGGATAGGCGGCGATAGCCAAAATCGTAGATGTTGATTGTTTTTCTTGTATCGTTTTGGGTAGATTGTTCGACGTCGAAGGAGACATATCTTGGGTGCTTGTCTGACGTTGGTTTAGGCCTTCGAGGCATGTGCTTGGAAAATGTTGATCTCGATTAGGATGGTCCGTGATGGATAACTAGTTGTTATGTCTGTTTGTTTCTATTTGATTGTTTGTAAAGTCTATCACTATCAGATGTGGAGGAGACGGGTTTGTGGTTTCTTCTCTGTTGAGGTGTTGGTAGATTAGATGATTGACCTACCTATTTGTCATATACCTTATTGATCATGTTAGATAGTTGTTTATCGCCCATTAAGACTATTGTTTGACTCAAGGTTTTATGTCTCCCTCTTATTACCTTGGGTTGTTCATCCATGTGTTTGATGGGCAGATTGAGTAGCAGTAACAGGTAGTAGATCTTGATGAGTACGGTGCTGTTGAGCGACGACGAGCAAGAGGCTGGCGTATTATTTCCCACTATCTACTATTAGTTGTTTCCACTGTTATGATTGTTGATACTCTGAGTGACTTTGTAGTGAGGCTGATTGTACATATTCTGTTGATGTATTCCAGTTGATTTATGAATATTTCATGGTGATATGAAAGTTTAAGATTCTGCTCAATTTCGCTTCACTATTATTACATGTTGTATATGTTCTATTATATTTTCTCCATGTGCTTTGAGTTATACGACAGGTTCCGCTTGTGTTATTCTACCCTGATGTTCATCCATAGCTTCCTGGAATGTCATTCAGCGCTTTATTCCTCTTGTTAAGTGCTGGAGTTGTGGGTGGTCGTCACAAATTATCATTATACCCTTTTTAGTACCTCACTTGAAAAATAGGGGCTACCACACCACTATTACCTTATTTCCCTCTCGTCTCTTATTTGTTCCTATTTCATTCCATTCTGAAACCCTAGTCCTTCAGTTGATAGATCAACGGTAAATTGTTCGACACCGCAACAATGCCGAGAAAGAAGAAAGCTGCATACACATCGTTGTCTCAACCCCGGTCAACTCAATCAAGTAAGTTTAGGGTTTCAAATGGTAAAAATTTGAATTTCCCATGGGAAAGATGAATTTGACAGCGATTGTTCATGATTAGTGTTTTCAGACTAGGGCTGACTACGTGATTAGTTCGACAAATACTGGTTGAGTGAGAGGTTATAATGGAGAGGAAACGTGGTATTAGGAAGCAAACAAAATTTAATGAGTTTTATTTTTTTAACTGCGGTATTAGGAAGATGATATTGGGGTGCCCTTAGCACCACACTTTATTTATCCCTATATTTTATATATTTATCTTCATTTGTCATAAACAAAAATTACACTTAGACTCTCCTTAACTAAGGTACTTCAGATCATATTAAGAAGAAAATATAAAGGTAAAAGAAAATGACAAAATCACATATTTAAGTCAATCAAGTTAAGACAATTGAACATTTCTAACCATTAGATAATTCGACCAATCCAAGCAAATCAAACAACTATAAATTATCCACATCTTAAGTTCTAATCTAGTCAGACCAAATATATGCACTTAAAAAGTGAAGGGATTTACTAATGACTAGAGTTTTTCGAATGAGATAGAGAGGGTAGTTAAGGCAAAAATTCCCTTTTTGGTTCATTAGCTTATCATACCGATCAAAACACATAGTGCAACACATATTATTTCATCATCACCAACCTTCTCGTCATTGTCTTCCTCTTCGTTTGTAGGTTAGGATCGGGGTTTGAGACCTCCTCCTCAACCATAATTGAATTTGCCGTATTATCAAATAGATAATTTTTGAAGATTATTCAAATTTTGACCTTGCCTTTTTTGTTCCTTCGGCCTCCTTAGCTGAAAGATCTCCATTTCAAAAAGTACAAAGATAACACGCTTCTGGTCTTTCTCTATTTTGGTTACTTTTCCAATGTAGAGTTTTGGAATCAACTGAATCCATGGAATTATTTATATTAATGATTTTTCAAAAGGATGAAAACAAATAAATGGATTTAATTTCGAAATATATTAGTTAGGTATGTTCAATTTTAATTTTGAAACAAGAAGTGAAATTTGAATTCATAAAATAATTGTATATGTCAACATACAGTATGTTGATATGTTGACATATATACATGTTTTTCTTTTAATTTTTATGTTATTATTTTTATATTTATGAGAAAGAACGCATTCGTTACTATCTTTTTAGTTTAATAACTGATGTTTGAGCTAATGGTTTGTTAATATACTTGCTATTTGATTTTCAATCTTTATAACTTCAGGTGATATTATTCCTTTATTTACATTATCTCTTAAAAAGTGATGATATATATATACACACATACACACACACATGTATCTATGCATGTATGTATGTGTGTGTGTGTGTGTGTGTGTGTGTATAGTACGTGCATGATGAGTGGGATTCTTAAATAGGTAATTGTACTAGTATTATCGTACTATACTTGTGACTTATAGTAGTTAATCCAAATTCTTTAATCTATTGCATATAAATAACTTAATGGAAGGAAAACGTAATAGAGATATATTTTTCTTGGGTAGCCGATAGAGATAGAGAACTTTTTTTTTTCTAAATCAAGAAACGAGAGAGTGTCCTAAAAAACAACAAGAACCACTTTACTTTTTCACTCTGATTTGCATCCAGCAAAGTCAGCATCTGTAACGATCAGAAAATTTTGATGATTTTAAATAACGTGTTTAACCGAAACTTTTACTTAATAATTTATAATTTAATTTATTTTGAATTACAAGAAATATATATAATTGATTTTTAAATATAAAATAAAACACGTATGTCTAATTTGAATAACAAAAATTAAGTCGATCATTATTTGAAAACTTATTTGTTTTGAACTAACGCGAAATTGATTAATACTGAAACTTTGAAATATTGATTCTTAGACATAATAATTTTACATAAAATTAATCCTGTAAATTTTATAATGAAAACGCTAAATTTCACTCACTTCATTTAATTCGATTTGTATGACCAATTTACAGTAGCGATAATCGATATAGCGCAATTAACGTAAAAATATAAAATTTGAATTAAATTTTGAAATTCTGTATTTGGGATACGTTTAACTACACGTAGCGTGGGAATAAATTTCATAGTAAAATACGCAAGTTTGTTCTGTTTGTGTTATTTTAGTTAAATTTAACATATCATCTTGAAAATAAATTACTCTCGAAATTGTGGCATTCTCTTTCTAAAAATAACAGATCGTTTTCTGAACAAAACATCATTTTCATGTTGCGAAATTTGAACATTTATTTCTCTGAATATTAAATTTAAACTGAAAAAATGCGCAAAATGTGGTTAGTGCATATGTGTAAGTATCTTTAATTATTCTCTTAAATCTCTTGTCTATCTGTTCATGTAGTTGCACTTTGAGTTCGAAGAAATAATTTTTTATGTACATGGTATTCTGGATCGTTCCTTCTGTTTTTCCCACTGATATTTTAATTCGTTATCTAAATCCTCTCTCTCCATGTCTCTTTCTGCTCACTTTCATTTTCTTCTCCATTTTCTTTGTCTTTTCCTTGAGGCTTCGTTACATTTTAAAAAAATCCAAAACAAATTGCCACAAAAAGTTGATATATGCATGTACCAAGCAACCAATAGCTACTCCCTCTTCTTTTCATTTGTTTCCTTCCTTCACGTACATGCATGTTTGCCATAAATAACATGCTACAAATCATTATGTACTTATTTTCATTTC
Organism: Allium sativum; assembly: GCA_030737875.1. Lineage (NCBI taxonomy): Eukaryota > Viridiplantae > Streptophyta > Magnoliopsida > Asparagales > Amaryllidaceae > Allium > Allium sativum. The sequence goes on from CM060912.1 coordinate 239,530,539, forward strand.
ATGGCTATATGTAAATTTGTAGCATAAGTATCACACAAGTTTCCTACCTCTTCGTCATATTTTGCGTTCACTTTCTTAGCCTATTAACACCTATCCCACTTTCCTATTTTACACTTCTCCTCAGTTCACCCACCTCCGTTCATCTTTCCATTCACCGAATCGGCTCTCTCTTCCCTCCCTTTTAGCACCAAACGTGATAGGCCCGACCCTAGGGGGAGCCAGCCGAGACGGCCGCCTAGGGCAACACTGCCGCTGGTAGCCCAAGGGGGCAGCAGGAGGTATATTATGTTATGGAAGGGCAACTTATTAATCAAATATCATCCAATCCAATGGTTTAAGGTATCACTTATAGTTTTTGTACTTATATCAACCAAGGTTCAAAACCTGGCAAAGGCTATGTTGGTAATCGTCTTTTCCCCTGAGCTCTGTCTAGAGCGAATACAGTAGGGCCGACACTGAAACCTGAGACCTAATAAGCCACAAAACTCTATATTTTCGTCTAACCGCGTTCATCTCCATTGGTGGGACTCTCCCTTTTGTCCATCCATTTTTGGCCTTGGATGAGCCAAAATATCTGAGCCTCCTTTTCTTGTTAATGAGTATATTTTTGGGGTTTTCTTCTTGTTTTTGTAGCATATCGATCGAAGCTAAGATATTAAAAAAGGGCTTTTTCTCTTTGAAAACTTCCTATGATTTTTGGGTCTCTAAATTAAACCACTCATTTATATTAAAATATGTTTCCCTCTCCCTCCACTATCTCTCTCTCTCCACGAACTTGCATATTATAATATAAATATGTGGTTGAATTTAAGAGCAATTTGGGAGTTGCAATTTAGGGAGTGCTAAGGAACGCTCTTTATATATATATATTGTTGACATCTAAAATTGTCGTCAACATCCAAGAGTTCTAAAAATTAGAAACTTAAATGTCCAGAGCGGAGAAGTATAAGAGATGCAGTAATAGCATGCGGGAAAGTAAAGGACACAGTTGTTTATAATGCTTCGGCCCATAGGGGCCTACGTCCTCTTTGAAGGATGTACTAGTTTTACTCCATTACAAGAAAGTACAATAAGACTATTACAATAAGTTATAATGATTAGAAATATCCTATTAGTCCATGTTATCGAGCTTCCTTGCTGTCGAGCTTCCTTGCTAAGCGAGAGTAGTTGAAGAGTTGCCGATGTTGTAGCGTAGCCGAGGGCGAGGGATCCGAGGGAGCGGAGTCGAAGTCGAGGGATTCATAGGAAGCGGAGTCGAGGCCGAGGGAAGCGGAGTCGAGACTTGGGGTCCGATGTTCGGTGTCTGTGGCGAGGGGCCGAGGCCTTCTTCATCTTCGTTGAGTGGAAGAGGTGATGACTTGGTCAACAATGTCCGAGAGGGTCGAAAATATCCAAAGGTGGTGTAATGTCCAAAAGAATGGTTAAACATTCATGAGTATGCTCATGGGTCCAAGCACATGTGTCTTTTTTCTTACATGATGAAGGAAGGTGCCCAGGAGGCTTTGGGAAAGAATGTCTTCTTCCTAGGAAGCCATTAAAGCTTGGGAGAGAGCTTGGACCAACCCTTTGTTATTTGGAAGATAGGGGGTATTTATAGTGGAGTGTTTAGGTGGTAGTAGGTAGGATTTGGGGACCACAATAGTATATTTCGGATCCTAAAGCGTACTCCTTCAGAAATTTAGATCCCATCCACCGTGCCTAGGAAATTTGTACCCCATTCTAGGGCTATGAAATTCGTACCCAATGGGGTACAAAATTCGTACCCCGAGGGGTACGAAATTCGTATCCTGTAGGGTGCGAGTTTTATATTGGTTGGGCATGTGGGATTCAGGAAGATAGGGGTACAACAACGTGGATGTGGGCTAGCTCTGAGGGATACCAAGATCATGGAAGTTGTTGGCCGAATCTTGACTTTGAGTCGATACGGTGATTATGGGTGATACACTTGTTAGCAAAAGTCGAATGAATCAGGCGGTGCCCACCGGGGACCTGGACCCCCACCGGCTCTATAGCCGGACTCGCTGATGGCTCTCCTTCGGCTTGGAGCTCGGCTCGCCTTCAGCTCGCTGTGCGGATGAATACTGATGGATGTCTCATCCAAGGGATGCGACATTCTGCTAGTGGCTTGATTCGAGTCTTTTGGTTCTAGACCCTTGATGATGTTGCCAGCACTTATGGGCTGTAATATCACGCAATATGTTGAGTTGAGCATGTCTTGCGTACTTTTGGGAACCGGACCAAAAGGTCGGTTAACATTTTACCTCTCAAAGTATGTCTTGTGTTAACGGGAGATGCTTTGAAGTAAGACAAGTCTGGCAATGGACGGAAAGATCTCCATGCCATGCTTAGTGATTGGTCGTGACCTTCCCTTTGAGTTGTACACCGGGAGAGCACTGCTTTAGAGTGGTTGAGACGCACTGCTGAAACCTGTTGGTATTAGTGCGAGATTCCAGCATCGCTACGATCTTTGACTCGTGTGAGTCTTGCCACTTGGGTTGGAACGTGTCTAAGGAATCTAATTTCTGTAGATTAAAGAGATTAAATGTTATTCACCGGATCCCGATTGCACCAAAGTGCAAATGATTCGTTTTTGAGTCAGAATTGCGTATGCACTCACACGTTTGCACGTGGTTTTGAGCTATGCGACCTAAATTAGGATAAGTAACATGAAAGTAAATTTTATTCCATGGGCTTGTCATTGCGTAATTTAGCTTTCGAAAAGTTTGATCGAGGGCTGCTCGTTTGGTGTATACACTTGAATCATTAAGTCCTGTGAGCACACATTTATTAACGAATCATCAAGTCGGTCTGCTCCGCTGAGATTTCAAAAGCGTGAATGCATGGTCATTGTCGTGGCTTGGGCACGCGATCGCATAAGGTGGTTATCGAAACATCGTTTTACTAGAGCTTGGTTGTTTGGCGTGTGCTGTTGCATCACTTGGATTCATGAGCACAAATTGTTTAACGATCCAAGCTAGTCCCAATGGTCAGAGTTTCAAGAACTTGTACATGCGAAGGTCGTTGTGCGGACAATACTTGGCATATGTCGTGGCATGTAATTGCGTAGATTTTCCTTTGAGGCGAGGTTGGACTCAAATGCCAAGGGAGTGCACTTTGAAGGTTGGGCATTTGGTGAGTACACGAGTGGTTGTGATTCGTGATTGATTTGGTAGTCGGAGCTTCGAAGACAAGTGAATATGACCATAGCTTAGTGTATGATCTCGAATTCCGATCCCGAAACATTCATTTGGAGCATGCCGATCCCATAATTGTACTTGCTTCCTTTCTTCTCTTCTCTGGACAGAAAATCAGCCTGAGACGCGGCAATTTCGCCTTTGGACTTTGGATGTTCGAGTTGTCTTGAGGTTTCCGGAGAAGGGAAGAGAGATATAGACAGTGAGAGGATTCCCGAGATTGACACTAAAGATTGTGGAGTGGTGGATTCTGGGAAATGGAAGTAGGAGTTCAGAGAAAAGTTGTCAACTGTGTGCGGATACGGATTTGACTCCGTATCTCAGACCCTTAATAAGTCTTCTAAATTTTCAAGGGCTTGAAGCTTGTTTGAGGACATGATAACTTAGCGGGTGCATGGGAGCGTGAAACAGAGCTTCGTACTCCAATGACCTTGCCGAGCCTTGACTTTGAGCTTGAGCTAGTGAACTTGAACGTTTGCACGGCGTCGCGTGATCAGATTGTGATTGGTGAGTTGTGGTCTTTTGGCGTGGTACTCGAGGAATGGACTTGTCTAGACTAGCGGCTCGGACGTGGACTGAAGCATCGTACTGGTGGTTGGTGATATCCATGGCGCTAGGTGCTGAGGCTAAAGGGTGCCATCGCGTTTCGTAATGTCTGCTTTTGTGGAGTCTCGGTACTGATGGAATGTTGAAAACTTCAGAGGCCTAGACTTTGGTTTTGGACTGCCTTTTCATGAGGCGGAAGTGCTCTCAAGACAGTGGCTCCAATGGCTGCGGCAAAGATGATGCCAATGCCGGAGCTGAAGGGGATCTGCCTCGGGTCCTGCGATGGCCAGGCTCATGCGATAATCAGTAGAGGGCTGCCCCCAGGTCTGCGTACCTGCTACATTCGCTCGGATATGCACATGAGATGTGGACATATGGTCGAGTCGTCAGTATCCAACCCAATAACGATGTAACCACAGTCCAATCCGAAAATAGTGTTGATGGTCGGCGGTGATCACGGTTTTAGTTGCTAAAACTAGATATTGTCACCGCGTTCCACTGCGCTTGTAAGTAGGAAGCTTTTGCGTTGCATGAAAGTATGAGTTTGCAAGCCGTTAAGACTTTGGAAACCTAATGAACATGTCATGGGAACACGAGAATGTAGAAAAGGTGTATTGAGATATGCATTTTGTATCTCGCATACTAAAGAACTCGTCTAAATTCCCCTATTCCTCGGGGGACTAGTAATTGAATTGTTCCTCCTGCCCTTGAGTTTGGGTCTCTACACCCAGCTTTCCCAGTACTTGCAGAAGGTCAAACGCTTCCAAGACACAAGTTTTTGGGTCAAGACCACCCTTATCGTGAGGTGTAAATTCCTCATAAAAATGGTTTCCCTGAAGGTTGTGGTGATGGTGGCACCAGTGCGGGAACTGGTGGGATCCGCTTCAGGTCCTACGATGGCCAAGCCTATGCGAGAATTGGTAGAGGGTTTCCCCCAAACCCGCGTACTTGCCAACTGAAGAGGGTGCGAGCGATAAATCCTCAGAAACCAAATAGTTGCTTTTTTCTCCATGCAGCGCCTCTTGGAGTGTAAGCGACACCAGCCTTTGCCCCCATGCCTCCTCAGACGTCCGAGTCTGGATTGGGATTATAGGGAAAACAATCTAGAGAGGTTGGAGAACACGTGGATACATCTTCAGATGTGGACCTAACATCAAGTGTTTATAAGAGTCTTCTTGAAGGAGGAGAAGTTGTGGATGGCCAAATTGCTCAAGTGACGGGTATAGCTAATGCGAGTGAGCGCACTATGAATGACATAGTGGAAACCCAAAAAGCCCAGATGATGGAAAAGTCTGAGGAGTAGGAGGAAAAGAGGAAACATGATGAGGCTGTCATACAAGAGGCATGGGCAAAGGCTAGACAGGATGCCGAGGAGAAACCTTCTGTTGTGGTGGCGAAGAAGTAGACTGATACCGAGGTAGAGAAGAAGAGGGTCGTTGAGGAGGCCAGAAAAGGGGGAGCCGTCGATAGTGCCCGCCAAATGGGGCCGAGGAGACCTTTAGTAAACACTAAGCGGATGCAATTATGCGAATCCCGGCCAGGGAGCTAGCTGATCAGAAGTCCACCAAAGATGCTAAGAAGAAAGCGGAGTTGGATGCCAAGAAGGTTCGGGGAGAGACTGAGGCTGCATTGGCCCTTGTTTCTTACATCACCCCAAAGCCCCTGCAATATATTGTCCCTGGGGAGGACACGGTGGTTGCAAGCGGCGAGGATGATGGCGAGAGGCGCACATCGATGTCTCATGAGTCCATTACTCATATGAAGAGCTGAGGAGAAGGCGAAAGCGGCTCTGGAAGGAAGGGGTCCATCACTGGTGGTGACCCGCCTGGTGTCGAACCTGTACAGGAAAAGAAAAGAAAGGAGAAGAATGAGTAGCATCGGTAATTGTTATAGAAATTATAAATACTTTGGGTTAGGTAGACTGATAGTATATGCGAGTGTGGACTCGCTTTTAGTCCTTAAGGACACGGTTTGGTTTTCATGTACACCCTGTCATTAGAAAGAAAAGATGTTAGACATGTAGTTTGTTTAGTGTGTGTGCGAAAGGAAATATTAATAAGTAAAATCGCATTTCTTGTTAAGTGTTCTAATGTTCTTCTCATGTTTCCTGGTGTCCCGTACTTGCATAAGTGTACTTATTGTTACACTTATAGAAATATGATCAAGGATCTCGCTCTGGGGAAATTCCAGTTACGTGGAGATCAAGAGCTGGTTTTGTTTGTTGGGTTTCCTTTAGGTTAGGAATCCCGATAGGTGTGGAAACTAGGTCAGGCGCCTTTTGCCTTTGACTTCCTGGAGTTGGTTCCAAGTAGGTTGAAGGCGTGGATGTTGTGATTCACCCGACTTTTGTCTCTCCCATCGTCCATTCGGGTTTAGAGCACGGGGCAGCCGTTTATTCAGCTAAGGGTGCGCGGATCCAGACTGGAGGTAGGATTGTGGCCGATGGGCTGCCCCCAAGCCTTAGGGCTCAGGAGCGGGAATGATTTAAGCTCGGTCTCAGTGTTAGGCCGAGATTCGATAGGTACCCAGAGTCGTGTGAGAGATTGGTATCACACTGGGTTGGCTGGTGGGCTGCCCCCAAGCTTGGGGGCTTGAGCGCGAAACGAGTTATACTCGGTCTCGGTGCTGAGCCAAGATTCGAGTTAGGGTTATTTATACTTGGTCGCGTCGCGGGCTGGGGACTCGAGTAGCGGCGCCGGCTCTTGTGCTCGGGGTGTCGATCGGTGCCAGTGGCTTTTACCCTCGTTGCTGGTTCAGGGTTCGAAAGGTGGCATTGGCTCCCGCGCTCGAGATGTCGATGCGTTGTTCGAGTGGGCCTTTGGTAGAACTTCTAGCCATGACCTTGTTAACTGGAGGGTTGTTAGAGCTTAGAAGGAGGAAGATGGTTATGACGTGGCAAAGACGAGGCATTTTTTCGAGGAGATGGTTCGCTTTCATTTTCACCTTACCTCTGATAAGAGAGGTTAAGGTGGTAATGAGCCACGAGCCGACACCTTTGAAGATGAACTTAGGGATCCTCGCGTCATTGGGTGAATGCAGGACTAGATGAGTATTGACATCCTCGAACCTGCTTCAGAGTGTGACTCTAGTAGTACTCCCGGCGTGCCCCCCGGTGGCTGAAGTATCAGATGGAGGATGATGGCTATGACGCGGTGAAGAGGAGGCGTGTTTTGTTAAAGAGGTATTGCTTTCCATTTCCACTTTATTCCCAATGAGCGAGCCAATTGTGGTAATGAGTCGCGGGTCGATATCTCCAATGATGACCTCTGGGATCGATGTATCCTGGAGGAAGGTCATAGCGCTGATGGAGGACTGGTAACCTCGGGCCTGCTTCCAAACGTGCCTCCGGTAGTACTTCCCAGCGTGCCCCCGACTAACTGGAGGGTGACCAGAGCATCAGATGGAGGGAAAAGGCCATGGCACAACGAAGAGGAGGTGTCTTTTGGAGAATAAAGCTTGCTTTTTATTCCTATTTCTTTTCCGATGAGGTTGACAGAGGTAGGAATGAGTTGCAAGCCGGTATCTCCGAAGACAACCTAGAGTCCACTGTGTCATGGAAGTTGTGGTCCTTAGTGCTCGAGTACCATGACTCAGTGCTATACTCAGGGTTCATTTGAAGCTCCACTCTCGAGAGACTTGAGTCTGGCAGAGTTCGGGGGTGCCTTTGGTTCACCATATGTTTCCTGGATCTAGACCCCTCGGGTAGGATGGAGCCGAACTGGTGGTGGGTGTTATGCTTATTCGGCTGACGGACTGCCCCCCAGCCTGGAGAATTAGGAACAGGTTTGTTATAGTTGGGCTCACTGCCGATTCAAGGCTTGAGTCAGGGAACCGGTTCCTGGGTCTGAGATGTTGATCCAGTGTAGCGCGTTTGTGTATGCGAATTAGCCGTAAAGGTTGAATATAAGCCGGACATAAGCCATTTGGCAGGTTTACATCACTTGAGACTTGATAACCACTAGATTGGTGCAAAAGGCGACCCACATGAGGCGAGTTGTGAGGCATGGATGCTCATTGTTACCGTAGTCCTGATGAGCGCGAAGGGGGGGGGGAGGGGATGATCTTGAGGGATTTACTTGTCGGTCGAGGTACTTTTTAGTGGGAATTGATGAGCGTTGAGTGGCTCGAGATTCCATATGGTGGACCTTGTCGATGTTGCTTAAGGTGGCCCTTGCGAATGAGTTTCTCGATGTTTCCATGTGAGCGGCGACGACTGTTTGTGTCGTGTCCATGGGTGCTATGGAGCCAACAATATCTTGTAGAGTCCCTTGTTGGGCTTGTCGGACTTTCAGGCCTTGGCCTTTTGCATGGTTGGGAATTGCAGGTTGCAAGGTAGATTCTCTCGGGGGTGTCACTGAGAGCAGTATAGTTGTGGAAAGACGAAGTCGAAGACGCTTCCTTTTATTGTTGTGACTACCTTTGACGTTGCTGGCGTGAGCAAGATTGCGCAAAGCGATGGAATTAGAGTCGTTGGAGCTTTGGGCTTCGGCTCGAGGCAGGATGTTGAGGTGAGAAGCTCGATTCCTTTGTGCTAACTTTTGGCGTAGGAAGTAGTCGGCATTCTCGCAGAAGATCTCCTGAATCTTCGATTGCTTTTGATCGGTCCATGCTATAAGTTCGTAATTAGGTGATATGCCCTTCGTAAGTTGGACGAGTGCGATTCAAGGAGTAGGTTTCTCGACTTCGGCCAAGGCGGCGTTGGATCTTTAGAGGTAGCCTTTGAGAGTTTCACGGGTGACTTGGTAAATGTTCGAGGCTGACTTGATACCTTTGGGCATTGCGACGTGCAAACTGGATCGCGCGACCAAACTTCTGGTGATTCTATCGAAAGTTGAGATGGTTCAAGGCAGGAATCGAGAGAGCTATGATAGAACCGCCTTGAGTAAGGATGGGGAAGCACCGGTACTTTATGGCATTGGTGGCGCGTAATGAACCAATGTGCCATTCGTGGCGGTTAATGAAGCTTCGAGGATCATGCTTCCTTGAGTAAGGAGTTAGTTCTGACATGTCGAAGTGCTCGCACAATTCAGTATTAAGGATATCTGAAGTAAATGGGTTACGCCTCGTATTGGTTTCCCAGATTTTATTGGCGTTCCCCGCGAATCCCTCACGATCCTATGGATTATGTCAGCGATAATCGGAGGTTGGGTTCCTGCCGCATTATAGCGGTTGTGATCAAGTTGAGGAGTTTGGAGCCTAGTGCATCTTCTCAAAGGAAGTATTCATCATTCTGTGAGTCTCCAACCTCGATTGCATGATTTTGTGGAGGCTGGTTGAGGTTAACTTGGGCCAAATTAGATGCTAGAAGTGTAGGTGACAAGTCTAGACTCGTGGCAGTTTGAGTCTGCCTAGTGGAGGCTCGAGCGCTATCCCCATGGTTGAGATTAGGTCCGAGCCGGGAGTAGCCGTGATGACGCGTTCCATCTCTAATGATGATCCCGACATTGCAGAGGTTAGTGGTCAGTCATGCCATCGTAGAACGCTATATGTGGCAGTTGAAGTGCCAGGGCCACTCGGCTTTATGTACGATGCTAGTGAAGGGATTACGCCTCAAGTGGGTTTCCCATGAGTCATTGGCGTTCCCTCCCATTTCTCTCATGATCCTTAGGACCATGTCGGGGAGATATGTTAGATGCAGATCTTCCAGCGGAATCCATTGGTTTCCACGAACTTCGGGAGTTCTATTCTATGGGCGTTTTTTGTGGTGGACATCCAGCTCGTCCTCATCCATGTCATTGACATTGATGGTCTGGTTTTGGTAGGGATGGCGTGGTTGAGCAAGTAGGTGTGCATCCTAATCCAAAGGAACTTGGACTAGGTTTTGAGTAGCAACACTTGGGTTCTGTCGAGAAGGGAGTCAGTTACTCGGACCCAGTTCGTCATTGACAATCGAACGAGAGCGGTCATAGTATTGTGTCCCTCCGCTATAAGTGACGACGGTTCGATCACCATTTTCATTTCCGTTGCCATTAGCATGAGAGTTGGAGCAAACAGTGACGTTATTAGTGAGGCAGAACCTTCTTCTTTGACATGGGCCCCTAGGTTCGAAAGAAGAAATTTCCGATATGGTATGCCATGGACAGGCGTTATTATGAGAAAGCTGAAGTCGAGGGACTTGGCGTTGACTTTCTTGAAGTTGGCGCATAAGATCGATGTTACTCTTCAACGCCTGGTTGAGTATGAGAGCTATATTCCCATACTTCTTATTAAGCGCATGAATCTGCACTTTAGTCGTAGGAGCTTCGGGATCCACAGGTGGAAGGAGATCCGTTTCTGTCGAGTTCTGTGCCGCTTGGGATTGCTGAGAAGTACCAACGTCAGTTGCGGCAGACAGGAGGAGTGTTTGATTCTTTGGTCGCTTAGCCATCGTAAGCAGACTCGGTGACATGTTATAGAAGGAACCTAAAGCGCGTCGAAGTCGAAATGGGAATTTGCGACAAAGAAACAAATTCGAGTTTTCTCAATGGTGCGCTCTTACTTGTTGTAAAACATGCGATCTTTTTGATCGGGTCACTGGACTAACTCCCTGATTTGCCTGACTTGGATTCGAGCTATTGCTTGGTTTCTTCCAATCTCTAGGTAAGCGCGAGAAGCTGCGCTCGAGTGACTGGAGCCTTGGGGGATGGAGGTTGTGCCACATCAGCAGTGGCTAAGATGTCAGAAAATGGTCGCTAGTGGACCAGAGTACCTTGACTATCATTAAATGGTCCACCAACAGGAGATTTTCCCTCTCTCACCATTGTCGAGAAGTTTTCTCGGTGGACAAGATGGAATCCGTGTAGCACAAACAAGCTTGGGGTCGAGAATCGGTGGGAAAAATTGGCTTCATGGAGTTTGAGCGAAGGCATTGGTTGATGAAGGTTAAGTGCCCAAGTCGGCCTGAAGGTGGAGAATGCCTCGTTGATCATGTGGTTGAAGCCACTATGTTAATCCGATGTTCTGGTGGATTTTGTCGACAAGGCATCGTCGAGTCTTGCCCAACTTTCATGATGTTTCTTCGAATTGGGCTTGATCAACGAATGCGTCGAGGTTAGGAGCATTAAGGTTGATCAAAGCTTCAAGGAGTCGAGGCTAAGGAGAAAATTTCGAACCATGATCGACAATCGAAGGTCCGACCATGGGGTTCATTCCTTTATCCACCGTTATAGATTGGCTTGGTTAGCCGGTCTGAGGAAACCTAAGTAGCATCCCGAGTCTTGGTGAATGAGTAGAAGGAAAGGCGAGGTTTCGATTCCTCGAAGGAAGTGACAGAAAGTCGACCGTAGGTGCATGCTTTACTCTCCTCCTACCTGGCGCGCCAAAATGTTGACATCTAAAATTATCATCAACATCCAAGAGTTCCAAAAATTAGAAACTTAAATGTACAGAGAGAAGAAGCATAAGAGATGCAGTAATAACATGCGGGAAAGTAAAAGACACAGTTATTTATAGTGGTTCATCCCGTAAGGGCCTACTTCCACTTTGAAGGTTGTACTGATTTTATTCCATTACAACAAAGTACAATAAGACTATTACAAGAAGTTATAGTGATTAACAATATCCTATTAGTCCCTGTTATCCAGCTTCCTTGTTGTCGAGCTTCCTTGCTGGACGAGAGTAGTCGAGGAGTTGCTGATGTTGTAGCATAGCCGAGGGATACGAGGGAGCGGAGTCAAAGTCGAGGGATCTGAGGGAAGCGGAGTCGAGACTCGGGGTTCGAGGTTCGGGGTCCGAGGCGGGGGGCCCGAGGCCTTATTCTTCTTTGTTGAGTGGAAGAGGTGATGACTTGGTGAACAATGTCCGAGAGGTCCGGAAATATCCAAAGGTGGTGTAATGTCCAAAATCATGTTTAAACATTCATGAGTATGCTCGCGGGTCCAATCACATCTGTCTTCCTTGCACGATGAAGGAAGGTGCCTAGAAGGCTTTGGGGAAGAATGTCTTTTTCCTAGAAAGCCATTAAAGCTTGAGAGAGAGCTTGGATCAACCCTTTGTTAGTTGGAAGCAAGGCGGTATTTATAGTGGAGTGGTTACGTGGGAGTAGGTAGGAATTGGGGACCACAATAGTACATTTCGGATCCTAAAGCATACTCCAGAAATTCGGATCCCATCCACCGTGCCCATGAAATTCATACCCCATTCTAGGGGTACGAAATTCGTATCCAGTGGGATACGAGTTTTATACTGATTGGGCACGGGGGATTCGGGAAAATAGGGGTACGACGATGTGGATGTGGCATAGCTCCGAGGGATATAAAGGTCATGAAAGTTGTTGGCTGAATCTTGACTTTGAGTCGATCTCCGTCAGAACTGTGGGGCCCCGAACCCCCACCGACACTAAGCCCAGACCCGCTGGTGGCTCACCTTTGGCTCGAAGCTCGGCTCGCCTTCGGCTCGGCATGCGGATGCATACTGATGGATGTCAAATCCAAGGGATGCGACATTCTGCCAGTGGCCCGACTCGAGTCTTCTAGTGCTAAATCCCTGATGATGTTGGCAACACTTCTGGGCTGTAATATCACGCGATATGTTGAGTCGAGCATGTTTTTCGTACTTTTGGGAACCAGTCCAAAAGGCCGGTTAACACACACACACACACACACACACACACACACATATATATAAGGAATGTTCTTGTAAGGTCCCTGATTTTTTGTTGTGTTATAATGAATATTTAAATTAATTTTAAATATTTAATTGGAATTATAAATGAATTTTTATTTTGAATTTATCGATTGAATAATCGATATATGATTTATTTTTTGTTTATTGAATTATCATAATACGAAAACAGAATTAATTGAATCAAAACAATTTAGTCTACTAATATAAATTCCGTATTGACTTAAAACGATAATAATAATTTATTTTCGATGAATTTAATTATTAAGAAATTGATTTGTATTTTAAACGGTTTAATTTAATTTAATTTAATAATGTTATTCCATTTCAGAACCCATTCCATTGAATTCAAAATAGGAAATAATATTGGAGACCTCGGTCGTCACGTTAAAATAGCAGTTCAGAGATTACAAGGGACCATGATATATTTTGGAATATTAAATTATATAAAATTTAATCGGATAATAACAAACTCAAATCAACCACCCTATGTACGAAGCCGACCTATCTTCTTTAAACCACAAACCTAGTTCTACCTTCCCACTATCTTCTTGTGTACGTTTTATCTCCTCCTTTAGAGACCAAGGAATATAGAAATTAATGGCGCCACCCTATAACAATATTTGCGCAGGCCTAAGAAGTAAAATCAGACAACTTTATTTTCCTCGAGCTGATTGTTTTGTTTCTTTTATTCCCTCCAAAGGAAGCATGATTTTAATGGTAGCGTACGATTGGTTCCCTCATTCACATTTATAAATTCGGAGCCTTGCCTTTGTTCTCTTCTCGTTCTAAACCAACGAAGTCCCCTGCCCTTACAATTTCTTTCTCCAGTCAAATTAAAAACCGATCCACCATAAAAAACAAAATAGATACCTAGTCGCGATTTGGAATCGAGGTATCGCCCTGAAGAACATCGACTTCTATAGGCGCTTGCGATTAAAGAAAGAAGGGGATCGCGATAGGAGTCTGCTCCTTTTTCTGAAGCTCGATCAACCGAAGAACTCGTGATTTTGGGGGAGGCGCCGTGTAGTCAGAAAGTGATTCAGACTTTGTTGAAGCAGTGCGATGGGAGTGTCAATGTGGTGAGGTATACGAGTGCCAAAGGAGAAGGTCGTCGTGATTGTCAGGGAGGTTGAGCTGTAAAGGATGAGCAGTGGCGGATTGGGGTGCGACTGGGTGGAACTCGAGGACATTGATAAGGAGTAGTAAAATTAAGGGGTTCTTAGTATGGTGTTTGAAGGACAGCGATGTTGAAATGGTGTTAGTTGCTTGGTAAAAGGGGGCGAGCGTACGAACGAAAAACTGATGTCGATATTGATGTTAGGGTATAGGACGTGAGATACTTGTAGTGTATGATGTCTTGGATTTTAAGGGAGTAAGAACTGGGTAAACCTAGGGTATTAAGGTTGTTTTGGTGGAATTTGGTAGTCTCTGAATCGGAAAAACTGTCGCTCAACAGTTCATGGGAAGCAAGGGATTTCTGAACATCGAGGGGTTTAAAGTATGAGGTCAGGCAAAATTTTGAGCTGATGAATGGGAAGTGGGGAGCTAGAGTAGTTCAACAATGTTATTGGGAAGGGTTTTCATCAAGCGGACATAGCTTACAAGAACATGCTCGAACAATTGGAGAAGGGAAAGAAGAATTATTATAACAGTGAAGTGAGGTAAATTTAGTTAATCAAATTTATTAAGAATGAGTAATTTTAATAAAAACTTATAACGCTTGTATATAATTCATATGATAGCAGAATTGCACGGAAACAAAGTTAATGGGATTCGTATGGATGTAGACATCGAATTGGAATAACAGTAAGGTATGTGGTTTTGCGAAAATTTAAAATACGTAGGAATAATTTATTTATTGTAGTAGTTAATTTAATTAGTAATATTTTAAACAATTAAATTAAATAAATCATAGGTGCAAAGTAAATTATTGAGAAGATCTATGGCCGCGATGATAGAAATTTAAACAAGATATTCGACAAATAAATCAAGGTGAGTAAATCTCACTCAAAGTTTTAATTTAAAAATAAAATTTTGATTGTTTGGATGCATGCATGAATTATTGAATTACCCTGGTTATATATATTAGTTATTTAGGCTTGTTGGTTGTGGTTATTATATGTATATTGGATTTCCTGCAGTACCATTAGCGGATGCCTGCAGTATCATTAGCGGAAGATCCTATCGCCCCACGATATGTGAGGGGATGACCTTTTATACCGCGATGTCCTGCCAAGCAGGATTGGTATTATTTATGTTGTCTAACATCTGTGGATGCAGGGAAAACAGGTTGGAGGAATCCAACTGGATTCATCAAATTTATTTATTGTTGTTTACATATTTATATATGTGTGTGATGTGTGAATTGAATGGATGATTTGTGTGTTGGGTATTAGAATATCACTGGCCCCTAGGTAATTATATTTTTTATAAAAAAAACATTAAAAAGAGATTTTTGGATACAGAAAGGAAAAATTACTTTTCGAAATGGAAAAGGGATTTCAAATGGGTTGAATATTAACTTGTTTTTAATAATAAAAGCAAGTAGCTGAATAAACAATGTTATAAATGGAAAGAAAAAATTTCTTTTGATAATATTAAAATTTTAAATTCAAGTTTGAATTTAAAAAGGGGAAAATTATTTTCTCGAATGGGAATTGGATTTCAAATAAGATTTGAAGTAAGGACTTGTTTTAAATAATTTAAACAGGAAGGGAAATGTATAAACGATGTTTATAAACGAATAAAAACAATATTATCATTGGATAAATTTGAAAATTGGCGAATCTAAGTATGATTTTAAAAGTAAAGTTTATTTTTCGAAATAGAATTGAATTTTGGATTTGGCTAGAAAAATATTAGTCTATTTTTATAATAAAAACAAGTAGTTTTACTTACAAACGACATCTATAAATTATCATCGGGTAATTTAGAATGAAAATTCAAGTATGATGTCAAAAAGTGAAACTATGTTTCAAAAAGGGAAATTGGATTTCAAATGGAATTTGGAACCGGGAACTTGTTTTAATATTTGAAATAGTAAACGAAATTTATAAACGATGGTTATAAATGGAAATGAATAATTATCATGGGATATTGAATTATATAAATTCAAATATGAATTTAAACAGGGGAATTGGGCATTGTTTTAAAAAGGAAACGATAAAATTATTTCCGATGTTTGGAATATAAATAATGTGGGAATAAATCCATACAGAGTTATGGTTTGAATTCGACTATGTCGAATATATGAAATAAATTATTTTCAGAAAGAATATTGGAATTTGTTTTAGATAAATACTAAAATATAAGATTTTAAAAGGAAAATAGATGCTATGTTTCTATATATATATATATATATATATAAGCTATGATAATAAAATATCCCCAAATAGAGGTTGAATTTAAAAATGGGTTTTTAAACAAAAGCTTGTTTTAAATTATAAAATAAGGAAGTTAATTTACAATCGATATTTATTGGCATTGGATAATTTTGAAGTTAGTTTCAAATGGAGTCTAAATATGGAAGTTTGTTTGATATAAAATAAGGAAGCGATTTATAAACCATGTTGTAAATGAAATGAAGAAATTTTCATTGGATAGATTGGAAATAGATTTTCCAAATATAAGAACCAACATTTAAAAAAAATCATATTTTTAAATGAAATAGAAGATGAGATTTTTATGATCAGTAATGACAGTTTTTGTATTACAAACTCTTATCCGTCTTAAGATAAGAACGTTGTCGGTCAAGGTCTGAGAGGTAAATAAAATACCCCAACTTGAACGACTTCACTATTATCAAGGGATGATATTAGTTTGTAATGGTAAAGGATGTTAAATAAATTGATTCATTCCCGTAAAAGAAATTTATAAATAGAAATTCGATTATATCGAATTTTTGTCCAAGGAAATTGGGATTTAATATAGAAATTGAGTTGTAATATAAATTACAATTGGTTTGTGAATCTAAATGAAATAATCGGCGATTTTGAATAAACCAGAGTTTTAAGATAAAGTTGGAAGCATGATCTAATCTATATTAAGTTGTCGAAGAAAGATATTCATTTAGTAAATGTTGTTTTTAAACGTTTATTAAAACGAACTCGCCGCAGCGCGATAGTTCGAAATTTGGCGTTTTGAACTTCAATCGAGTATATAGAACTCAACATAATTCGGAGTTCAATGGAACAATAAATGTCGGGACCTATTCAATGATAGTTTTCAAACGAAAGTGAAAATTTTGGATTTCATTTTATAGATTTTGAGATATGTCAAAATCAAATTTCCAGAAAAGCAGCGCCCTAATCGTTTTAAAACTATAACAGTTTATTAAATAAAATAAAAGGATTTTGAATGAATAAAAATCCGAATTTCTGTTAGAAAAACCAGATTGGAGTTATAAAATAAAAATGAACTCAAGTCGAGTAAATAGATTAATTTTTGAAACAAAAATCAGATGTTTAATTATCGGATAAAGTTAACTAATTTCAATAGAAATTAGTTAATATGGTTTTTGATCAAACTTAACATTTGTTAAGTAAACTGAAATTGGGAATAGGGGTATGAAACATGAATTAGAATTAGGAAGTGAGAACGGAATTTGAGTTTGATTGGTATATATGAGAATACCAATATATTTGAACGAGATATGTTCCAAGTAAATGCAAATGAAACTAAGAAGCTAATTGAAAAATTAATTAGCAAATGGAAGGCAATCAAAGTAAAACATGCTGAATTAATTGAAATGAATTGGGAATGGTCGTGTATATTTTAAACAGGTATGGGATAAAGTGATTGAAGAGTCTGAAGATTTTAATTTAAGTGCCTAACAAAAAGGTACATAATTACATTTCCATATGAGGTTTTATGCGCCGAATCGGCAAGCCGCTTGGCTTTTTGATTTTCTTTTTGAATGGAAAGGGCCTAGAGAGGCGAGTTGGGGTTTGAACTATTGACCGGTACAAAGGAGGTGCTGGCGAAATTTTCCGAAAAATTTAAGGAGTTAGAACATTTTTAAGAAATTTTGAAAATAGAAATCTATATAACGATATATATAGAATTCGCTAAGAAATGAATTTAATATAAAATATTAGAAAGGGCCAGTGATTGTGAAATTGTTTGATGGATGTTTATTTTTTTTTCCTTTGAGAGTTAAATCACCGACTACCAAAGATTTTTGACCATCGTTGTCAATACGGAGAGACTGGTTGGATTTAATATCCGAAAACCACTCTGTATGGGCATAGGCGTTGCGAATTAGATTATACTGAAGATAATCGAAGAGGGAGTGAAATTCAAGAGCTGTTATGTTTGTCCTGTCCCAGGACAACCTGTATGGACGAATGTCTGACAGAGTATTCCTAACGGTCACATAAGACGATCTTTTCAAGGTATTACATCTAGTGGCAGAGAAATTCGTTTCTCTTAGCTTTGATACCCGTAATATTTTTGGGAAGATCAACTAGTGATTTGACGGGTTTGACGATGTGGCATTCAAAGTGTATGGTGGCCATATGTTCTAAAAGATAGACGTAACCTCAAGCTTCACAACCAGGAAATGACAAAAATCGGGCAGGCAGCATGGCTATGTGGGTCGCTCCCATTAGGGTGTATAATCACCTATCTAGAGAAATTACTTTTACTTCTTTAATCTATTTTGATGATGTCCCTTTTCAGGAAACGGTGGTTTGAGCCCAACCGTTGGTGATATACATTCGATACACTCAAGCGAAATGAGTGGTCGGTCATGTGTGGGCCGGGTTGCAAGACGTTCTTGTTGAACCCAGTGCATTCCCCTCTAGAGATACACTATCGGCAGGTGGTCCCATACCTTGTCATAGTTGGAATCCAATCTCCAATAAGCACCCCGCGGTTTTTGATTTTATACTATGTATGTAGAGCGTGAGATGCAAGCATTCTACTATTTGTTTATTTATTTGATTAGACATTATTATAATATCACAGGATTTTGATAGCAAAATGTTTGGGTTATAGTAAGGTAAAAACTGTCCGTGTTTATGTGTGGGTTGGTCTTACTATTATCCTTTTCTTTCAAAAGATTTATCAAAGTTAAACAATATGGTTGGAGTTTACTCACACCAGTCCCATGACTGACCCAGAGTTTATTTTGTTTGTTCTAAACTCTTGGGTGCCCAAATTTGTACGGGCAGTCAAGTGTTTCAGGCTTTACAGATACACTTAGAGGAGCTTGAAGCAGGAGGCTTCACCGATAGTTATTTAGAGTTATTTCCGCTGTATCAAATGTTGTATGCACTCTGATAATGGTATGTATATATAATACATAATTTTGTATTCAAAAGAGTATGTTATATGATATTATATTTTCTTCGTTCCGCTGTGAGATTCTGTGTTCTTCTTCTTTTATTCTAATTTTCTTTCTATTTCTCATCCTCTAACTTCTTTCTATTAATGACTCTACTTCTGTGTTATTTGGGTTGGACGTGTGTTGTATTAGTCAACTCAGATAGTACGGATTTTCGGGCCATCACAGTTGGTATCAGAGCTTAGGTTGAGCGAACACCTAGGCTTTGGTGGGGGTTTACTCATTAGAGATAGGGTCAGCAGTACCGTAGAATGAGTCGAGTGTATATATATTAGAGAGTGTGTTTGTAAGTTGATATAAAAATTGTTTTATATTGTGTTGATTGGTTGTCGAGTGGATTATGAACTCTGGTCGATACGGTATGATTAACTATATCGAAAAGTATTTATAAACGCTTGGACAAAGTAATTCAACGCAATATTGTTTTAAAAACTGGGTAAATGAAATAAGTTTACCCAAATTTATATTTTGATATAGAAAGAATAATTTTCTAAAATTATTATAATATATGGATATGGATGAGTTGATTGTTATTATAATCAGATGAGATCATAAAAATTGAAATGGTTATATAAAATTTGTATTAGAATGAAATATGCAAATAAGAAATTAAAATTGGATTGAAACATAATTTGGAATTTAAATCCTGGAAGATTGGAAAATATTTTTCCAAAGTATATTAAACAATGTAGGGTTGCGTTGAAAGGATTTTTGAATAAAAATCAGTTTGAATGGATTTTTGAAAATGATAAAGCATTGAATTCACTTGGTACAATGGAAAAATAATTCTGGTGATGATTGCAACATCATCAATGTTCATTTTCAAGTTTCTAAGTGGTGGTTTGCTACCAAAGTGAGATTTTCAAAGAAAAGTATTTGAGAAAAGCAAGCTGTTTTGGAAAATTCAAATGTTTTGAATTTGTGATGATTATAAAAATATCTACGTATATATTTTATAATTTCTATATATATATATATAATAATAATAATAAAAGAATTTGAAATAAAAACTGAGTATTTGAATTCTGGAATTTAATTTAAGCTAGTTATATGAATTGAAACAAATAAATTGATTTGGAATTAAATTGAAATGGGCTTTTGAAAAGTTAACGAGTTTGTAGCATTTCTTCTACCTTAGTAATTTCGGGGACGAAATTCTTTTAAGGGGGAAGGAATGTAACGTCCCTGATTTTTTGTTGTGTTATAATGAATATTTAAATTAATTTTAAATATTTAATTGGAATTATAAATGAATTTTTATTTTGAATTTATCGATATATGATTTATTTTGTGTTTATTGAATTATCGTAATACGAAAACAGAATTAATTGAATCAAAACAATTTAGTCTACTAATATAAATTCTGTATTGACTTAAAACGATAATAATAATTTATTTCCGGTGAATTTAATTATTAAGAAATTGATTTGTATTTTAAACAGTTTAATTTAATTTAATAATGTTATTCTGTTTCAGAACCCATTCTGTTGAATTCAAAATAGGAAATAATATTAGAGACCTCGGTCGTCACGTTAAAATAGCGGTTCAAAGATTACAAGGGACCATGATATATTTTGGAATATTACATTATATAAAATTTAATCGGATAATAACAAACTCAAATCAGCCACCCTATGTACGAAGCCGACCAATCTTCTTTAAACCACAAACCTAGTTCTACCTTCCCACTGTCTTCTTTGTGTACGTTTTGTCTCCTCCTTTAGAGACCAAGGAATATAGAAACTAATGGCGGCACCCTATAACAATATTCGCGTAGACTTAAGAAGTAAAATCAGACAACTTTATTTTCCTCGAGCTGAATGTTTTGTTTCTTTTCTTCCCTCCAAAGGAAGCATGATTTTAATGGTAGCGTACGACTGGTTCCCTCGTTCACATTAATAAATTCGGAGCCATGCCTTTGTTCTCTCCTCATTCTAAACCAAAGAAGTCCCTTGCCCTTGCAACTTCTTTCTCCAGTCAAATTAAAAACCGATCCACCATCAAAAAAAATAGAAACCTAGTCACGATTTGGAATCGAGGTATCGATCTGAAGAACATCGAATTCTATAGGCGCTTGCGATTAAAGAGAGAAAGGGGATTGCGATAGGAGTCTGCTTCTTTTTGTGAAGCTCGATCAACCGAAGAACTCATGATTTGGGGGGAGGCGCGGTGTAGTCAAAAAGAGATTCAGACTTCGTTGAAGCAGTGCGATGGGAGTGTCGATGTGGAGAGCTACACGAGTGCCAAAGGAGAAGGTCGTCGTGATTGTCAGGGAGGTTGAGCTGTAAACGATGAGCAGTGGAGGATTAGGTTGCGACTGGGTGGAACTCGAGGACATTGATAAGGAGCAGTAAAATTAAGGGGTTCGCAGTATGGTGTTTGAGGGAGAGCGATGTTGAAATGGTGTTAGTTGCATGGTAAAAGTGGGGCGAGCG
The DNA here is from genome assembly GCA_030737875.1 of Allium sativum. Classification (NCBI taxonomy): domain Eukaryota; kingdom Viridiplantae; phylum Streptophyta; class Magnoliopsida; order Asparagales; family Amaryllidaceae; genus Allium; species Allium sativum. The sequence goes on from CM060912.1 coordinate 239,551,664, forward strand.
TACTAATGACAAACTGAAGTCGATATTGATGTTGGGGTATAGGATGTGAGATACTTGAAGTGTACGATGTATTGGATTTTAAGGGAGTAAGAACTAGGTAAACCTGGGGTGTTAAGGTTGTTTTGGTGGAATTTTGTAGTCTCTGAATCGGAAAAACTGTCGCTCGACAGTTCATGGGAAGCAAGGGATTTCTGGACATCGAGGGGTTTAAAGTAGGAGGTCAGGCAAAATTTTGAGCTGATGAATGGGAAGTGGGGAGCTAGAGTAGTTCAACAATGTTATTGGGAAGGGTTTTCATCAAGCGGACATGGCTTACAAGAAGAGGCTCGAACATTTGGAGAAGGGAAAGAAGAATTATGATAACAGTGAAGTGAGGTAAATTTAGTTAATCAAATTTATTAAGAATGAGTAATTTTAATAAAAACTTATACGCTTGTATATAATTCATATGATAGCAGAATTGCACGGAAACAAAGTTAATGGGATTCGTATGGATGTAGACATCAAATTGGAATAGCAGTAAGGTACGTAGTTTTGCAAAAATTTAAAATACGTAGGAATAATTTATTTATTATAGTAGTTAATTTAATTAGTAATATTTTGAACAATTAAATTAAATAAATCATAGGTGCAAAGTAAATTATTGAGAAGATCTATGGCCGCAATGATAGAAATTTAAACAAGATATTCGGCAAATAAATCAAGGTGAGTAAATCTCACTCAAAGTTTTAATTTAAAAATAAACTGTTGATTGTTTGGATGCATGCATGAATTATTAAATTACTGTGGTTATATATATTAGTTATTTAGGCTTGGTGGTTGTGGTTATTATATATATTGGATTTCCCACAGTACCATTAGTTGATGCCCGCAGTATCATTAGCGGATGACCCTATCGCCCCACGATATATGAGGGGATGACCTTTTATACTGCGATGTCCTTCCTTGAAGTAGGATTGGTATTATTTATGTTGTCTAACATCTGTGGATGCAGGAAAACAGGTTGGAGGAATCCAACTGGATTCCTCAAATTTATTTACTGTTGTTTACATATCTATATATGTGTGTGATGTGTGAATTGAATGGATGGTTTGTGTGTTGGGTATTAGAATATCACTGGCCCTAGATAATTATATTTTTAAAAAATAATATTAAAAAGAGATTTTTGGATATAGAAAGGAAAAATTACTTTTCGAAATGGAAATGGGATTTCGAATGGGTTGAGAAATGTTAACTTATTTTTAATAATAAAAACAGGTAGCTGAATAAACAATGTTACAAATGGAAAGAAAAATTTTCATTTGATAATATTTAGATTTTTAAATTCAAGTTTGAATTTAAAAAGGGAAAAATTATTTTCCAGAATGGGAATTGGATTTCAAATAAGATTTGAAGTAAGGACTTGTTTTAAATAATTTAAAACAGGAGGAGAAATGTATAAACGATGTTTATAAACGAATAAAAATAATATTATCGTTGGATAAATTTGAAAATTGGCGTATCTAAGTATGATTTTAAAAGTAAAGTTTATTTTTCGAAATAGAACTGAATTTTCGATTTGGCTAGAAAAATATTAGTCTATTTTAATAATAAAAACAAGTAGTTTTACTTACAAGCGACATCTATTCGAATGAAAATTCAAGTATGATGTCAAAAAGGGAAACTATGTTTCAAAAAGGGAAATTGGATTTCAAATTGAATTTGGAACCGGGAATTTGTTTTAATATTTGAAATAGCAAATGAAATTTATAAACGATGGTTATAAACGGAAATGAATAATTATCATGGGATATTGAATTATATAAATTCAAATATGAATTTAAATAGGGGAAATCAGATCGTTTTAAAAAGGAAATGATAAAATTATTTCCGATGTTCGGAATATAAATAAAGTGGGAATAAATCCATATAGAGTTATGGTTTGAATTCGACTATGTCGAATATATGAAATAAATTATTTTCAGAAAAAATATTGGAATTTGTTTTAGATAAATACTCAAATATAAGATTTTAAAAGGAAAATAGATGCTATGTTTTTTATACATATAAACTATGATAATAAAATATCCCCAAATAGGAGTTGAATTTAAAAATGGGCTTTTAAATGAAAGCTTGTTTTAAATTATAAAACAAGGAATTTAATTTACAATCGATATTTATTGGCATTGGATAATTTTGAAATTAGTTTCAAATGGACTTTAAATATGGAAGTTTGTTTGATATAAAATAAGGAAGCGATTTATAAACCATGTTATAAATGAAATGAAGAAATTTTCATTGGATAGATTGGAAATAGATTTCCAAATATAAGAACCGACATTTAAAAAAAATTATATTTTTAAATGAAATAGAAGAGGAGATTTTTATGATCAGTAATGACAGTTTTTGTATTACAAACTCTTACCCATCTTAAGATAAGAAAGTTGTCGGTCAAGGTCTGAGAGGTAAATAAAATACCCCAACTTGAACGACTTCACTATTATCAAGGGATGATATTAGTTTGTAATGGTAAAGGATGTTAGATAAATTGATTCATTCCCGTAAAAGAAATTTATAAATGGAAATTCGATTATATCGAATTTTTGTCCAAAGAAATTGGGATTTAATATAGAAATTGAGTTGTAATATAAATTACAACTGGTTTGTGAATCTAAATGAAATAATCGGCGATTTTGAATAAATCGGAGTTTTAAGATAAAGTTGGAAGCATGGTCTAATTTATATTAAGTTGTCGAAGAAAGAAATTCATTTAGTAAATGTAGTTTTTAAACGCTTATTAAAACGAACTCGCCGCAGCGCGGTAGTTCGAAATTTGGCGTTTTGAACTTCAATCGAGTATATAGAACTCAATATAATTCGGAATTCAGTGGAACAATAAACGTCCGGACCTATTCAATGATAGTTTGCAAATGAAAGAGAAAAATCTGGATTTCATTTTATAGATTTTGAGATATGTCAAAATCAAGTTTCCAGAAAAGCAGCGCCCTAATCGTTTTAAAACTATAACAGTTTATTAAATAAAATAAAAGGATTTTGAATGAATAAAAATCCGAATTTCCGTCAGAAAAACTAGATTGGAGTTATAAAACAAAAATGAACTCAAGTCGAGTAAATAGATTAATTTTTGAAACAAAAATCAGATGTTTAATTATCAGATAAAGTTAACTAATTTCAAAAGAAATTAGTTAATATGGTTTTTGACCGAACTTAACATTTGTTAAGTAAACTGAATTTGTAAACTGAAATTGGGAATCGGGGTATGAAACATGAATTAGAATAGGAAGTGAGAATGGAATTTGATTTTGATTGGTATATATGACAATAGCAATATATTTGAATGAGATATGTTCCAAGTAAATGCAAATGAAACTAAGAAGCTAATTGTAAAATTAATTAGCAAATGGAAGGCAATCAAAATAAAACGTGCTGAATTGATTGAAATGAATTGGGAATGGCCGTGTATATTTTAACCAGGTTTGGGATAAAGTGATTGAAGAGTATGAAGATTTTAATTTAAGTGCCCAACAAAAAGGTACATGTTTACATTTCCATATGAGGGTTTATGCATTGAATCGGCAAGCCGCTTGGGCTTTTGATTTTCTTTTTGAATGGAAAGGGCCTAGAGAGGCGAGTTGGCGTTTGAACTATTAACCGGTACAAAGGAGGTGCTGGCGAAATTTTCTGAAAATTTAAGGAGTTAGAATATTTTTAAGAAATTTTGATAATAGAAATCGATATAACGATATATATAGAATTCGCTAAGAAATGAATTTAATATAAATTATTAGAAAGGGCCAGTTATTGTGAAATTGTTTGATTGATGTTTATTTTTTTCCTTTGATAGTTAAATCACCGGCTATCAAAGATTTTTGACCATCGTAGTCAATACGGAGAGACTAGTTGGATTTAATATCTGAAAACCACTCCGTATAGGCATAGGCGTTGCAAATTAGATTATGCTTAAGATAATCGAAGACGGAGTGAAATTCAAGAGCTGTTATGTTTGTCCAGTCCCAGGACAACTTGTAAGGACGAATGTCTGACAGAGTATTCCTAACGGTCACATAAGACGATCTTTTCAAGGTATTACGTCTGGTGGCGGAGAAATTTGTTTCTCTTAGCTTTTATACCCATAATATTTTTGGGAAGATCAACTTGTGATTTAATGGGTTTGACGATGTGGCATTCAAAGTGTATGGTGGACAGATGTTCCAAAAGATAGGCGTAGCCTCAAGCCTCATAACCGGGAAATGACAAAATTCGGGCAGGTAGCATGGCTATGTGGGTGCTCCCATTAGGATGTATAATCACCTACCTAGAGAAATTACTTTTATTTCTTTAATCTATTTCGATGCTGTCCCTTTTCGGGAAACGATGGTTTGAGCCCAACCGTTGGTGATATACATTCGATACACTCAAGAGAAATGAGTGGTCGGTCATGTGTGGGCCGGGTTGCAAGACGTTCTTGTTGAACCCCGTGTGTTCCCCTCTAGAGATACACTATCGGCAGGTGGTCCCATATCTTGTCATAGTTAAGCGCCCCACGGTTTTTGATTTTATACTATGTATGTAGAGCGTGAGATGCAAGCGTTCTACTATTTGGTTATTTATTTAATTAGACATTATTATAATATCGTTGGATTTTGATAGCAAAAATGTTTGGGTTATAGTAAGGTAAAAACCGTCCGTGTTTATGTGTGGGCTGGTCTTACTATTATCCTTTTCTTTCAAAAGATTTTATCGAAGTTAAAATTCTATGGTTGGAGTTTGCTCACACCAGTCCCATGACTGACCCAGAGTTTATTTTGTTTGTTCTAAACTCTTGGGTGCCTAAATTTGTACGGGCAGTCAAGTATTTCAGGCTTTACAGATACACTTGGAGGAGCTTGAAGCGGAGGCTTCACCGATAGTTATTTAGAGTTATTTCCGCTGTATCAAATGTTGTATGCACTCTGATAATGGTATGTATATATAATACATCATTTTGTATTCAAAAGAGTATGTTATATGATATTATATTTTCTTCATTCCGCTGTGAGATTCTGTGTTCTTCTTCTTCTATTCTAATTTTCTTTCTTTCTATTTCTCATCCTCTAACTTCTTTCTATTAATGACTCGTAGTTCTGTGTTATTTGGGTAGGACGTGTGTTGTATTAGTCTACTCAGATAGTACGGATTTCCAACGGAATCAATGGATCATTTCCAATGGCTATTCCAATGGCCTTCAACGGTAGCAAGCCGTTGGAAACCGTTTTAAACAAATGACCAACAAGCCTTTGGAAACTATTTATAGCCACTGGAAAATTTAGGTGATTTTTTTATAACAGAAAGTCTATTACCTTCCAGCCACCCCATTTTCATTCCATTCCGTTTCAAATCCATTTTCAACCAATTCCACACATATATAACACATGTATCAATAACAATATAAACGACTAACATAAATCAAATAAACATCAATATAAACAAAATAAACCATCCACACATCAAAAACTAACTCATCAATGTCACATATCAACAAACCAAGTACAAACCATCAAAATATATCCAAAATATCATCCTCACCCACTTCGTACCAATATATACAACATCAAAACAAAATCCTCACCATCTCCAAGTAAATATATACATCTTGCAATCACAAACATAAGAAAAACATACCTCAAGCATCATCTTCGTTTCTGGAAGCACTAGACGATGAAGAAAAATAACCATGATTGTCTTAAAGACCCGAAATTCCTGTACCATCTGAGTTGACTAAATACACCACACGTCTAATCCAAATTGCACAGAAATACGAATCATTATGAATAAAGAAGAAGAAGATAGAAGAAGAACAAAAATATACAGAATCTCACATCGCAACAGTATAATATATATATATAACAGCTTTGAGTGTACAAAATTTTAACTGTATATACATATACATACCATCATCAAAGTATAATACAACACAGTGGAAAATAAACTGTAAATATCTAATGTTGAAACCTCCTGTTCCAAGCCTTTCATGGGTATTTGTATATACCTGAACCACTTGACTGCCAGTAAAAGTTTGGGCACCCAAGAGTTTAGGCTAAAACAAAACAAAATAAACTCCGGGTCAGTCATTAGACTAGAGTAAAAAACTCCAACCACTTAGTTTAACTTTTAAAAATCCTTTTAAAAAAATGATAATCGTAAGACCGGTCCATACATAAACACGGATAGTGTTTACCTTACGATAACCCAAAACATTCTTTAAATTTATACTATTCTGATAGTATAATAGCGTCTAAATCAAATAAATAACAATCTAGTAGAACGCTTTCATCTCATGCTCTACATACAAGTATACAATCAAAACCACGGGCGTTTATTGGAGAATGTTTTTCAACTGGAAAGGTATAGGACCACCTTCCAATAGTGTATCTCAAGGGAGGAATACACCGGGTACAACAAGAACATCTTGCAACCCAAGCTAAACATGACCAACCACTCACTTCGCTTGATTGTTCCGAATGTATTATCACCAACGGTTGGGATCAACAACCGTTACCAAAGCATATAATAGTGATAGAATAAGAAGCAAATGGATTTTCTCTAGATCAGGTGACAATACACCATAATGAGAGCGACCCACTTAGCCATGCGACCTACCCGATTTAATACCATTTCCCGGTTGTGAGGCCTGAACCTACGTCTTACTTTTTTAACGCCACAGTTTCATTCACTTTGAATGCCACAACGTCAAAGCCTCCAAATCATTAACTTGATTTCCCCAAAAATATCCTGGACATAAAGCTAAAAGAAACAAATTCCTCCGCCACCAACATTAAAACATTTGGAGAGATCAATGTATATGTTTTGTTAGGCATACTTTATCAGACATTCGTCCATACAAGTTATCCTGAGACTGGACAAACTGAAGACACCATCCCATCAATCCATCTTTGCCAATTTCTACCTAGGATTAACAGAACATCCCTTGCACTTTCCTCATCATCGATTATCTTCCATATAATTTGATTCGCAATGCTTATGCCTATATATAGTGGTTTTCAGATAATAAACCCAACCAATCTCTCCGTATTGACAGCGATGGTATTAAATCGAACAATACTTCGATAGTCGGTTATTAAGAGAAACATTCCTCCAAAAATCCAATTTCCAAAGGGAATGCTACTGATTAGCACCAAATAATCAACGAGACCTTTTCAGTTAATGTTTCATTAGTTAAATCATTTCCTAATTCATTTCAAATTTCCTTATCGATATATGTTTCAAATGTTTTGACCTTTCACGATACTTGGAAAACATTTCCAAATTCACATCAGTTTCTTATTTCATATGATTAGAAAAATATTCCTTATTTTATTTGAAAACATTTCCAAATCACATTTACTTGGGTTAAAACGAATGTTGCGTAAAACATCATTACAACAACCCTAAATATTGCATTTGACTAACTATATTAAAAACCCGTATTAAATCTTAATCGTTTTCTTTTCGGAAGTCATTTACGATAACAATAATGTTATAATCCATGCTTTTCTATTTTATTTTAAATCGCCTATTACAACACGTTAAATTCTGTTAACCAATTTGGTTCCAAATTCTATATATAATGGATAAATAGATTTTAGTTATCAAATTTTCTTCAAAAAATTTATCTCCTTAAATTTTCGGAAAATTTCGTACCAGCATCTCCGTTGCACAACTCAATTGGTATAACTACAAAACGCTTTTCTAAGCCCTTTCCATTCAAATAGAAAATAAAAAAAGCCAAGCAATTTGCTAAAATGGCTTATAAAATCTCATATTCAATTTAAATACGTACCTCTTCGATGAGCATTCAATTTATTTATCTTCATTCACTTTCTTTCATACATTTTCTAATATATATATCCAATCAATCCAAATTATTTCCAACTCAATCCAACTTTTTTAACTCTATTCACTAATTTATTCTCTAATTGGCTCTTTTGCCTATTTCACTTTTTATTTGAACATATTGTGTTCATATATATGTATATGTATATATATATTAATTTGCTTATAAACCAATCGAATTCCATTTTCAACTCAAGTTTCATATTCAATTTCGAATATGAATTCAAAATCCGATTCACTTACCCATAGTCAAATTCAATCCAAAACTCCATTAATTAATTATTCTTTTAGCTTGTTAATTCTATTCAAAAACTAAAATATGATTTTTGTTTCAAAAATCAATCCATTTACTTCACTTGAGTTCATATTTATTTATAACTCAAGTCTGGATTTTTGTAATGGAACTCTAAGTTTTATTCGCTTGAAATCCTTTTATTATATTAAATAAATTGTTACGGATATAAACAATTATACTGCTGTTTTTCTGAAAATTTGATTTTGACATAGCTCAAAATCTAGATTTTCTTGTTCAATTAGAAAAATATTACTCAATAGGTCTGAACGATTCTTGTTTCCAAGAATTCCGACTTATATTGAGTTCTATATTCTTAGTTAAAGTTAGAAATGTCAAGTTACAAACTAGCACGCTGCAGCGAGTTCATTTTAATTAAATTTAAATATAATGTTTAAATTTCGGTTATTAATAAATTTAAGTTTTGTTATTATATATTTTAATATATATTAAGTCAATTTTCCAAATCTAACTTAATAGTTCTGATTAACCCAAATCGTCGATTTCTTTATTTAAAATTCCTAACTTAGTTGTAAATTTATTTACAAACTCAACTTCCATATTAAATTCCAATTCCTTTGGAAATAAGCTATTTTATAAAATTTGATATAATTGAATTCCAATTTCAACTTACTTGCATTTATTTCAATTTAGTTTATATTCCGAATTCGAAAATAAAATATATCGTTCTCCTTTGAAACTATTTCCAGTTCCCTTCTAAATTCACGTTTGAATCTAACTTCCAAATTATCCGATGAAAATTACTTCACTAAATTTATAAACATCATTTATAAATCTAACTTCCTTGTTGTATTTATTAAAACAAGTAACTGTTTTAAAAATCCATTTGAAATCAAATTCCTATTTGAAATATTATATTATTACAACTTATATATAAACATAGAATCTATCTTCATATTTAGTTTTAAATTTTAGTTTCTATTTAATGCACCTCCAATATCCCTTCTGGAAATAATTTATTTATTTAATTTTGATGTAGTCGAATCCCAATCATAAATGTATACATATTTATGCAATTAAATTTTACATTCTAAATATCGGAATAAATTTCATCGTTTCGTCGAAATGATTCCAAATTCTCTTCTTAAATTCCTACTCGAATTGACACTCCCAAATTTTCCAATGATAATTTATTTCTCTTCATTTATAAACATCGCTTATATGTTTAACTACTTATTTTTATTACTAAAAGAAATTTACTTTTCCTAGCCCATTCAGAATTCAAATTCTATTTAGAAAAAATAAAATTCCCTTTTATATCTCAAAATTCCTTTCATGTTATTTTTGAATATCAATATATATAGGGCTATGACATACAAACATTCAAGACCCCCAATAATCAATCACAGGTTATTTACCACATTATATACCATTATATATGAAAAGAAACAATTAAATTGTTGAGGAATGCAGTTGGTACCCTCCAACCTGGTTTTCCCGCATCCATAGGTATTAGACAACATAAATAGTATCCATCCTTCTTCAAGGTAGGATATTGCGGTATAGAAGGTCATCCACTATATATATTGTGGGGCGCATAGGGTGTCATCTGCTAATAGTATTGCGGGAAATATCAATATCCAACCACCAAGCCTAAATATAACTATAATACATACATACATATATATGATAACCACATCAACAATTATTCAATGCATTCAAACAATCAAGAAACAACATATAACAATTATTTTAATAAAAATTCGTTTATAATAAAATTATAAATGAATCCAGAGAGTGAGTTTACTCACCTTGGCTCTAAACTGCAGATCTGACAAATTTTAATTTAAATCGAATGATACTCCATTTAAATTAAAATTCCATAGTTAATCTCAAATGACTACAAAATTTCCAAACTCAATTCCATCGCGAAGATTATGCCCTTATGATTCCAATGAATTTCATTTTCATTGAAAACTATTACCGTACGCAAGTGTTATTTTTTCCAAGTTTGTGTGTATGTGTATATATATATATTAAACACTATTAATTAATTTAATTAACTAATGCTTACCTTAATTCACATTTTTCTTCTCCTTCCTAACTTGGAAATCACGGCTTTACAGCCTCATCCCAGCACCCACGCACAATTTACTGCCAGTCAACTCTTCCAGAAAAACAATTGCATACTACTCGCTTTCCTCTCTTGTTTCTCCATTGTTTTCCAACCCAAAGACTCCCTATCTCTGTACGTTTATCTTCATGAACTTCCCCTTTATCCTTACTTCGAATCGCACCTTCCCTACCAGACTCTGCCGTTCGATGTTCCATTAATCATTGTTCGATACATAGTTCGAACTCACGCTGAAGAAAAAAACCCAACGTCCCTAAATTCACGTCCCCTCGGCACCACCCAGCTTGCCCAAAACCCCTCCGCCCACTGTGCCTTCCTCCCACAAACTCACCCACACCCTAGCTCTAAACTTTCCCAGTCGCGATGCCATGGAGCTAAAATCTTGAACACGCGAACGCTTCAAAATCGGTTTGCTAAAATTTGAATCTACGATACATAGAAATTCGAAGGTTTCTAAGTTGATTTCCCTATTTCATTTTGATTTTGAAAATATGTGTGCGGCCATTTTATTTTCTGGATTTTCGATTTTAAGGAATTGGAAAAAGGAGTTAACGACATCGAGTTGAATTCGGAAGGGAAGAGGGACGAATTTAATAAAAAGGGTACATAAAGGTCAGGCTTTGATTCGTTGTTAATGAAGAGAAGAAGGGAACATCCATTTTTAAAATTCGAAGCTTTCGAATTTTTCAAAAACAAAAATGAAAACAGGGGGTATCACGTTTATTTATAAAAGGAAGTGTATGGTAGGTCTGTGTATGGTACGTTTTAGGGTAACTGAAGTAAATTTAATTAAATTTTGATTTGATTATAAATTAAAACGATTTGATTTGTAAAAGATTTGATTTGATTTTGAGCTTATCCATTAATTTTATTTTTATAATATCCTTACAAAACTTATGCCTGAAGTTTCATGTTAAAACTACCATTGACGAGCTCCAACGCAATAAAACTTGACATACCTCTATGGTTTGACATTCCGGACCTAATAAAATTGGTTTTGTCGAAAACCTAAGTCGTTTGAAAATTAACTATTTTCATGTGTCAAATTAAATTGATAAAATATAATTTTAAATTCAAACAATCAACTTCTCGATAATAAATTATTATCATTTCTATTTAAATAGAATTTTATATTGATCATCTGAATCATTTCAATTCAGTTTTAACTTCGAATTCAACTATATTTCATTTTCATATTATGGTAATTCGATATACTAGGAATTAAATCATATTTGATTATAAATCGATAAACTCGATATAAAAATCCATTTATTATCAACTTAACATTTAAAACAAATACTAAATGTTTAAAATTAATCGACCAAAAATCTTTGTTGTTACAATTGTGCTATACTATGCAAGCTTTTTGATTCATCTGCTCCATCTGTATAGCCTGCAGACGATGCTACTCCTACAGCTGCTCAATCATTGTTCTAAGCTCCTTAATTTCTGCTTTGTCTTGGGCCTTTTGAGCTTGTCGAGCCTGTAAATAGAATGAATAGCAAAAGGGTTATGTCAGCATATAAAATATTATAACACTATATATCTAAATGCTAGTTTGTTGTATGTATGCAAAAGGATTAATTACCATTAGGTTTCCAAAGCCATAACATAACGTCTACTACGCTGTGTGTAACAACCCGGAAATGCGAGCCAATTTAAAATTTTGGCAATTTTAGTGAATTTTGAATATTTAAAATGATTTATTTTAAATAATATCGATGAGAAATCTATTTTGAATAGAAATAGAAGTATATATTTATTCGAATCATCGTTAGAATATATATATTTATTTTAAATTATAAAAGGAATTGAAAATGGCGCTGTAGTTCGATAATTCGATTTCAAATTTCAATTAAACATACCGGCTGCAAAATAAACCGGATTTTAGTGAAACCAAAAATATTAGAATCTATTTGAGAATATCTTTCCAAAGAATCCGAGAAATCGAAATTTCATAGCGGGAATCAAAAGATATGTCCAGTTGAAAATTCAGAATTGTCGCTATGGAATTCAGGCCCTTAAAAATGGAAATTTTGCAAACGACTTCGGTTTTTGACGAAACCACTTTTGTTGGATCCGTGATGTCACATTATTACTAGGTTTCAAATTTCATAATTTTGCGAATCAATATGTGAGCGTGGAAAAGGAAAACGCATTTGACCAGTTTCAGTTGATTTTAAACGACTGGAAAATGACCATTTTTCAAGCGGTCTCGGAATTCGATGGAACTAGTTTTGTTAGGACCGTATCATTAATACGAAGCTAGAAAATATTTTTCTGGAATTTTTCGAGTTAGTACGCTACCCCGGTAAATTGAAATGCACGTTCAAATTCAATATATAGAGTTATATGTTGATTTTGACGAAAACTGATCGAAACGATTGAATCAGCTTGCGATACATATCCCATTGTGTTCGGAATGGGGGTAATTAGCTATGGACGGCAGTCGGTGGGTTCGATTTCGAGTTCAAAATAAAAAGTAGCTTTTTTTTGGGGAATTTAAATATAATATAAATAAATTATATAAAGCCCCTTTTCTCCCTAGCCCTAACCTACCGTCCAAATCAAAATAAATAAATAAATAACCCGACATACACAAATCTCCCCCCTTCAGCCGTGTGCCACCAGGAGCATCGCCCCCCTCCTTCTCTCGCCACCCGCCGCCTCCACCTTCTTCTTCTCCCCTCCTCTCTCCGCGCGCAGCCTCCTACCTTGAGCCAAAATCTCTCCCCCTCGCGACGCTTGAAACCGCCCGCCTGATGCTCCACCGCTGCCGCTTCTTCCTTCCTCCACTTCCCTCTCCTCCTCGCGCGTCTTCCTCTTCTCCTCCTCCCTCCTCTTCTGAATCGGAGCACGAGCAGCCCCCCTTTCTCCACCAAAACCGACGACGCGCAAGTCCCCCCTTTTCTTCTCAGTCAACAGCAAACCCCCCTTCCTTGATCGATCAACGTAAGTTCTTTTTTTATTACTTATTTTATTTATATGAAGTAAACAGTTTATAAAAATATAAAATCAGTTTTTTTTGTATAGTAGAAAGAATATAAATGATTCTCAGATTATAAATATGATTTTTATAGTATGGGAAGAATAAAAATACGATTTTTATATTCTATAGTTAGTAAAAATTTGATTTTTATATATGTAGCAAAATAAAAATCTGATTTTTATTATACATATATTGAAATAAAAATGTGATTTTTATAGTGATGAAATAAAAATTCAATCTTTATTTGATAAGTAGAAATATAAAAATATAATCTTTATTGGAAGAAGAGCGATATGAAAATATAATTTTTATTATGAAGTTAGCATGATAAAAATATGATCTTTATTATATGAATAGCGGTATAAAAATAGGATTTTTATATACATAACAACAATATAAAAATGTGATTTTTATATATGTAGTGGCTACGAACAATGAAATTGACAAAAGGCGAGCATGACAAAGATTTCCTACATAAGAAGAGTCGTGACGTTTGGTTTAGCTAGTCGGTGAGAACTCCTCACTTTTAATTTATTTCTAGTTTGAAATATATACTAGGATGCAGATGGTGTTTAGTAGCACCCGACACCCATCGTCCACAGACCATGGACGGCTTGTATGCTTGTTTGTTTGATTTTGATGTGTAGTTGATTGTGTGATGTGATGTGAAATGAAATAAAATATTTAAGTAGTTAAAAATATTTTATAGTTGAAAATATAATTTTTAACGTGAATGTGAATAAATATTTATAAACAAATCGATGATTTGTTTATATACACTGATTTGACTGATATTGATTGAGACGATAAATTTTACACATCGCCCAACTGCACAGATAAAAATCTGTGTTTGTTGATTTGAAATCCCACACGGGTATTGGGATGATATTTGGTGTACACTAATCCCGATTGTTTAGTTGTATGTCAATCGATGGGTTGATAGACTGTGTAAGCGTTAATTATTTATATTTAATGCTTATGCAGTTGTGTGGTGCACTCTGGATGATGGTTGATTATTTATCGTTGTTGTTTTATACATGTGTTGTAGAAAATCCATATAATTAACATTATATGGTAATTGATTGGGCCTCATTCCAGTTTTGAAAAAGAAATATTTGAGAAGAAATATTTGAATAGAATATTTGAAAATAGAAATACGAAGCCGTGTTAAGTAGTTACACGCCATTTTAACACGAACGAGAATTTTTTCGATTTTATAATGAATATTGAAAGTGATTTCAAAATCGAATATTTAGAAATGAATTCAAACTGAAATTGAATAGAATTGAATTCAAATTGAAATTGAATAGAATTGAATTCGAATTGAAATTGAATAGAATTGAATTCGAATTGAAATTGAATAGAAATGAATTCGAATTGAAATTGAATAGAAATGAATTCGAATTGAAATTGAATTAATTTGAAATTCAAATTGAATTGAAAACTAACTGAAATTGAATTAAAAATCGATTTGAATTGAAATCAATTTGAAATGAATTTAAAACGAGTTTGTAAGGGAAAATTTAATTTTGGATTTGAATTTGAAATGGAAGTTGAAATTAATTTTGAAACAAATTTAAAACAATTTATAAAATTCGTTTTAAATGGAAATCAACGAAATATATATATAATATATTTATTATATATATATATAATGGCCTGAATAGAACGCGCCGCGCTGCGGTAGTTCGTGAATTTCGATCATTGACTTCGAATGGATATTGCAGGAGACCCGACCATCGGATTCTCCTAAAACCGGAACCGTTGGGTTCGTATCGAAAAGAGCTTTCTAACGGATATTAGAAATTAGAAATCTAACGGTTGGATTTGGAATTATGTCCAAATCAAATTTGGAAAAGGTCGCTGTAAGTGCAATTCGATGGCCGTAGATGGAAATCGACTGTACGGGCCTTGATAAAATTATTAAGAATAGTTATAATTTGTGTAAAATCATAAGAAATGATTTGTGAAGAATCGGGATGAAAAACTCCATATTTGAAAAGATAAAAATAGATTTTTATCGAAATGAACTAGTTTTGAACTAGAATTATAATTCTATTTATTTTTAATTAAATAAATTGAATTTGAAAAGGATTTCAAAAGTAACCAGAATTTCCAATAATTGAATTGGAATGGATTTGAATCGAAATTGTCTTTAGAATATTTCGATACCAGATTTCGTGATTATACAGATAGCGTTATGGAAATTTGAAAGATATATATAGATATCGTTATTTCCAATACGATATTTGTTGGTCGTAGAATTTGATATTGAATATAAGCCGATATATTTTATATTCAGAGCCTTGTATTTAATATCAAATGTGATATGGGTTTGTAGTGAATGGTGTCTTCATTAACACTGTTCTTAAGCCCAGTTGAGAAAAAGATTAAATCTTTTTATTTAGATTTAATGAAGTGTACCGATTAAATGGTATTTAAATGGAATTGAATTTGAATTGATTTTTGGGTTTATCGTGAACGGTGTTTTAAATAACACTTGTTCTTTGACCCGATAATTAATGGAATGTGATTTTGGGTTTATAGTGAGCCGTGTTTTAAATGACATTGGTTCTTTAACCCAGTTAAAGACAGGATGTGATTTCCCAAGTTAAATAATCATTGATAGGGATTATTGGGAGGATTAAAACCAAGTGGAGTTTTAATAAATCTTTAATTAGATTGAAGTGATCGAGAATGGAGTATCACCAGTTTTGCTCCGGGCGATAGTTAAATCTTTAATTAGATTTGAACGTGAAATGGTAATTGAATTTACCGATAACACTGTGGTGTTAGATATGAATTATGACCAGTTTTACTTCATGGGATGAATAGGTGGGGATTGAAAAATAAAATAAATGATTACTCCGGTGTGGTTCACTAATCCCGACTAGTTTGAATTGATATTCAAAGAAGATTAAAGAATAAATTTAAAGAATTTATCTTTGATAAAATTAATGGGAATCTTTCCCAAAGTATAAGAATATTTGAATAAAAGACTATTCTGAATTGGAATGAGGCGTATGTTGTGTTTGTGTAACACTTGTTTATTATATACGCGAGTTATTCAGAAAGACCGGGTTTATCCCATTCTGAATAACTAATTCGACGTGGTGTCGAAGAGGAAGACGATGGTTGAAGACCGGAGGTCTTCACGTCGTTTGGATAATTACTGATGATCTTGATCGGGTCGTACACCCCAGAGGAGGGAATCAGTTAGTGATCGTCCAGACGTACTTGGAGATCGATGGATATGCGAGGTACAAGGTGCCTCCGGTTTCGTTCAGACCCAGAACGAACTTGTAAATGGACTGTGTGTCTGACATTGGATTTTATTATGTGTGATTGATTTCTATTAAATATATATTTGTTTGGCGGCAGAGAATTTATTCTTTTGCTTAATGAAATGTTCTTCTGTCTGCATTCTAATTCGTCTTGTCCTCACAGTAATTTGTTCTTTCTCTTCTCTTCGGAGACCGGGGAAGTTCGGGTCGCTTCACTGTGTCGGATCCATAATAACATCAAATATGTTATCGTCCTCCTTCAGTGTCAACTCATCACGACCAGACTCATCAAGCACATGAGCCTGTGCCTCCTGAAACCTTGTTTATAATGCAAAAAACAATTTCAATTGAAAAATAATAGAATGTTGTTTTTATTTTGCACAGCTAATAATTAATAAACTTATTGATGTAAGTAATAGAATTTAAAAATGCATACATATGTAGTTGTCACCCTATCCTGATCACCCCACTTATATGTGATGTTGCCAACCTCGTCTAATTACCTAAATGCGTGGGTGTGAGAAAATACGTCCATGTAGGACACAGGAAGTCCACAAGCTCGTTTCTGGAATTGATAATTTGGATAATTCAATTCCACTTAGTACTGAACCGATCAATAATCAAAAGTAACAATTGATAATTTTACCAAGTCCTCGCAGTGATGCTACAAAGACTTGGATTCTCCATGATGAGTTACTGGATTCCTACTCCTGTTCGTTGAGTTATTTCCTAACTCTGCCTACAAATTTAAGTTGAA
The DNA here is from genome assembly GCA_030737875.1 of Allium sativum. Lineage (NCBI taxonomy): Eukaryota > Viridiplantae > Streptophyta > Magnoliopsida > Asparagales > Amaryllidaceae > Allium > Allium sativum. The sequence goes on from CM060912.1 coordinate 239,568,953, forward strand.
TAATTATTTACTAATCAACAAAAAAATTAATGGGATTCATTATAGATTTACCTTGAGTTCTTTAATGTTCCATCAGTCAACCCACTTTTCCCGTACCACTGCGCTCATCTACTTTGGTTCCTTCCCTATTTTTTTAATTTCTAACATTTTCTCCCTGTAGTTCTTAGTGATCTTTGAGTTCCAGTGTCGCCGAATTGGGCTGATGTTAGACTCCTGCAAATCTACTATGCCCTGTACAATGAGAAAATAATACTACTTATTTATTTGTATTTGATCATTTTGTAAAGAAGTGTAAACTTACTAGAAAATCTTGCCAGATGGCCTCTTTCACGGTGTCCAGGATCTTGCTCCACTTAGGCCAGAAATCGCTCATCCTAACCATATATGCATCTTAGAAATGCTCAAAACTACTTAAGATGGCTCCAACTCAAACCCCTTGCGTTAAATATAAAATAGAACTTTTGATAAATATAGATATATCATGTACAAAAAATTAAATTGCTATGCTGCTAATTTTGACAATTACGCATGATCAACCTTAGGCTTCAAGTAAACGACTGGACAAGCTTCTGGCTTGCCACTACTCTCACAATCTGCTGGGAAGAGCTATGTTACTGAGAGCCAGAGCCATGCATAATATATCTTGCCACATATATATATATACACACAATTCGTAATAATTATGATATGATGAACTGTTAAAAAATGTAATACATGTTATATATGTGTCATGTTGTGTATGCATTGTATGTGTGAGTATACACTTGTTGTTGTTAAGATTGCATAACTTGGATAAATGCGATATTAATCAGAGATAAATGTAATGTGAATAATTGTAAAAATTACCAGATTTTACTTGGTCCTTGACGTTTTCTGACTCGGTTTTGTGTTCTATGTTGTTTTCCCTACACTCTCGAATGCTTCGACTAATACATTTGTCTCATCATTTAAAGGTCCAAAATCAGTTTATTCATATGTAATTGCTCTTTCAACATTTTCCTCCAGATCTCCTTAATAGGCTTGTTCGTCAGGAATATTCTTTCCATCGAATGTAAATCTTGCCTTGGTTTTGAAAACCATAGACCAATCTGTTTGATCCCCTTTCAAAGATGGATTAGGGGCATAAAAAGCTTGTAGAGCTTGTTTGGTTAGTACAAAAGGGTCGTACTTTTGATAATGCAAGGTATGTTTTATTTTTATAAGGTTATAATTTAGATCCACATTAATACCAGAACCTGGAACATTGCTGAACCAGTTGCATCTAAACAAATAAACAATCTCCGCAGGTCTTGTAAAATATGTCAATTGAAAAGTCTGAGTTAACACGCCATAAAAATCATTTATATGATTATTAGTATCATCACTGCCTTTAACAAATGCACCAATATTGTATGTTTGTTTTTTAGCACCGTATTCTTTGGTGTTGAGTTTATATCCATTAACGAAAAATATTGGATACGTAGCTTTTTTAGGTATTCTCACACCATGTCATCTCATACGATGCGCTTTTACAGATGATGTATATAACCATTGAAGTCTAGGAGTGATGGGTAAAAAATGCATACGCTTGTACGGAACTTCTTTTCCTTTGATTTGTATCTTTCTTAATTACATATTTTACAATTTCTAAGATTGATGTCTTCTTTCCAATACAACATGCAACCATTTAAACATGTATCTGTTTTTTGATATGGCAAACCAAAATATGACATAAGTTTTTTTACTTCATAATAATTATCACACATTAAATTATCGGTGGCATATGGCATTCAACAGCTTGAACAACAGCTACAAATCCAGCTTCTGTAAGGTTGTATTTTGATTTCATTGCAATATAATCTGCAGTTATCGATAATTGTGTGCTGCTTGTACATCTATTCTAAAGGGATTTTTTTTAGCATGATCCAACAAATCATATATTTTTTAGCTCTAACATTTCTTTCCTCTTTGACATTAACATCACCGTTATCAATTTCAACGATAGGAATATCGATTGTGCGTCATCTACGAATATATATTCTATGAAATTCGTACTAGGTTCATCACTAATGACGTCCACCGACTGTTCTTGATTATTAGAGGCTATAATTTCTCTACGACGATCCCATAACAATAATTGGGTACGAAACCGTATTGGCGCAAATGAACCTTAATCATATTTGGTATTAAATAGTTCAACAATTTGCAACTACTATATGGACAATGAATTTCGTCATCGTTTCCAATATTACTTGAAGCGAATTTAATAAACACTTATACCCCATTTAGAAAATGTTCTCTTATTGCGACACTAATTTCCCTTCTTTGATATCCCGCCCGTTCGATAAAATAATTGACCATTTCTCCTACTTTAAAACCTATGATAAAGTGATTTTTTTTATTAATCATTCGTTTTATATTTTGTTTAAATATTAATTACTAGTTTAGGAAACTACGTTCACTCCTAACATAATATATACTTCATGTTTGCATAAATTATACTATATACAAACTCTATCACACACATACGTTCAATACTAACCAAATCAATGTAACGACCCAATTGGAATTTGACGCCCGAATTCTGACAATAATATATAATCCTACATTACTTGCCAAAACTCAAGTATCGAACCCACCGGGTTGTTATTAGAAAGAATTTAGAGGGTGAGGTAAGAAAAAAAGAAATATTAGAATAGAAGAAGAAGAAGATCCAACGTGACACAGAGTCTCACATCGCACCGGAACAAAATATAATATAGAAATAAAACTTTATTAAGAGCTTTGAAAATATACTTACAATCATCAGAGTACATCACATATCTGGACAGTTATAATAATCTGTCCTCATATACATCTCACAGCGGAAATACTAGATAATATCATCCATCTGAACTTCTCCATCACGTCTTTGGACTTCATAGTATTCTGTAACCTGAACCTGCAGACCCGGGCTAACCCGAGCATTTCAAGTACTGGGTCAGTCTGGTGAACCAGAGTGAGAAAGCCCCTTAAGTTTAAATATCATCCAACTTGATTTTTAAGTTCAAACTCTTTTCTGAAAGAAAAGGATAATCGTAAGACCAGTCCACACATAAACACAGACGGTTTGTACCTTACGATAACCCAAACAGTTTTTGAAAATCAATACTTCTCTGATATTACAATAGTGTCTAAATACAAATAAATTGAATCTAACGGAACGCCTGCATCTCACGCTCCACATATATAGTATACAAACAAAACCGCGGGCACTTATTGGAGATTGGATTCCGACGATGACAAGGTATGGGACTACCTGCCGATCGTGTATCTCTAGAGACGAATACACAGGGTCCAACAAGAATGTCTTGCAACCCAGCCCACACATGATCGACCACTCATTTCGCTTGAGTGTATCGAATGTATATCACCAACGGTTGGGTGCGACCCACCGTTTCCCAAAAGGGACAGCACCGATAGATTAAAGAAGCAAAAGGAATTTCTCTAGATAGGTGATTATACACCCTAATGGGAGCGACCCACATAGCCATGCTACCTGCCCGATTTTTGTCATTCCCCGGTTGATGAGGCTTGAGGTTTGAATTTCTTTTTATCACATCTGAACACCATTTACTTTGAATGCCACATCGTCAGATCCATCAAATATCACTAATTGACGTCCACAAAAATACTCTAGCTGGGAGCTAACCAACTAGGTTACGTTTGAAGAAATCAACGTACGTGGTCCTTTGGAAATACTTTGTCAGACACTCGTCCATACAAGTCACCCAGGAACAGGATGAACTGAAGGCACTCTCCTACCACATCCTAGGAATCACCCTATGGATCAGTAACGAGTAGTCCTTGCAAACCGCAAAATCTCAACCACGACCGAATCACGTCAGAATATCTCTGCGTTACAACACAGAGATTATTCGTCAAGTAATACTTCGGCTTATGAAGATCCACGGCCTTCACTTTCTCCGTCCTCAATCGACGACTTCACGTATTTGCTGGCCGGAATGGTTTCGAATATAAATTCGATCCCGGTCTTTCCGTGCTAACAGCGTATTGGCCATGATTTTGATAGTCGGTTAATTAACCATCAAAATAAACAATCATAAAAACAAAACAAATTCATTGGTGTATTCAACGACATCACTTGGCCATTAAAATAATATATTAATTGTAATACCAAAGACAATAATATATTAGTTTTAATAAATATTCTCAAATCATTCTATTTAAATTACTTAAAAGAAATATCTTAAAGTCCTGCCCAATTTCTCGTTACTATCTTTCAAAACATTTCCACCACATTACTTATCACTTATACTGACGAGATTAATTCACTTACTATCATAAACAATTATTACAAAATCTCCTTTTATTTTGTTGCCACGGAATTTCATTTCCTAATCTCACGCCCCTCTTTATTTCCTTTTATTTTGAAAACTCATTGTATATCGAAATTCTTCAAATAACGATTCACTATTATTTCCCAAAAATAATTTGCTTTAACAACTCCACTATCACGATTCGTACCATTCTTCGACAATCCCGAAGTCGTTCAAGTTGGGGTATTTTAATTACCTCTCAGACCTTGATCAACAACGTTCTTGTCTTAAGATGAATATGAATCGTAATTCAAGACTCATATTCGTTTTGATATCACTCTACTATTGTACAAAAGTATGGTTTTTATAAAACCCTCTTGCCTTTTGAAATCTTCCTTTTTAACCACATAGTTATTGTTGATACATTAGCTTTTCAACTTTAATCCCTTTATTCGTTTTATTTTTAACTCAAATCCTAATACTACCTTTTACTAAATTCAATTTTTTTGTAATCCCTTTATAAATCCTTTAAATCATTTCCTTTTTAAAACTTTATTTAGTTAAACAAATATTCACCAAATTGTTTCATTTAAGTAAACTGCATATTCTAGTTTAATTTAATAATCAATTACTGATAAAACAGTCGGCTTGGTAAATCTTAAAATATGATTAACCATTAATCAACCTCAACTCGTCTTTTCATTTTGAATTAAAAAATAATATTTGTTAATCCAAATAATCTCATTCACATCGGTTACCATTAAATAAATAATAATTTATTCTTAAATAATCTTACTTTAATTGTTCTTAAAACAATAAATCCTTGTTATCAATCATCAAGTAAATTCTCGCCTACTTGCTTATTAATATAAGAATCCACTTTATAAAATAATTTTATTTGGCTATGTGCCATAAATTTTTCAATCCATGTCACAATTGGTTAATATCCAAACGAATGTTGAATTTGGATTTATAATTAATACCCAATTCAATAATCCAACCATATAGGTTCAACAGTTTCATATCATGATCATACACAGATAAATAATCAATTCAACAGATAACTGTCAACCAATAATAATTCAATTACCCAATTTGATTTAAATACGTTTATATTATTATAAATGTAACCAACAAGGTAAGTTACCTTGTTTGGAAATCATCGTTAAGTAATGGTGTCATTCCATTTAAATTAAACAACCGTTAAATTTAAATGATTGACAAAAATATTTAACGCACATTCAAACAGTTAACAACAGCCAATAATTAACAGTCATAACAGGCAACGTTAAACCCGACTTATAATCATTATAAGTGGGAACTGAGTGAGGTTAACCCACCCGATCTGCTGTGTATACACAGCTCGTTCCAGTTAATTCCAACTCGTTTGATTCAATTCCTTCTTGTACCGTCCTGCTTATAAATACGGTTCCATTCTATCTTGAATCAGTCAATTCTAATAAAATATAAATATGATGTTAATATTTAAAATTTTATTTTATTTTAATAACTAATTAATTTAAATTAATTAATGAACAAATTACCATGTTTTAAATATTATGGCTCTACTCTTTTCTTTACCGCTTCGTCTGTCCTTCCTTTTTTTCATGACTGCAGATCCCGAACTTGGCCAGTATGTTCTAACATGGTTTAAAATATATAATAAACATTAACAATTTAAATTTAAATTCAATTAACTTTAAATCTCATATAATTTGCACTAAGTGTTAGCTAATTAAACCTTAAGGGATCCCCCTTTTTCTTTGCTTTTTTTTTTCTCTGAATTTGGCCCTCCTTGCTTGCAGCCATCCCAAAGCCCGGCCCATAATGAAACCCTCACCCACATAAAAAAAGCCGTCGCCTTCACATTACCATTTCATTTCATCCTCTCATCCAAAAAAAGAAAAAACGCTCCTTTGCCAAAATCGAATCACGGCGCCATCTTTCCTCCTCAGTAGATCGGAGAATCCGCGGTCATATCCCAATCGAGCGTCTTAGTCATCTTCTCCTGCAGCTTGAACCACATCTCCCATGGACCTTTCGTTAGTCCGTTGCTCGATCCCAAAATCAATGCCTTTCAGGCGAGATCCGATCCCAATGTTGCTCCACATCAGGCCAGGGCACCGATCCCTCTACGCTTTTAATAATTCTTGTTTAAAACTTGGTGAAAGACAGTATTGATTGAGAGTTTATTGGGTAGGAGTATCTGAACGGTTTACTGAAATTCGTTGTAGATTTCATATTTTTGTTGGGTGTTTTGGTCATGAATTAAACCAGTTGTGAAGTGAATCGTTTTGCTTGGGGAAGTATGGGTACCATAGTGCTATTTATAGGCAAACAAGATTTTTAGGATGAGGATGATGTCTGTTCGATAGGCTTAGGCAGCTATGTAGTTTCCCTTCAGTAGCTGTTGTGCGTCTCTTCCATTAATATGAGGAGATTGAGGTGAAACAACATACAGGTTGATTCAGACTTAATAATGCGGGTTGCAGAAGGGTAGAGAACGTGGTAGCTGTGCCATTAGGTTATAGTGATAGGCTAGCATGTGTAATTTTGTTGTAGACTACAGGTTTGTGCAAAATGGCATACATTGTATGTGATTGTTGTTTTCAAAAAGAATTTCATATCAGTTGTAAATCTGCTTGGCAGCGAAATCTTGTACAGTAATATTTACATGTAAAGAAGTTGTCCTTCCTTTATTTTATTGTTCTTTTTTTCTTGATTTGATTCGATACAATGATACATGCATGTGGAGGAACGGTTCCTCTCATGTTTTATTTTGTTTACTTTTATTTAAATTTGGTACTTTCTTTGTTGTTGAACAGATTTGGTTGGATATTTTTTTTCTCTGTATCCTAGCTGTGAGCCTACCGTGGCTATTGGATTGTAATATCAAATGTGTAGATTTTATTTTCATATTGGCAGACAATGTTTGTAAATTTGTACAGCAAAATTTGAAATAAAATTTGTTTGTTATTTCACTGAGTGGTTTGTGCAACTTGACCTTTATTGCCAAGTGCTGTCATTCAGTAGGATTTGTATATATTAAATTCACGTTTCTAAAAGTGTTCTCATTGGAAATGAACTCCTAGATTTCAGCTCGGCAAAGGATTTGGTAGTCTCTTCTTTGTTGTATATTTTTTTCTTGTTTTACTGTCTTTGAATTCATATGGACAATGATATAGGAATTCTTTGTATTCGCATATTCTAGTTTTTAAGTTGATGCAACAACTTATTATTTATATCAACAAACGTTGTAAATTTTATACCGTTGGTGCATGTTACCGTCTACTATTACACATGAAATTCGAGCGTTATGAATTCGCATATATACGTACCAGTGAGAAAATATATTGATAAATAGGTTATAAAATAATATCGATAAATTATTCAATAAAATACCAAAACCATTACATTCAAAATACATAAATTATTATCGCCAGATACGCTTGCATGGAATAGTACAACACTTCAGGTTTTGCCAATATCGAATTAAAATTCCGCATCAAAAGATTCGAATCAACCGATATCGAAAATTTATATAAAAACATTATTAAATTTATTAAATAAACGTTATTGTTTATTAACAATTTTCATAGCGACTATTTTAAATTTTGAATTGAACATAACTAACAATCTATACATTGAAATCCCGAATTTTCTCTTTCATTATAAAATTATCATCAATTCGATCCTAACGTTTGTTGTTTCACGAAATTTCGTCTTATATCGGATCCTATATCTTTAATTGAAATTCAAATCGAAAATTTCGAACTGCCTTGTCGTTTTCTAGCCCGTTTTAATTATATTATAAAATATAACATTTGAACTCAAATTTAAATATTAAAATCAATAAATATTCTAATTAAAATATTTAAACAAAAATTAAATATTCAAATTAAAATGGCCAAAAATCCGGGTTGTTACAATCAATCTCAACAAACGTAATATAGTAAATTAGAAATTTTTGCAATCACTAATAATTTGATCATTACGGTGATAATAATAGCAATTAGGTGGTAACGTGATGTAACATACGTACACTAACAAATATGAATCAATAATAATTTAAATTAAGCCTTAAATAAAAAAACTAAATATTAGGTTTAGGGAAATTACCTGATTTAGCAAGCTAGGAGGGTGGAGATGGGCCGCAGCTGCTCGTAGGTAGCATTGAAGGTGATTGAGTTGGCGGTTGGAGTGGCGGGAGTGTTAGAGTAGGTCGAGAAATGGTGTTTTGGAGGAGAAAAACGTTTGGGGAAGAAAGAATGAGCTTCAGGTCGCGGATTCTGAAAATTATCCAGAAAATTCTTAACCGCTTCCAATGGCCGTAAACGACACTTATTCCATCGGTTTCCAATGACTCCAGACGGCTTGTTTTAAAATCAACGAGCTGTTGACGACCATTGGAATATGGGAATTGGAAGACACTGTAGTTCTAGTAGTGTTCCATATGTATATATCTATGTGTGTGTGTGTGTCTATATATATACATATTTATTTATATTTATATGTATATATATATATAGAGAGAGAGAGATAGGAGTGTTCTAGTGCAACCCTTTTTTGTAGCACCCCATTTTCCCCTCAATAAGGACCACACATTTATATTAATTAAGTTATTGGAGGAGAGAGTTAGTGGAAGTAGAGAGAAATAAAAATATGTGGTGGAAATCAGGAAGCTATAGGGATGTTGCACTTTTTGGGGTTCTCTTGATCTTATCTCATGTATGTATGTATATACATGGAAATGTTCCACTGTACCTCTTAGGCTACACGTGAATCTCCTCCTGAATTCCAACCACTCATTCTGATTTTAATATTCACTATTTCTCTCTCTTGCCTCAAGCTTGTATTGACTGGTTGTGTCACTAACTTTCTAGATCAAGGCTTATCTTGATTGTTGTCTGAGGTTTTGTCCTTTCAATTTGCTCATACACTTGTGCTCCTATTTTTTATTAAAAAAATTCCTGTAGCTTGTTTCCATGTTCTAGCCGAGAAACATATTGAGGCCATGATCTGTATATACATCTTGGGGTGTTTTTCTACTTCTTATATATATACGAATTTTCTGAAGTGTTTTGTTGTGGTCGAGCGTATTTTCCTTAAAGCTTGATGTTTGTAGATATCCTTGTTTGGTCATGTGATATATTTGCACATACCGAATAATATTGGTTGTTGTTTGGAAAAACGTTTGGTTTTGTAGTTGATCCAAGTTGTTGCTGATTTGATTCGATCTACATGTCATGTTTAACCGATCTCAGGGTAGTGTTTGTTTGCCGTAATCATGCTTGGATTTCATCATTTATTTCATATTCATTTGTACCATCACCTTTCTGTACCATGAAAGGTGAGTTCATCTGTAACAGCCCTTATTTTACGTATTGGAAGATCATAAAATATTTTTATTTTATTCCGTGAGGGCTGGATCATTCTCATATTTTTTATATGTTGCTTATGGGGATGTGAGACATGTCCATAATTTTTACCAATATTTTTGTGACTATTTTTCCCCTGTCAGTCTTGTACATGGCATAACTTTTTGACTTAGGTCGAATCAAAGGGTGAGACCTATGCCATTGGAAAGGAAATGATGATTGCCTTTCCATAGAGTGGTTACATTAAAGATTTGGCTCACCGGTTTGGGGGAAATCGCTGTTTTAAGGTTTTCAGCTGGCTGTTCAGGTTTTGAGAGCCCATTGGGCTGAATTGGGAAGGCCCATTAGTGGGTTGGTGGAAACTATAAATAGGGGGTGAGGGGTATGGAGAATAGGTTACTTCTCCCATTCTCTCATTTAGTGGTCTTGTGCTCCTCCTTCCTCTAAACATCTTTTCACCATTAAAAATCAAAATCTAAGGAGGGGAATCATAGATCTACACCATTAGAGCTATATCTACATCAGTTGAAGCAAGAATTCTTTGGATCAAGGGGTTTGCTGCGAAGTGCTTGCTGTCCGAAATCTTATTTCTACCATTTTTGCTTATTTTGGACAACCAGTGAGTAATTTATGTCTCTCACATGGATTCAGTGAAGTATACGAATGTTTGATCATGTTTTTAATCATATTGAAGGGTTTAAACATAAATCTACATCATTATAAGTCCATTTTCATATGAATCACCCTATGATCCCACTTAGTAAGTTTAAATCAATGATTCTATGTTATTTCATATGTTTAGGTAGGTTGGATTTATAGTTTTGTTCATATGATCATTCATTATGATTTTTGGAGTGATGTGCATGATTTGGTGAAAACTATTGTTTTCATGTTGTTCACGGATTCATATCGTGTTTTTAGTCACATATGATGAATTGGACAAGTTGGTTTCGTCGAATTTATCGTTCAACGAAGTTTTGGTCGAAATTCGAGTTGTATTGGAGTGGTTTTGGGTCGTTCATGGTGGGTCGGTGGCACCATGGTGTGGGTTTCTTGGGAAACAAGATAGGAAGCCGGCTCGAGCGGGCCAGGGAGTGGGTCAAACGAGCGATCTTGGAGAAAAGAAGGGGTCGGTCATGCGTTCCTGGATGGTTGGCTCGGTCGAACGAGCCTGGAGAAGAATGGTTGGTCGAGTGAGCCTAGAGGAGAGGGTTCGGTCGAGCAAGTCCAAACTCCGGCAAGGGTCGGTCGCGCATAGGACTTGAGTGGGATGGAAACACAGGGTCGATCGTGCAAAAGGTTGAACGAGCCAGAATGGGTTGAGTGCCTGATTGGTCGGCCAAGGCATGACGGGTCGGGTCAGTCAGTCTTATGGAGAATGGCCTGGTCTCGTGACGACTTGGTTCAAATGATGACTTGGTTGTTGAAATTGAACCTTATATTGATTGTTGTTCGGTTCAACAATGTTGTAACTTCGACAAGAGTCCAGATAAGGATGTTCAAAGTGATGTGATGTGTTCGTTAATTGGTTCAAAGCAACGAATGTGCAGACAACTCAAAAGACGTTGGGTTGTGGATAATGGTTACTCGAGTAGGACTTGAGTTTGGGAATAGTCGCTGGTGATGATGACTAGAGATGCGAAGGCCGAGAGATTATCGTTATCGTAAGTTCTAGCAGACTCAAAGCAGAGGTACTTTGGGTAGTCGTGAAGGGCCTCATGCCATGAGTAGTCGTGAAGGGCCTAGTTGTCGAGATTTGAGAAAACAAACATACGAGTCATGATGGCGTATGGAGTTGTGCTTGAACTGGGGTTACCATTAGCCCTTGACATATGGCAGTCATGATGGGTCGTCATACGATTAACGATGGTTTCAAAGCAGGGGTGGCGGTGATAGCTAGAATCAGTCATGGATGTTTGATTGCTCTGTTTGCACCATCTCACGTAGAGTGTCCAACGTCGAAGGAGATGTTCCTTAGGTGCTTGTCTGATATTGGTTTAGGCCTCTAGGGCTTATGCTTGAGTGATGTTTAATTTGATTAGGATGGTTTACATGAGATATATAAAATTTGGATGTTATGAGTGCTTACCATGGTTGAATGGGTGTTCTGGTACCCATGGATGAATGGTTGAATTGTTTATCGTAAAGGCTATCACTGTCCTATGTGGGGAAGATAGGGTTGAGTTCTTCTCAGGTGTTGTGGGTAGATTAGTATGTTTATCTATCCATTCTCATATACTTCATTGTTGAAGTTTGTTAGCTGTTTCATCGCTCACTAAGACTGTTGTCTAACTCAAGGTTTTATGTTTCCTCTTATTACCTTGGGCCGTTCATCCGGTTGTGGATGGGAAGACTAAGTAGCAGGTGATGTGACGACCCTCCCAGCATCAACCAACATTTCTACTAAATGCGTTGTGCCAATGTCCAATTAGCACGGGACGGTCATCAAAAGAAAGGGATTTGAAACTATGAATCATCAAGAACCTGTAGTATACCTCACAACGCACGGAATAAAATATAATAGTAACATAACTTGATATAAAACAGGCGAGATAGTGCATAAGCTGAAAACTAAACCATATCCATCAGAGTAACAGAATCCAAAATACAGCTTATGATCCAAACCATTATTACAACTTCAAAATACTGTCTCTAAAGCAAAATAGAAAAGGTACACTACTAATGCCCAAAGTAGTGACCAACAACACACAGGGAGAATACATGTAAATAGTACGTGGAAGCCTCCTGCTCGTCTCCGGACATTTACTCGTGCATAACCACCTAACCTGTCTCTAGTCTGCTCGTTTAGGAGTATCTAGAGTAATAATAAGAGACATAAAACTCCGGGTCAGACAAAAGTCTGGTATGAGCGATAGCAACAAAATAAAGCAATAACAGGTATAAATAATCATATCTGGACCTGGACCTGCAACCAAAGAGATAGCACAACAAGATGTACAATACTCTAAGGTAACACTAACATAAAGTGTAAAATGGAGGTGTGCATGTCATGATGATAGCAAACATCAAACATAACAACCATCCTCACACCTCTCACTCAGTGCGTAAAGCATATGGTATCCACCACTTTGATCACCATTACTATTGGAGCCATGACGGAGTCCCACCCCGTCCAACTATCACTACAACCACTTTACCGTTGGAGGCCCTGATGGAGTTCAACTCTATACAACCTCTGATCCCACACACTGGTCCATAGTCAATGCCCTCCTCTCAATAGTGAACCAAAGTTATAGATATCGATAACCCCTTTGCACACGTCCCGCAACAAAGCCCAACTTTAAAAGTTAACCCGTCGATCCCCATTTGGATCTTGAGCCATCGCTTCTCATATGAACTTCCTTTGCATCTCAAGTTTTAGTCGGATTGGAATTGATCTTCAAAAGAGTTTACAGTCATCTCGGGTTCAGAGTCGAACATACATATAGGGTCGAACGTACATATAGGGTCGAACATGCATATAGGGTCGAACAGACATATATGGTCGAAGATGCATATAGGGTCGAACATGCTTATAAGTTCAAACATGCATATAGGGTCGAATGGACATATAAGGTCGAACGTGCATATAGGGTCGAATAAGCATATAGGGTTGAACTGAACTATAGGGTCGAACGTACATATAGGGTCGAACATGAAACCTGCACCACATTCCAGTAAACCATTTTTTGCCTCTCGATGGCATTTTCGACCATTCTAACTTTACTACGCAATCGTAGATTATACCAAACAGTAGTAACAACATATGGAATCAACCAAAAACATTGAAACATCAATCACATGTGTTATTTAGGATCAAACATACCCAAATCCATAGTTTTCCCCTTAATCCCCTAAATTCCGGGATTACCAAAATTAACCATATTAACCCAAATTCATATCAGTTTCACAAAATAATATTTTAGAATTTCTATATATATTTCCATATTTTTTTGAATCATAATTTTGCTAATTATCACTAATCACCGCTAATTAGCCATAATTAGTGAATAAACATGCTAACCACTCACCTTATCCACAAATGAAATCTTAGATCTGAAACTTTACTATTATGACATGGATCTCTATGTATTGCAGCAGCTCCAACCCTAATTTGTTGCTAATTTGACTTGATTTGGTGTAGTTTTGCTTGATTAGTGATAAAAAGGTGATTAGGGAGTGATTTAGAAGATTAAGGCCATTGCTAGGGTTAGAGGAATGTTTGTGGCGGCTGAGAAAATGAAAAGGAATCATTCTCTAACTCCTTTCAGCCCTCACATAACCTTAATCCCGAAATGGTTTATGTGTCTAGCTGCTAATCACCCTATTAAGCCCGATTAAGCTGTTTTTCATCTTCCAAACCTTATTTCAGCCGTTTCTCCCAAATGGTAAGTCCGTTTGATTAATATGACCAATCTACGGAAAGGTAAACTATCATGTGAATCCAATAGAAGTGGTTTTTAGTCAAGACTCCTTACCAATCAAAAGTTATAGGCAAAACAAGATTCGCTAGGGGTAAAACGGTCATTTAAATTCGGCAAAAATCTTGAATGTGGGAAATGACCCCAATAGTCGTTTTCCAAAGTTACAAGACCATATGACTTCGTATGAAAATAAATTAAATATTCTATGATCCTCCGATACGTAGAATGCGGGTCGTTACACTCTCCCTCCCTTAAAAAATTTCGCCCCCGAAATTCCTTAACCAAGAAACATACAATGGTGTCTTGCATTCCTATCAATCATTTACAAATAATCAAACATACGCAATAACACAACAAGCTTATCCTAGCACGTGGTTTAATAACAAGGGAATAACTATATCGCGATTTAAAATCTTACCAGACAAAGAGTTCTGGCTATGACTTCCTTATGCTCTCCTCTGTTTCCCAAGTACAGTCATTCTCATTATCTTTCCCACTAGACCTTGACTAGTTCCACCGTCTTCCTTCGAAGTTGTTTCATATTGTGTCCGACAATACACATCGTCATGCGGCTCCCAACTGCCTCAGATTCTACCTCGATACCATCCAACTGATCTGGTGAAATAATCATATCAGAATCGTGCACAAACTTCCTTAACTGGGAAACATGAAATACATCATGAACTCCAGCCATCTAGTCAAACAATCCAATTTTATACGCTATTTTCCTTACTTGTTCGAAAACTGGAAATGGACCAACAAACCTTGGTGCTAACTTAACTCTCCTACCAAATCAAATTACACTCTTTAATGGAGAAATCTTGATGAATACCAAGTCACCAACGGAGAATTTCAAATCTCTTCGCCTTTTATCAGCATAACTCTTCTGCCTATCTTGGGCAGCCTTCATTCGCGGTTGAATAACCTTGATCTTATTTGAAGTTTCTCTTATTACATCTGGCCCAAGCACAAATTTCTCACTGGTTTCTAACCAACATGCTGGTGAGTTGCACGGTCTTCCGTACAAAGCTTCAAATGGAGCCATACTAATACTGTACTGATAATTATTATTATATGCGAACTCAACTAGATGCAAATGGTCATCCCTTGAACCTCCAAAATCCAATATACAAGCCCTCAAGAGATCCTCTAATACACGATTCACCCTCTCTGTTTGACCATCGGTTTGAGGATGGTACGCGGTACTGAGATGTAATTTTGACCTTAAAGCCTCTTGTAAGCTCTTTTAAAACCCACTAGTAAATAATGGATCGCGATCACTCACAATACCTTTAGGTACTCCATGAAATCTCACTATCCATTTCATATACAGTTCTGCTAACTTAGTTGCCGTTCTATTCGATTTCACCAGTATAAACCTTGCACTTTTGGTCAATCGATTCACAATCACCCAAATACTATCATGACCCGATCTAGTCCTTGGTAAACCATCAATAAAATCCATTGAGACTTGTTCCCATTTCCATTCGGGAATTTCCAATGGTTGCAGCAAACCACTAGGCTTCTTTTGCTCGGCTTTAACTAACTGGCAATTAATGCACTTGGATATAAAGTTCCCAACGTCTCTCTTCATCCCTTCCCAGTAGTAGGTCTGCTTCATGTCTCGATACATCTTGTTACCACCGAAATGTATAGTCAGTTTTGAGTGATGACACTCTCTAAGCACTTCATCTCTCAATCCATTAATGTTGGGTATAACTAATTTCCCATTCTTTCAAAGCCATCCTTCTCGATCAAGTCCAACTTGTTCATCTCCTCACCATCGGTACCCATCTCCACCTTGGAGATGATTTCCTGTAGGTTAGGATCATCCCTCTGACTGGAGCTGATCCGCCCAATCAAAGTCGGTCTAATCGTCAAACTTGCTAACATTTCTGGATCCAATTCGCACTTAGGTCTGAAATCATATCCCACGATATATTGCAGTTGCTTCCATTCAAGAAACATAGCCCTTAAACTGGCATGTCTCCTGCTCATTGCATCAGCCATCACATTAACTTTCCTGGGTGTATATGCGATATTGAAATCATTTGAGGCCATGAACTCTAACCATCACTGCTAATGAAGATCTAAATCCTTTTGAGAGAAAAGATACTTTAATGACTTATGATCGATAAACAACTCAAATCTTTCTCCCAAAAGATAATGTCTTCACGTCTTTAACGCGAACACAATCGCTGCCAATTCCAGATCATCAATAGGATATCTTTTCTTATGCGGTTTCAGTTGCCGAATAGCATAAGCTATAACCCTACCTCCTTGCATCAATACAACACCTAGTCCGGTACCACAAGCATCCATATATACCATCATCTCTTCGTTCCCCTTAGTAATAACTAACACTGGTGCGCATGCTAACTTCTCCTTTAGGCTCTTAAATGCATTCTCACACCTTCCGTCCTAAGCAAAAGCTTGATTCTTCTTGGTCAACTGAGTTAACGGTGCAACTATCTTGGAGAAGTATTAGATAAGCTTACGATAATATCCAGCTAACCCCAAGAAACTTCTCACGTCTGTTGCATTCTTAGGCGTAGACCAATCTTGCACCGTAGCCACCTTCGCAGGGTCCACGACAATACCATTCTCTGAAACAACCAGGCCCAATAACCTCACTTCCCTCCTCCAGAAGTGACATTTAGAAAATTTCACTTTCAATTGGTGTTTCCTCAACACCTCCATCACTATTCTCAAATGTTCCTTGTGTTCTTCCTCTATCCTCGAATAAACTAAGATATCGTCCACGAACACAAGAATAAAATTATTCAATTGACCCCTGAATACCCTATTCATAATATTCACAAATATGTTGGTGTATTGGTCAACCCGAATGGCATGACCAACCACTCATAGAATCCAGACGGCGTCCGAAATGCCATTTTAGGTATACTCTCAGCTGCTACTCGGAGCTGATGAAAACCTATCGTGAGATTTAACTGGGAAAACACTCTCGCTCTATTCAACTGATTAAACAAATCATCTATCCGTGGAAGAGGATACTCATTCTTCCTCGTCACCTTATTCAACTCGAGGTAGTCCACACACAATCGAAGGGAACCATCGACCTTGGTAGCAAATACAACTGGTGCTCCCCACTCGGAAACACTTCCTTGGATAAATCCCTTCTTCAAAAGATCGCTTACTTCCACCCCGAGTTCTCGCTGCTCCCTTGGCGCCATACGATGAAGAGGCATCACTATTGGCCTGACATCTTTCACTAAATCAATACGGAACTCGATCTCTCGGTGTGGTGAAAGTCCGGTCAATTCCCCGAAGATGTCCGGGTATTCGCTAGCAATAGGCAGATGTAACAACTCATCATGCAGGATGTCGAGGGAATTTAGAAAACTAGCCATCACCTCATCATTAGATAGGCAACCAAATAGTACCCTCCGCCCATCTTCTGCTCTAATGGTCATCGAAGACCCCTCACAGTCTACCACCACCCCAAAATAATGCCAAACCCGGTAAAGCCCAAAACAGTGCAATCACAAACAAACATGCATCCATGACTCGATAAGACCAAATTACAACAAATCATACTAAGGCTAGTCGAACCACCGATCAGGTTCGTCACAACTAAAGGTCTATAGGCAATCTCGAGTTCCAATCCCAACCTATCTACCAGGTCACTAGATACGAAGGAATGGGAAGCCCCATTATCAAACAGTACTCGAACAGGAACATCATAAATGGAAAGCATACCTTGAATGACGACACCCTTTCTTTTCTCCACTGCAGTTGGGGAATTCAACGAAGAAGGAACAACATTGATCGTATATGCTTTCACAATCTGCTTCTCTTTAAGAGGTTGTGGACATTTATCCTTGTGATGTCCCACTTGGCCACAGTTGAAGCACTTCCTGTCGGCTGGCTTTGCTCAACAATCTTTTGCATAGTGACCCTTCTTTACACAGCTAAAGCACTCGATATCATTCTTATTCTTCTGACCATCCTTTGTTTGGTTCTGTTTCCTCTCATTCTAGGGATTATTCTTGCCTCCACCACTTTCCTGCGGCATTGGCTCCTCTGCAGCTATAATAGCAACCTCGGTGTTTGACTTAGGGTAAAGGCTCTCTGATCTCAATGCTTTCCCCACAATAGATTCGAATGTTTCATCGATGTGGTTTACAAGTCTTTCCCCCAAGTACTCATCTAAGCCAGTTATGAACTTTTCATTCTTCTTCTCGGCAGTATCGATAAGAGCTAATCCATACTTCGATTAAGTATCGAATTCGGCAATAAATTCCGAGATTGCCCTAGCATTCTGTCTAAGCTCCAAAAATTTCATAAACAATTCTGATTTCTAAGCAGGTGGAATAAACTTGCCACTGAAGCGAGTCTTAAACTGATTCCAAGTAACTTGGTCCTCGGGAGCAGCTGCTTTAATAGCATTCCATCAATTCATAGCCCATCCTTGAAGTTGACGCGATGCTAACTTTCTTTTCATTGCATTATCGATTCCCAAATCCTCGAAGATGTGCTCACAACTATCAAGCCAATCTTGAACATCCGTAGCCGATTCCATTCTGTGGAACGGCTTTCCACCAAGATTAGCATAATCCTTGCTGAGCTTGGCGAAATCGGCTCTAGGCATCTGCACTACTGCACCACCACCATTAGCAGCATTAGGAACTGATCCCTGAGCGTCCCTAAGCATCTCTCGCATGAAGGCAGTAAACATCGTCCTCATATCATGGACATTCTCATTATTGGATCCTAAACCCATACTCCTCGTATTTCGACTCATCGTTCAATCTGTAAAGAGAAAACGATTAACCATCTCCTTAGTGGTACCAGTGCAGTGCGACTTCATCCTTAGATATACTAATAATATATATAGTTTATGAAAACCAAAATATCACAAATACGCGCTCTCATATACGTATACTATCTCTCCCTGATGTCTTCCCCTAGGTTAAGCTATGCAACCTAGGCTCTAATACCAAGTGTGACGTCCCGCCCCACACCAGCCAACATTTCTCGTGAATTGTGCCGTGCCGATGCCCGACTAGCACGGGATGGTCATAAAAAAAGGATTTGAAACTATGAATCATAAAGATCTTGTAGTATATCTCACAGCGCATGGAATAAAATATAATAGTAACATAACTTGATATAAAACAGGCGAGACCGTGCATAAGCTGAAAGCTAAACCACATCCATCACAGTAGCAGAATCCAAAATACAGCTTATGATCCAAACCGTTATTACAACTTCAAAATACTGCCTCTAAAGCAAAATAGAAAAGGTACACTACTAATGTCCAAAGTAGTGACCAACAACAAAACAGGAAGAATATCTGTAAATAGTACGTGGAAGCCTCCTGCTCGTCTCCGGACCGTTACTCATGCATAACCACCTATCCTGTCTCTAGTCTGCTTGGTTAGGAGCAACCAGAGTAATAAGAAGAGACATAAAACTCCGGTTCAGACAAAAATCTGGTATGAGCGATAACAGCAAAATAAAGCAATAACAGGTATAAATAATCATACCTAAACCTGGACGTGCAACCAAAGATTTAGCATAATAAGATGTACAGTACTCTAAGGTAACACTAACATAAAGTGTAAAATGGGAGTGTGCATATCATGTGATAGCAAACATCAAACATAGCAATCATCCTCAAATCTCTCACTCTATGCGTAAAGCATACGATATCCACCACTTTGATCACCAAAACTATTGGGGCCATGACGGAGTCCCACCCCGTCCAACTATCACTACGACCACTTTTCCCTTGGAGGCCCTAATGGAGTTCGACTCCATACAACCTCTGACCCCACAACACAGGTCCATAGTCAATGCCCCCTCTCAATAGTGAACCAAAGTTATAGATATTGATAACCCCTTTGCACACGTCCCGCAGCAAAGTCAGCTTTAGAAGTTAACCCATTGGTCCCCATTTGGATCTTGAGCCATCACTTTTCATATGAAATTCCTTTGCATCTCGGGTTTTGGTCGGATTGGAATTGATCTTCAAAAGAGTTTACGATCATCTCGGGTTCAGAGTTGAACATACATATAGGGTCAAACGTACATATAGGGTCGAACATGCATATAGTGTCGAACACATATAGGGTCGAACATGCATATAGGGTCGAACATACATATAGGGTCGAACGGACATATAAGGTTGAACATGCATATAGGGTCGAACGTACATATAGGGTCGAACGTACATATAAGATCGAACGTACATATAGGGTTGAACATAAAACCTGCACTTCTTTACTACAAACCGTTTTTCGCCTCTCGACGACGTTTTCAACCATTCTAACTTTACTACGCAATAGTAGATCATACCAAACAGTAGTAACAACATGTGGAGTCAACCAAAAACATTGAAACATTAATCACATGTGTTATTTAGGATCAAACATACCTAAATCCATAGTTTTCCCCTTAATCCCCTAAATCCGGGATTAGCAAACTTAATCTAAATTAACCTAAATTTATATCAGTGACACAAAATAATATTTTAGAATTTCTTCATATTTTTCTGAATCATAATTTCGTTAATTATCACTAATCACCCATAATTAGCCATAATTAGTGAATAAACATGCTAACCGCTCACCTTAGCCACAAATGAAATCTTAGATCTGAAACTTTACTGTTATGCCACGGATCTCTATGTATTGTAGCAGCTCAAACCCTGATTTGGTGCTAATTTGACTTGATTTGGTGTAGTTTTGCTTGATTATGATAAAAAGGTGATTAGGAAGTGATTTAGAAGATGGAGGCCACTGCTAGGGTTAGTGGAATGTTTGTGGTGGCTAAGAAAATGAAAAGGAATCATTCTCTAACTCCTTTCAGCCCTCCCATAACCCTAATTTCGAAATGGGTTATGGGTCTAGTTGCTAATCACCCTATTAAGCCCGATTAAGCTGTTTTTCATCTTCCAAACCTTATTTCAGTCATATCTCCCAAACAATAAGTCCGTTTGATTAATGTGACCACTCTATGGAAAGGTAAACCATCATCCTATTCCAATGGAAGTGGTTTTAGGTTAAAACTTCTTATCAATCAAAAGTTATAGGCGAAACAAGATTCGCCAGGGGCATAAGGTAATTTAAAATTCGGTAAAAATCGTGAATGTGGGAAATGACCTCAATAGTCGTTTCCCAAAGTTACATGACGATACAACTTCGTATAAAAATAAAATAAATATTCTACGATCCTTCGATATGTAAAATGTAGGTCGTTACAGGTGATTAGCGAGGACGATGTTGTTGTGCGAAGGCGAGCTGGAGGCTTACATACCAGATTTATTACTATCTAGTATTTGGATTTCCGCTATTTGTTATTCTTTGAGTGCTGTAGTGAGGCAATTTGTATAAACACTATTTCCAAGTGTATGTATATTACTTTCTGGTTATTATGAAAGTCTAGTATTTCCTACTTCACTATTACTGTTCCATTATATTTTATTTTTGCACTGTGAGTTATGACAGCTTTCGATGTGTTTACCTACTCTTATGATTGTCCATGGTAGCCTGGCACACCTTTCAGCGCATTATTCCTCTTGTTTAGCGCACGGGCTGTGAGCGGTCGTTACATTTGGTATCAGAGCTCTGCTTAACGATTTTAGCCAAAGTTCAAAGACATAATTACATATGAGAGACATATTTGTAGATTTTAGTTAAATGCTTACTATATATATTAGTAACAGTTGTTTTCCTTTAGTAGTTTTTTGTAACAACTCGAATTCAAACAAACCGAATTTTGTTTTCAAAAATTCCAATCTATCAAAATTCGGATTGATTTGCACTGGTATCCTGCAGAAAAGACAGAGACATAAAATATGTCAGAGCTCAGAAAACATCTCACAGCGGAATGGAAAAAATATGTATACTCAAAGTATATCCTTACCGTATTAATAATACTTCTTAACCTGTATCCAAAGCTATCATGTCTTTGCCACAAATCTAACCTACGAGTATGTTATAAGGAGGGGGTCAAAATACAAGTTTTGGTGAATAAATTTAAATTATACACTTTGGATATACCGTTCAATCATATTTTTCTTATTTATTAGGTATCTTGGGTTAACAACACTCAAGGCTTACACACACGTCGCGCCCATTTACTTCCTAGTGGATTAACCTAATGCAGTATATATGTAGCTACCCCTAATATTAAGGTACACCCCATGGTCACCTACTCGCACGGTATCCACCATAACACCATCGAAATATATACAGTCCCTCATCCTACGTCGTAGTGACGTACGAATATCTATATAACACTATTACATTCCGCATATATCTATCATTACTATTCTACGTAAGCGTAAGAACTGCCACCTTCGGTCGAATCAGATTCATATTAGAGTAATGCCCTCAAGTCTACGATAGACCACCTAGAGCCGAGATGCATGTATTTAGACTGTCCCACATTCATATCGTCGGTTGTAGCCCGATGCCATAACCGCACGTCCTCTAATGTGCACTGAGTTCCGTGGCAGGGCGATACAATAAACACGGGACTCGGTCGAGAGCTTTTCCATATTTGTACAGGCCCGTCTCTAAGAGCCTCTATATAAAGATATACACAGGGTCTATTTTCACGGTGGCTATGGCCCTACCCCGACCCCTCCCTCAACTAGTAAAGACTACAAGAGCTAAACGACCGCCCTAAGAAAAACAATCTAAACATCCATTTGGCATCCTCCCTCAACCACCGTACCCCAATAGTGAAAGGTGAATGGTCTATTGGTTTTAGCTCTAGTCTTTTCGCATCCCACTGGTGCCGATGACGAGTATCCGAGATCTACTATCCTTGTTGGTCGTGATCCTTCGCCTCCCCAGTGAGGCAACCGCTGAATCACCCTGGTTTCACCGCGTCACAACATTCTAACTGCGTAACTACTTCCGCAGTCAAGGCCCACCCACCTAGTAGTTACGCGCAGACCCGACCTTTGCGAGCACAGCCTAAAACATCTGCCACTGCACCTAGGGGCACCTTACGTACCTCAGGAAGCCGCATTCGTCCCCTTTCAGTCCTTTGGAGCCGTCAGAACAATTAGATGAATGTATGCTCCCCTCATGCCTTATAACACCATGATGATCTACCCCGTTGGGTTATTCACCCTCAAACGTGCGGACTGGTCCAAGCGCCTCAGTTTAATATGTTGTTAGACCCTATGTCTAAACATTCTTTTACACGCTTGCCTTACCTCACCAGGTTTCCATTTAACTTGGTTATTCTCGTTCATATTGAATTCTTAATCAAGTTAACCAGTTCCTCTTGCTTATTAATTTCAGTAATATAACTTAACCCATTTAAGTTTATTAATAAGCCCACAACATATTATTCTCAAGGTTGTGGTCCAAGGTCTGTAATCGACACCCCGTTGGGTTTTTCACCCTCAAACGTGCGGACTGGTCCAAGCGCCTCAGTTTAATATGTTGTTAGACCCTATGTCTAAACATTCTTTTACGCGCTTGCCTTACCTCATCAGGTTTCCATTTAACTTGGTTATTCTCGTTCATATTGAATTCTTAATCAAGTTAACCAGTTCCTCTTGCTTATTAATTTCAGTAATATAACTTAACCCATTTAAGTTTATTAATAAGCCCACAACATATTATTCTCAAGGTTGTGGTCCAAGGTCTGTAATTGACAATCCCTTTTATTTTCTTATTTGATTTCATCACTGCAATAACATGTTTTACTTAATATGTAATTAAGTATATCTCAATTCACATGTTTTCTTGTTTAACATGTCAGTCATTATTTATGATTAAATATAACTTATTTCATAAGTTTTCCTCATTCTTTCTTATTCAATCATAATTCCATTTTACACCATCACTACGACTTATCGTAGTTTATTTATTAACTTAGTTCTCTTAACTAAGGTCCGTTAATAAGTTTCTCTACCCATTTATTATAACCTATGTTATAATTTCCTCTTGTCCCTAGGACAAGTCCAAACATGTTATTCTTATCAGCGGGTTTCAGACTTCTAAGTTTACAGATTACTTAATTTATAATTTAGTACAACTCCTTATATTCCATATATCTTTCCCCTTTTCTCAAATGGCTTCAGATTTTACCCATTTACTGATTATTTAATTTACAATTAAGTGTCCCTTATCTCATTTCACCAGTTATCCCATCTCCTCACTAGTTTATTATAACCTAAGTTACACCTTCACTTGTCCCTAGGACAAGTCTACCTATTATACAACATTTTCATTATTGTATTAATTTATAAAAGGTTATTATCATCCACCATTTAAACCATTATTCTTTATTCACTGTAATGTATATTCCTTATTATATTAACGAAAACACTTCATGCACCTTATCAGTTTGATAGAAGGAATCAGTGATTTATATTCATAACGTATTCCCATCTAAATCCGTGGTAGCAAGTAATTTCTTTACTTTTCTTTATTTACTAGTGGCTTACTTGCAACAACATTCTAAGAACTAGGTCATTTAGGTAAATACATCATTTTCCTTCGCATCACACTAACTCAGTCCATTATATCTCTTCCTTTCTTATTTTCTGAGTTTGACATTTAATTACCATCTTTTCCATTTATTATTAACTTGTTATATACATATATTTATACCAGTATACGTGCACGCCCGATGGGCGTGTGCATAGATTTATTTGACCAAAGCTGGAAATGATGTACAAAGCGGGCAGTCACAGCACGCTGAGTGTACAAATTTAGGATACCGCAAAAATAAAAATAAAAACGAAACAGAATACAACAACAAAAATGGACGTGATGTAGACGAATATATAAACATGTGTATGATTGGTCTTTACCCACGAAGCTTGCGATATCCGAAACTGATGTGATGCATGCATATGTATGCATAAAAATTATTGGGTTTATACTACTTTGTTAATTACTGGAATATATGCAAAGAAATGTATGAACTCGTGTACATATTAGAAAACACAAAAGGTTAAAAGAAGACACTTCCACCATGGAGAAAATGGCCCAAGCCATTCTTTAAAAATCATACAACATTTGTTTCGTTGACATTCCCTCCCCTGCTTGCTACTCCTATCATTCTCTATCCATTCTAACTCTCCCAACCCACTCACGAGTATCCCTCTCCAGTCCCTCACTGACTTTACATTTATTGCCTTGTCAGGTTTCAAGCTCCTAAACTCCCATCAGATGTTGCTGCCCTTCCTTATGCTATAGGTGTGCAGGTCATTCCAGTGCAAACGCAAATGGCACCATCAGATTTGGTTGTAACACCGTAAAAAAAGATCTATGAAACTTAATTTAAGTAACCAACAATATTAGGGCTAAAATTTGACATGAAAATGTTGCAATGCAATGTATAGCATAAAGTCTGAACAATCGGCTTGTAGAGAAATAAAATTTGACCGACTCAAAAGTTTTATTTGAAACAAAGTTTTTCTTTTTTGAGGAACAAATTATTTTAGATTTTTGCTCACGAACAAATAGACAAATGAGGCTATATTGTTCAAAATGTTGATTGCTAAAATATGAGTTCTAAATGATAATTATTGGTGCTAAAGAATGTTTTATCATAGCATGTAAACATTCTCTGTTTCTAAATCTCTCATTCGCATGCCCTTATTGGACCATCTAGAAAAGTAAGTAAAAATAAAAAACATGCAACATAATGATATCTTAAGCTTATATCAATCTATCCATTTTAGCAGCCAAGGTTTCTTTTTAAGTTAGTTAAGGAAGCTAATAATTTTGACTATTTGGATTATTGGCCTTAACATAATCATTGAGATCAAATTTATATACACTGGGTAAATGGTGAGTCTTCAATATAACTAATAACAATCAATAGTGTAAACCATTGTTCTCAGTATAGGAAGACCCCAGCAGTACCAATTCCCTTCTCAGGTGATTTGTAACCATCATGTAAACCACTTTTCATACAATACACAGTGTCAATATTTGAAATATCAATTATAATTGGACCCTGTAATACCTATTTTCTTCTCAAGTGATTTACAAAGCACTTAGTATTAAGTACCTTCAAAAGAATCCAAAACAGAAGATCCACACATGAATAACTTATCAGTAATGCGAGGTCCTCTTCCTTGGCAATGGCTTGTTTTGCCATTACCTCACTTTCCTTCTCATAGCATGTCTGTTGAAATAATTAAAGCATTTCATATTTAGCTATGCATGACAACCCATAATATGCACAATAAAGCTAGAAAGATATAGGAGAAAAAAACGAAGCAAGGAGTTTTTAAAATGAGCACAGAGGAAAAAATTGTTGTTAATATCTGAAAAATCACGTAGAGAAAAAGAAGACAGTATCGACCATTTCAAGAGATTCAAGGACATAAATCACCTTTGAAATTGAAATCAAATAGCCTACAGATATGAAAAACTTAACTGACTTCTACTAATTCAAGAATGCATATCCATAAAAATTGCTTAACTACATTCAGTAAACATGGTTTTTTGTGTTTTATTAAACTTGCATGATTTTGAGTAATACAATGTTATGTGAAATTTGAACTTTATACATAAACATATAACATATGGTCACTGTGAATTCAATGTCTGACATTAGTACTTTACAATATATATGCATCATATGAACAATATTGCCTACATATATAAAAAATTTAATAGACTTCTACTAATTCAAGAATGCATATCCATAAAAAATGCTTAACTACATTCCGTAAACATAGTTATTTGTGATTTATTAAACTTGCATGATTTTGAATAATATTTTATTTATAAAATAATAACAAAATCGGTAAAATTAAAAATATTTATTCCTTTCAACCGTGAGTCTTATCGGTTTAACTTGTTTATATAACTGGTAAAAGGGTAACTAAAAGATAAACAATAAATGAAATAATAAATGAACTAATGAACTGCGCATTGATCATTTTTGTCCAGCATTTTTAAAACTACAAACATAAATTGTACTTATTTCTCAAAGATCCAAATTCTTATTCACTTCTCGTACATTAAAGAAAATAGAGGATAAATGCACAAAACAAAACGATTTAATCACACTCTTGCTTACTCTGCAATCTTGTCGCAATTACTATCTATCCTTAGCTTCTTTGTAGCCCCAACAATCAACATTTATCACTTCAAATAAAATACAATGATATTATGAGCAAATAAGTTGATATAATTACTTATACAAAATAAAATTCGATTGAACTAATGTGTGAAAGAGATCAATTTTTTTTTGTACCATGATATATTGTTCAAACAAAAATATAATCACAAAATGCACCTGAATTTGATAATTTATCGCAGAATGAAGCATCATTGACTATCACACATTTTAAGATCAGCATTTCATCTCGGATAGCTTCTTTTGCTGTTGAAAATTTTAAAATCATGGTTTTATATTTGTCATAAAGCATAAATGCAATTTAATAGAAAGTAAGACTCATAGTTCAAATCAAAAAACATAAATCAAACCTGAACTAACAACACCAACCACTTTTACTCTAATTCTTCACTTTTTCGAAGAAGCTCGCCATCTGTTTTCGAATGAATAGTTTTCAATTTTATCAGATCTAGGAAACTGACTTGAAATGTAAGTGTGTCGCCATGGATTTGTTGGAAAAGTAATAAAACATGATTTTAGTTGGAGTCGAATTAGAATGAGGGACGGTTGAAAAGTTTGGGAATGAATGAGAAAAGAGAGTTGAGAAAGTGGCTGAGAGAAATGAGAACATTAGTTATACAATCGGCAGCTGTAACACCTAGTTGAAGAAAAGATATGTTCATCGAATCAGTATTTTGAACAACCTATAAATTGCACTATCCTAAGAAATGCTCAAATATGTGATCTTAAAATAAATTTGGTTTCATTTTTGGGCTGTCTCATGCATATTTTTTTCCCCTTTTGACTGTTGGTTGGTTTATACTTTAAGTTTACTCATTTGACATTTAACCCGTATGCCGCGATCATTTTTTAATGTAAAACATGCTAATGTTGTAATTATGTTATTTGATGACTAATGATAAAATGTTGCTATTTTGAAACTATAAATTTGGTAAGGTCTGATATTTCATCCCTTTACTTGGGCATACATAAAGGAAGAAACCATATTCTCAATTCGCGGTTGTAGTCTTCAGACTATAGAATCTCTGTTGCTCACTGCAGAAACAGTACTACTTATTGTTTTAATAAAGTGCGATAACAATGTTAAAAAAAGCTGCAAAGTGGTTACTTTTCAAACATCAAAAATGAAATAAATGTTGACATATCACTCACTATTTTTATGTGTTAATAAAAATAAACTAACTGACTAAAAGGTAGGTAGGTCGGATGAAAATCTGCTATTTTACATAATGGAAAATATGTGTAATATCTCTATGATTTGTTTATATAGACTATGTTTGAAATATAAAAATGGTTCTTGAACAATATAGTGAAATTATTGAGAATTAAAACTGAAATGAAAACTACATGTAAAATATCAAATTTAAAATAAATCTTCTGCGTGAGCTTAGCAATTGATGAATTTAGTCAAACATCAGTACCTCAAAACTATAGTAACAATTGTCCAACTGAGTAATGCATAGTTTTACAGTGCTCTACACTCTGCAGTAAGTATTAATGCAGTAAGTATTAATGGTTCTTGCTGCAAAAGCACCATTAAATTTCTACCAAAAAAAAAAAAAAAAAAAGCAAAGACGATACTTATATTTGAATCAAGCAATCATTCATTAATAATTACCAAAACATTGAATTTCTGGACTGGCCAGAGATGAATAAGCGCAACACTTTCATTGTCGTACATATCATCCAGGAATCCCCTAATCCTGTAGAAGTTAAATGATTAGAAACAGAAAATTAAAGAAGGAAAAATATTCACCCAAAATAGCAAAGATAGTGATGAAATAGGTAAAAAAAAAAAATGGTGGTTTTACAAATGAAGCAAACCTCTCCTTAGAAATCAACAATCAGAAAAAGATGAGAATGAGCCTACAACTGGAAACAAATGAATTCCATTTAAGTTGCACCTTATCTTCGTGTCCCTGATGTAATTAAGGTTTGGCGGTTGTAACAACATATTACCGCATAAAAAAGAAGTCTCGTGCTTTCCATGAAATCAAAAAGCCACATTTGTAGTTGTAATGATCCTGAAAAAAAATGCTCATTAAACTAACAGAATCAAGCGGAAAACAAACTAGAGGTAGTAGAACCATTGATACCTTATTCATGAAAAATCTGCTTTGTAATGATGAGAAACACATCAATCTTTCATACAGTTTTAGTTCCAGATACGGCAACAGACATAAAGCGAGAATAGAAATCATGGATCGCATGCCAATTTTTAACCTGCAGTCAAAAAACAAACTTTTATTTGATGGTGTCGTACATAATTAAAATAGCAAATCAGTAAAAGCAAATCCCAATTGAACGATTGAAAATCAAATCAAAAAATTTACATACTAATATCCAACTTACTGAGGTCAGACACTCAATTATGAAGTGCGTTTCCATTTGAACATAGCCAGTCCAGTCTCCTATAACTGTCTGTCTTGTTGACCTGATTGGAACTCATGTGGATGAAATACAGACCATAGGCAGTTATGATCTGGAAGAAAGTTCGATTTGTGTGAGTAGAAGTGCACAGTAATCACTACAAGCATTGAGTTCCTCGGAATGGATTGGATTTCACTCAACCCATGGTTGGGAACTGATGATTGATTCGATCTACAATGATTTTGGATTGGCTCATAATGAGCAAATTATATCTGGTCTTGTTTCCACTTTTCCAGTTATTCTAGATACAATTGTGAAATATTGGATCTTCCGTTTTTTAAATCGCGTATCTCCTTCGCTTGTAGTCATTTATCATTCAATGAATGAATGATAAACTTATTTGATATCATTCTTTATACTTTTCAAGGCCTTCGTCCAGTTTTCGTCAAATTTTTTCAGTATAATGGCAGACTCTTGGATAGGGAACTATACTAGCTACCTATCTAATTTATTGTAGAAATTCCGGCTGACATCTCTGCTTCAGCTGCGCTACCTCCCAGAGGAAATATACGCCTCCCCTGCCCCGCCTACCTGCCTGGCTGCTCCACCATCTTAGTTGAGTTCCCTAGTAGCGAGAAGGGTTTACCTGGCTAACTTGTAAGTGGAAGATCTTGCATTAGCTAAAGATGTTCGAGAAGATTCCCATCCAGACTTATTGGAACTGTATCCCCGGCCAGTATAAACATTGGTGGACCACGACTTCTGTGAATTATATCACTACTTCATTCCTACATTTATGTATTTGTTGGAACAATACCCCGGGAAAGACTGATTTGAGGATGACGAATTAGTGGATTTGCTCGCTTTATTCCTTCCCGTCCTTCGGTTAGTACGGTGGAATTTTTACTTTTTAGGAAGTGTTGGAACAGGGGAACTGTTTTGCAATTTCTACAAGACCTAGGACCCAACTTAATAAGTATCTTATCGGAAACTTAAAACAAAGAAAAAAATTAAGAAAAAGAAATCAATCAAAAAAGGGCGAGTCAAGTGATACAAAAAGAACTCTGTTCTTTGTTAGTCCTATCTATAAGAGGAGAGCATATGAAAAATGTAACTGATTCTTTCGTTTCCTTAGGCCACTGGCCATCTGCCGGGAGTTTCGGGTTTAATACCGATATTTTAGCAACAAATCTAATAAATCTAAGTGTAGTGCTTGGTGTATTGATTTTTTTTGGAAAGGGAGTGTGTGCGAGTTGTATATTTCAAGAATAGGTTGGACCCAACCGGCTGCACTTTATTTGTTTGTGTTATTTATATACATATTTTTTTTTAGAATAAGATAAATAGGAAAAAAGTGTACAATCTCGACGAATTCCTTCTGAATAAATTAATAAATCATATGTAAGAATTATAGCATTTCGTTCTTTATTTGTAAGTCAACAAGATATTGGGATTGGACTTGCCAATCGATGCATAACTTTTTGAGCACAACCAATATATATTCGAACCCCCTTTACTTGCAGGAATACATCTTGGATCTATCAATTATGTTATGGTAGAAGTTCCACTCACGACGATCTGGTTGAATTGGGGGAAGCTGTAGGTATTATTGCGGGGCGGTCCATTCAAAAAGGGATCATACATTTTGGGTAAATATTCTTGTTCATGCTCATCACCACATAATCTGGTTCTTTTTTCTAGTATATTTAAAGAAAAGGATCCTTTCTCTTTTTCTAAATTTTGTATTCTACTTAAAAATTCGTTCCTTAAGTTGTATTTTTTTTGTTCATTATTATAAATCCAATAATTATATAGGTCTTCGTGGTATAGTTTTTCTGTTGTGTAGAAAGAAATTTTTCGCTCTATCATTTCTGAAAAGGTTGATAAACTTGGCGGATATGTAAAAGAGATTAGATTTTTTCCTTTATTTGGGCATATATAAAAAAAATATTGTGCCACTTCATTTCGTATAGCATTTTTGTTACCACGAGATCTATTGGCTGCTGCGGATCATTTGATCGGAATTAAATTTGGAATGGGTACATTTGACGATATGAATCACTTGAAAAATAAACGTATTCGTTCTGTAGCAGATCTGTTACAAGATCAATTCGGATTAGCTCTTGTTCGTTTAGAAAATTCGATTCGAGGAACTATATGTGGAGCAATCCGACATAAATTGATACCGACTCCTCAAAATTTGGTAACTTCAACTTCATTAACAACCACTTATGAATCCTTTTTTGGCCTACACCCTTTATCTCAAGTTTTGGATCGAACTAATCCATTGACACAAATTGTTCATGGGCGAAAATTGAGTTATTTGGGTCCTGGAGGATTGACGGGACGAACTGCTAGCTTTCGGATACGAGATATACACCCGAGCCACTATGGGCGTATTTGCCCAATTGACACATCTGAATTTCATTCAACGATTCAAAGAACCCCCCCCCCCGCTCATGAAACGGCTCTGCTGCAATGGATGGCAGAAGGTCCGTAGTACCCGAAGCACTGGAGTGATCCAGTAGCCGGGAAGGGGCCTAGAAGTGCCTACTACTACACCACACTACACTTGGCTCTAGTCCGGAATTAATATACTGGGTGTACTGGACCTCTAATTAAGATACTGGGTCGCCTATGTTTATACTGGGTGGACCTCACTCATGAAGAGGTCGCCTTGTTATCAAAACTGGGAGTTGGGTAAAGCAAACTCCCTCCTTGGACGAGCACGGGGCTTAGTCAAGTAGAACTGGGTTGCGCTGCTTGATGCTCCGATCGAAAACAAATCAGTGGGTTGAAGCAGCTGCCTGGTACTGGCATTTTGTAGACGTGGTTCGGTTATTCCCATTTGTCTCTATCTATTGGTGGGGAGGTATATGAAATATGAAAGAATAAGTGGATTTTTGAATGAAAACTCGAAGACAAAGAGAACCGGGCTCAATCAATTAATGTGTAGGAACCATCGAACTGAATGTCTAACCCATTTGAAGACAGTAAGAACCTTCCTTCGGGCGTAGGTCCTGACACAAGGTTAGAATTCTAGCTCTTCCAGAGTGGTATCTCACTGATGGCTCGGTCCCCCCCGGAAGGAGGCCTTCTTCGCCTTCCACCTAAGCTGCGCAGGAAAGGCCCAAAGCCAATCCCAGGGAACAATGAAGCTTCATAGGGTCTTTCTGTCCAGGTGCAGGTAGTCCACATCAAATTCGTTTATTTGCATCAACCTTTATAGGGGCTCATTCAAGACTTACCCGAACTGCTACTCAACAGAAAATGAGAGCTTTGGTTTCCTCTCATCGGGATAGGGGCAGAAAAAAGAGGGACTTTCGTCGTTTGTGGATTACTCGAATAAATGCATCCTCATTTTGGTCAACCGGCCGTAGAAGCCTTTACTCGAGGAGGTGCTACCGGCCCAGTAAATATCGCTTATTCCGGTGTTTATCAGTGGTGGTATACAATCGGATTACGCACTAACGAAGATCTTTATACCGGAGCTCTTTTTTTATTATTTCTTTCTGCTATATCCTTAATAGCGAGTTGGTTACAATTTCATCACATCATGGTGCTAGTGCAATTCTGAAATCAGCCAAAGCGGGCCTTCCCAGGAATGCATTATAAGCCGAAGTTTCATCTGCTAGTACAAAATTTTTCTTCAAGACAGCCTTCTTCTTTCCTTCTCCTAACTCCACAACCAAGTCAATCATTCCAATTGGCTGCTTTGGCTCGCCAATACATCGCAGGGTTCATAATGACAGGAGCCTTTGCTTATGGAGCTATATTTTTCATTAGAGATTATAATCCGGAGCAGAATGAGGATAATGTATTGGCAAGAATGTTAGACCATAAGGAAGCTATCATATCTCATTTAAGTTGGGTCAGTCTCTTTCTAGGGTTCCATACCTTAGGTCTTTATGTTCATAATGACGTCATGCTCGCTTTTGGTACTCCGGAAAAACAAATCTTGATCGAACCTATATTTGCCCAATGGATACAATCTGCTCATGGCAAGACTTCGTAGCCAAGTGCGGAGCAGATAACTGCTGAAAGCATCTAAGTTGTAAGCCCACCCCAAGATGAGTGCTCTCCTATTCCGACTTCCCCAGAGGCTCCGGTAGCACAGCCGAGACGGCGATGGGTTCTCTTCCCCTGCGGGGATGGAGGATTTCGCCTAAATATATGATTCCCTCCATAATTCTATTTTTCCGTGATTTGATATTGAATGTAAATAATTCATAATCATCAATAAATCAGGTTAAGATCGATCTAAACCAACCTATTTTATTATATATATGTATGATATGCCGACAATTAAACAACTTATTAGAGGTTGGTGTAGATCGTTTTTTATCCCGCAGTTTCGGGCCGTAGATCAAGCCAAGGGGGGCTCCTCCTACTCACACCCTTTATATTGTCTGTTTCATTTCATGTTGCAATAGAAATTTCTTATTTGATTATACGATACTAGATTCTACGAGAATAAATTCTTCATTTATTTATTATTTCATTTATTTATTATTTTATAGTATTTATTATTTCTATTTTATAGTATTTATTATTTCATAGTATAGGAAGAAACAGCTATTTATCTTTTCGATGATAATTTTTTTTTGTACATGACATGAGATAAACTTTTCTCTTTATATTTTAAATTGACCAAAAGATTCTATCATAATATATATTTATATAAGTGATACCTGGGATTTCCCCAAAAGAGAATTATTTATTTCAATATAAATTCATCCAGAACTTCTTAAAGGAAAAGGGAATTTTTTTGATCAAATAAAACTACATAGTTTAGAGTTTGTTTGCCATGGTGCATGCCTTATTTAAAGATTCATACCATTTTTTTTTGATTCCATTTAGATATGGTATCGATATAGGATGTTCCCACCCAAAGAAAACTTTCTTAATTTATCTCAGTTTCTCTTTTTAAAAAGTAATTCAATTAAATACAAAAAAAATAGTATAATTAGAATACTAATAAATAAGACTAATTATAGCGTAAGAAATCGTATTAGTATAACTATATTTTTCTAGTTCATTTTATATTATAAAAATACAAATATAAAATGCATTAATTTAATTATTAATCCATTTCCACTTTTTTTCCAATCAAAACGAAAAAAAAGTGGAATGTGTTAGGGCTATACGGACTCGAACCGTAGACTTTCTCGGTAAAACAGATTGTTGTAAATTTGTATCCATTTTTCATGATATTATGTATGGATCAGATATATCATGGCCAATTCCTCAGAGGATTCTTCCACAATGGACTCTGATAAGTGAGATTTCGAATAAGTGTTTACAGAATCTTCTTCTATCCGAAGAAATGATTCATCGAAATAATGAGTCACCCGTTCCACTGATATGGGCACATCTAAGAGCAAGAAATGCTTGGGAGTTCCTCTAATCAATCCTTTTCCTTCTTCTTGTTGCTGGATATCTCGTTCGTATCCATCTTCTCTTTTTTTCCCGAGCCTCTAGTGAGTTACAGACAGAGTTAGAAAAGATAAAATCTTTGATGATTCCATTATACATGATTGAGTTTGAAAACTTCTAGATAGGTATCCTACATCTGAACTGAATTCTTTTTGGTTAAAGAACCTCTTTCTAGTTGCTCTGGAACAATTAGGAGATTCTCTGGAAGAGATACGGGGTTTTG
This sequence comes from Allium sativum, assembly GCA_030737875.1. Lineage (NCBI taxonomy): Eukaryota > Viridiplantae > Streptophyta > Magnoliopsida > Asparagales > Amaryllidaceae > Allium > Allium sativum. The sequence continues at coordinate 239,604,180 of CM060912.1, forward strand.
CTTTTGGTGGCAACATGCTATTGGGTGGTGGTCCCACTTATGGGGTCAAATCAATATGTTCTAAGAAGAAATATTTGAATATAAATCTCATCGATCTCATAAGTATCATACCAAATTCCATCAAACGAATCACTTTTTCGAGAAATACGAGACATCTAAGTCATACAAGTAAAGAGATCTATTCATTGATAAGAAAAAGAAAAAATGTGAACGGTGATTGGGTTGATGATAAAATGGAATCCTGGGTCGCGAACAGTGATTCGATTGGTGATGAAGAAAGAGAATTCTTGGTTCAGTATGCGTCTAACCAAAAAATCCTTTCTTCTTCGAATTTTTCTATCTTCCCATTCGTTTCCAGTGGATTCTTCGTCTCCTAATTCCTTCCATTCTACCAATGAATTTTCTATAATAATTCGCAAATCTAAATCGGCTAATTGTTCTCTGATAGCACCTGCTCCTGTAGAGATTTCTCGGTTTCGAAATATCTCAAAGCCTTGGGTAGTAAAAAAAAGCGGGATGCTCAAGTTGGATAATTCTGAAAAAGTCCGAAGGTAAATCCTTAGGCATTTCTTGAGTCGTCTCTAACCTCTTTTGTTTTGTTTCGTCTCGAATTTTTTTTAGTCTCCACTTCATTTTATATTATAAAAATACAAATATAAAATGCATTAATTTAATTCTTAATCCATTTCCACTTTTTTTTCCAATCAAAACGAAAAAAAAGTGGAATGTGTTAGGGCTATACGGACTCGAACCGTAGACTTTCTCGGTAAACCAGATCAAACTAATTATTATCGAAATGATGCGAAATTTTCGCTATAGCTTATATAGACGATGTCCTGATCTTTGAAAGAAAGGTCACGTACGAATGATTACGTACGTTATGTAAGTGCCCACTTCAAGCATCTAGAAGCATTTCGGAAAAGTCTAAAAAAGTTCGATTTGGTCAATAATCATCATTCTGAAAATTCTTGCTGCCGAAATCCTTAGGATTCTCGTTTGGCGGTTGGGTACCGGGTACCTGATCCGGCCGGGTCATTTCGGAGCAAGCGGATCATTTATCATAAAAAGGATGAGCTTCAAGAGAATGATTCGGAGTTCTTGCAGAGTGGAACCATGCAGTACTAGACACGAGATAGATCGTCCAAAGAACAAGGCTTTTTTCGAATAAGCCAATTCATTTGGGACCCTGCAGATCCATTCTTTTTCCTAGACAAGGACGGGCACTCCCTAGCTTGAGATGAGAGGTCGGACTCAACACGCTGGCTCAGGGGCTCAATATTCTAAGTAGTTCAGGCTGACAACTCTTGACTTGTCACTGTTTTAGAAAGGAAAGTATAACATGTTATAACATATGTGTGTTTCATTTTTTATATTATATTATTTCTATATGTGCTTTTTTCCAGTTAAATAATTAACTAAATTGAGAAAAAAGACTCAAAATTCAAAATACTACTTAATACTAATTAATAAATACTAAAAAAATTTATTAATTTGAATATTCTTTCATTTTCGTATTTTATATTATATTTTATAGTGTTTTCTATATAGACAAGTAAATCCCTTACGAGTCCCAAAGTTATTCCTTTAATTTTCATTATTTGAAGGGAAGTAGACTACTCAATAATTTCACATTTAAATTGTATTTTGTCGTAAATAATAAATTCAGAAAGTTAAAAAGTGAAAGTAAAAAAAAACACTCAAAGGAAAGGAAAAGAGTCAGACAAGAGGTAATAATAGTCCACTCCGGAAGCAAAGGTCGAGGCAATAGATCAGAAAAAGGGGGAGAAGATCGAAAAGAAAGAAGGCAGCAGGGATGCCACAAAAGAAAAGGTAAATCCTCAATCAGTTGTTGAGACTTTCTCGAAGAAGCCAAAGCAGAAGAGAATCCTTCTCGGTTTCACCTAAGAAAGTTCAGTATCTCTTACTCGTACTTGCCCAATAAAGAGTCAGGCACCTTCCTCTCAGCTACCTAGCCAACTTTCATAATTAAATGCCGTCACTGTATGGATAACCCTTTTGTGAAAAGAACTATTACTGATTGGTAGAGCTAAACTAAGGAGTGTGAACTATACAAGTTCACAATAACATTTGGTTAAATGAAAAAAAAAGCTCGGAACTTTGCAATATTTGATTGATCACAATTCTGTATATTCCATTTACTATAGAGGTTCCCAGGGAATTCATTAGAGGAATATTTCCAATAAAAACAGTTTGTTGTTGCATATCCCTACCGGTTTTCCAAATTATTCCCGCAGGGACATATAATTCAGAAGAATATGTGAGTGATTCATACACAGCATCTCTTTCCTTTATCAGGGGTTCCACCAATTGATACCTTTCCACAAATAATTGAAATTCCATTTCTTGATCTCTATCTTCAATTTTTGGAAACTTATGAAATTCTTCCGTTAAACCCTGATTAATGAACCTACAAAATCCATTTTTTTGTTCATTATTATAAATCCAATAATTATATAGGTCTTCGTGGTACAGTTTTTCTGTTGTGTAGAAAGAATTTTTTCGCTCTATCATTTCTGAAAAGGTTGATAAACTTGGCGGATATGTAAAAGAGATTAGATTTTTTTCCTTTATTTGGGCATATATAAAAAAATGTGCCATTTCATTTCGTATAGCATTTTCAAACCTATCATTTTTTAAAAGGATACAGATTGAAACAAATAGTTCTCGTGGTCCAGAATCCACGAAATTTGAGTTTAGAACATTGAAAAAATTGTATGCATATAACATTTGACGTAACATAGATAATAAATAAATAGGAGTTAATATCATTCCAATTGCCATTACAAGGGTAATTAATATTTTTGGCATTAAAAGATATTTTGGACTGGTAATTAGTCCAAAAAATACTACTAACTCCGCAACAAAACCACTCATTCTCGGCAATGCAAGAGAAGCCATCGAGAAACTACTAAACATGGTAAATATTTTTGGCATTGGAATGGATATTCCCCCCATTTCGTCGAGATAAACCAGATGTATTCTATCACAACTCATTCCTACCAAGAAAAAAAGTGCAGCACCAATAAATCC